>VZRH01005668.1:865233-975173 GCA_013397555.1 Urocynchramus pylzowi | reverse complement strand
CCCTGAATGGTCCCGGTGTGCGGCGGAGCCCCCTGCCCCTCTGCCCCCCGCCGCCCGGCGTGGCCCTGCGGGTTTCTTTGCTCCTCCTCTCCTCGGCACTTTCCTCTCTCAGCTCTGGGTGCCAAGTTTCGGCTCGGAGTGAACTTTTTATAAACTGCTGAACAACGAGGTTTGATGGAGGTGCTGACACAGCATTAACTGTAGCGTTGAAAATGTGAGGCTGTAATTTTCCTGCCCGAGTGTGTGCAGCTAAAAGGCACTTTTTTTCCTTTTTATTTTTTTTTTCTTTTACAGAGTGTGAGGATCTAAAGGCATATTTAGGTTTCCAGGTTCTGTGTAAGCAATGTAATTCTCATAAATCTTGACTTGCAAGAGAGAATTTGGTTTCAAAATAGGGTGGTAGTTTAGCAAACAATAATATTTATCTCACATGTGTTTATCTAGCACGGCTTCTGCAAGTGAGACAAATTGCTTCCGTGGTTTCCTTGTTTTCTGGATTCCTGTTGTGCCCTATTTAAAAAGAAAAAAAAACCAAAAAAAAAAAGGCAATTTTTTTTTGTTTTAGCTGGTGTGGGTTTGTGTCAAAAAGGCCAGAGATGTCCAAAAATCTCTTAAATATTTACTTGCTTTTACTTTTATTTGGTAGTAACCATATAGTACAAATTTAGCCAAACAAGACCACTTTTTGAATGGCTTAGGCTCTTGTTTCATATTTTTCCCTAGAACACAGAGTTTTCAGTAGTATTCTAAGATGCTTGAGCCTTTTTTTAACTTGTGAATCTTGTCCCTACCCTTGGGAAACCTCCCTGAAGCATTAGAATGGGGTGAAGGTTCAATCTCCAGCACCTACTCTGTTCCTGGTCTTCCTCCAGTGCTTACTAGCAAGGTGCCAATTAGTGATTATGGTTTTTTATGGTGGTGTTTATTGTGGCTGTGGATATTGTGCAGTGAATTCACTGAACAAAGTGCTTTGTATGCTCTGCTGCCTCTACACGTAATTTACTACATTTCTTAAATGCAAACCATTATATTGAAGTATTTTTAAAGGTAGGAAATAAAATGCTCAAAAGTTAGGAAATCTCCAAGTTGGTATTATTCTGGACCACTCATTGAGGCAGATGGAAAAAAAATGTTGAATATTCACTGATTGGGGCAAGAATTCTGTAGGGAAAGGTATGTGATCACCTAATTAAAGATTATCATAATGCCTATCCCCATGGGGGCTGACTTGAGATTCCTTGTTTCCATAATTCTGGTATCGTCTGACTGCTCTCTGTTCCAGTTTAGCTAATATCACTTTCTCTGCCATGCTGCTCACAGGCAGAGCCTTGGGAACTTAGGAAAAACTGTCCCCTTGCTGTTGTCAGCTAGAACTCAGGCTTCTGAGATGCTGGGCAGCCACTGAAATTTCTTACTGCA
This sequence comes from Urocynchramus pylzowi, assembly GCA_013397555.1. NCBI lineage: Eukaryota > Metazoa > Chordata > Aves > Passeriformes > Fringillidae > Urocynchramus > Urocynchramus pylzowi. The sequence goes on along the minus strand of VZRH01005668.1, from coordinate 973,754 downwards.
GGAGTTTTCTTATTCAGCTCTTACAGTCATGGGCAAGAGCACACTCGGTGCAAAACTGTCAAATGCCAGCAAATCTCTTCTGAGCATGTGTGAATCAAGATTCATCAAGTGTGGCCAAATGTGGGTGTACATAATGTAAATAAACATGCTCTGTAAAAGCAAATCTTTGACACAAGTACAGCTCTGCTGCCAAATTTAATTTCTTCCTCTTGAACACAGAGAGCATTGAATATCTTAACTACTTAATCACATAGGGGTTTTTATTAAAGAATAAACATGATTTTTAAAAATCAAATCTCTTTCTGCAAATAGTCTAACCACACTTTCCCTCCCCCCACTCACCCTACCCCAGTAATCATGCAGCATACAAAGTTTAAACTCGAATATGTAAAGCTCAGGAACTGAAAGCAGTCTGTAAAAGAGAGTGTTGAACAGCTTGAATTTTAGATCTCACCAGACACAGTGCACGTAACTTATTTCTTACTCGTACTCAGTACTGTATATGAAATACCATATGAATCAGAAATGATTTGGGAGATGACAGGAACTCCTATCAAGTAAATAAATGTCTCTCCTCATAATTCATATGCAAAGAATTTTTAGATCTGCTTGTATCAATTTCTGAAAAGAAAAATATTCTTTCCCTTTATTGGAGGCAAAGGGAATTTGCTACAACTGGTTTTAAATTGTACCAGATAGACCGAGTGGTGAAATTTCACATTTTAATGTGTTTATGACTTACACTATTTTATTAGTTCAATCTATGAAAAGCATTTTACCAGTGCTGTTAAGATTTTTATGAATGGGTATACTCACTAAAATATGATTTAGATGGTATTTACTAACCAAATAATTGCTTTCACTTAGTGCACTGTGAAAACTGGCAAACACACAACTTAAAAACACATACAGAGGAAATACAGATTTTCCAGAGCCTCGCATTATAGTTTATGTATATCTTTCTTGTTTATAATGTGCTATGCAGAAGAACATGGAGTTGCAAACTGTATTTGCCTTCAGATATTTATAATCTATTTTGATTGGGCTCACTACAGAATTAAATTGCAAAATATATATTAGGCTTCTTAAGTAGTTTTAAACTTTGCATGTGTTAAATAGCTAAAGGGCGATATTTGCTAAGTGAATGGTGAATTCTGGGCAAATACAGCCCTTAATTGAAGTAACTGTCATTTATTATTTGTTCTTATTAACTAGTATAACTAAGCATAGCAGCAGGAAGCCATGTTCTGTGCTGACTTTCCATCTGTATGATTTCTCTCATTTCATTGGCATTTTAGGGCCTGAAAATTAAACTTAAAATCTTGTGAAACCTCTAAAAATCTTCTGAATAGGATAGCTCTGCTTTTGATTGCTATTCATACTGCTTCCTCTTCAGAGAAAAATTGACATTCTGTTGAGCTTTGATATTCTCTCACTTGCCCATGTTATGCAGCAAAAGCTCAGGCTCTTAAGAACAAAAGTCATTAAGTAAATGTTGGTGTGTCATCAGCAATGAAAGTGGGTCTGCAGATTTCCAAGCAGCGATGGAAGAACCTTAATGCTACAAAACTCCCGCTAAACAACCTTTCTGAGTAATGCCAGTTGTATTTACTGGTTTACAAGCTCCCTCATTGGTGAAAGTAAAGAGAGAGTGCTGGAGTTGTTACTACTCTAATTGTTCATAAATCACCAATATGTTTGATGCTCAGATGTTTTGAGTTTTCAAATGTTTCTTCTCAGCCCTTACAGGTAAATTTGAAATTCTGCTGTAATGAAATGAACTTACTGGTTGTTATCCTAAAAAAAAAAAAAAAAAAAAAACAAAACAAACAACAAAAAAGCAACCAAACAAAAAACTGTAAACCCCACAACAGTAAGTACCACAAAAATAAAATGACAGATACCCAGATTGTCTAGAAATAGGAGGAGGGTAAGATGGCTGCTTGATGCTTTTCTTGGCCAAAGGGTTCTAGAAACTGGTACTGAAAAAATAAACAATATACCTGACTTTTTCAACTGTCTTCCCTAGAACAGCTGCCCTTTTGTGTCTAGGACATGAAGCAGAGAAAACAAGATACGTATAAAAAGGAAGAAAAAAATGGTGTGCTACATCTGCTTTTTTCTTCAATGTGAATTAAAGTTAGGTATTTTCTTAACATAGCTATGCTATTCCAATACTGCTGTGATGAAGATATCCAAGCTATGTGTACTGGTTTTTAAGAGCTGGGAAAAATCACATTACAGAGGAACACAATGGAGCCTTGAGAACAGAATCCTGAGAAGATGAGGCACCTTCTGTGTTTTGTGAAAGCAAGGATTTTGGACAGCCATTTGCTGCTTACATGGAGCTTCCAGAATTAGGTTGATCTTGCGGATTTGAAGCCTCCCCAGCTGAGGGACATAGACATTTCCCACACAGATGGTTATTTCTAACACCAAGACACTTTGATGCCTTTCAACTCTTGACATGGCCAGGAGTTTTAAAACCAGGACAGTGTCATTTGTAGCAATAGTTGTCACTGGATGTTTTCCAGTGAAAGTGATCTGGCCTGCCCTTAATTGGAGTTTGTTTCAGATTGCTTGAGCAATATTCAGTTGCCAATGCCACATTTCCAGCTTCAGGGGTTTTTTTTAATTCACATTTGAACCAGCATTGTTGATTCTGTGGGATATCTGCTCCTTGGATTTTGGTCTTCTTTGTGCAGTTTGTAGTGCTCTTGTTAAATTCTCAGTGGCAACCTCCCTAGACTGTTTCTATGATTTTCCAGTAGTTATTTTTATGTTTTTTTCTATCCTGTTCATTAAACTGGGAATGTCATTTGAGGTAGCCTTAGGGTCACTAATCTATCCTCTTTCAGATCCTTTCTCAAGCCTTCATACTACAATAACATTTGAAAGAATAAAACTAAGTAGAGGAGCAGTTGTATATTGAGGGAGAAAATATTTTTAGAGTAACCATATACATTTTACTACTTTTCCTTCACATTTTTATGTTGTGATTTTAGGTGGTGAGCTGTAGAAGCAGGGTCTGTTTCTTCTCTGTCCTTTCAGTGCCTTGAACATTAAGGATACTGTTACAGGATCGATAATATAAAGGCAGTATTGCAAAAATATTAGATTTTTAACCTCAGAAAATAGTCTAATCAATTAAACACCTTAAGCTGTGTATTTATGCTGCACATTGACTATTGACTTGAATTCATGTTCTCAATGTGCAGCTTTTCTGAAAAATGATCTTTAAAGGCTTCAAAACTGGTCAGTCTAGAAATAGATGACATGCTATTAATGACTCCAGGAAGTCTAGATCATTTTCGGCTGTGAAGATGTATGTAGCTGCTTCGGATATTTACTAGCTACTTCCAGCTCTCATTCCCAGGTGTTGCACTTTTTTTAAGAAAAGCAGTTTGTTTTCTTCATTTAGCACTAGAGAGGTATAGGCTGTATCTAATAATAATTAAATTTTTGTGCAAAAGACATTGTATCGAGCTGCATATACTTCTGTAGAATTAAGTAATGTTATAATTTTCACTACCAGTTCAGTTATCTTGTAGAGGCTCATTCCTCGTGTTTTATTTTAATGTATTAGCCAATGGTTTGCCTATAGTATAAATATTCTCATAGCTGTTCCGTGGAGCAGCTTTATTACCTTGTTTCTTTGAAGCAGAGCATTTTCAGTGGGAAGATGTGGCCCAATGATGATAATTTCTTCTTGGATAAAAAAATCTGGAGTTGGATAATTTTGTTTGTGCAAGTCCTGTTTTGTTTTTTTAAATACTCATCTTGCACAAGCAGGACTTACCCTGATGTTTTGCTTTGGTGCTTTGTCACAGGCTGCTGAGAAGGAGGGCACCACAATGGAAATGAGGAAAATTCTCTTCTCTTAGAAAGGCTTATAGTACTTTTGTGAAGGAAGGCCTTATTCCTCAACCATAACTCTGAAAATGCCTGGGAATTATTATATGGGCTAGAGAATAAGAATTTTGAGAAGGCATCTGAGGATGGAGAAAGCGTGAAGTGGGATCAGATAATGAAACTGGAGACTAGCTGAACAAGGACAGAGGACAAGAGCTGGGGAGCAAGTCGCAGGTGGGGGAAACATTAAGACAAGTGGTATAACTCAGGAACAAAGAGTGGAAAAGGAAGGAGAAATGAACTAGGAAGAGTTGTGACCAAGGGGTGGAAAAATAAGGAGAGAGGATGATAAGGAAGACAGGTTCCTGAGACATTGTTGTTGCAGTGATATTAATCAGTGCTAAGTGGGTTTAATTTGTGGGCAGCAAGCTATCAGCATGTTTTAAGGAGGAACTAAAGAAGGCATAAGACAAGCCTTTAGAACTCTCTGAAAGATATTTTTTTTAATGTATGTGAAGAACTGCAGAAGTTGTGGGAGTAAGCTCTGTATTGCTGCTGGGCCATTCTTACCATAGGATCCTGAGTAGAACCTGACATTCCTGATTCTTGCTCCTCTTGAGCTGTCAGCATCTCTCTGTGAGACTTACTGGACCTTGTTTCCCTCTCTTGGTGGTCCTCACTGAAGTGGGCAGTGTAGTGATAACAATTGCTCCATTAGCTCATGCCACAGGTAGATGGTTATTCTGAAGATTCCGTGTCTGCTGGTGAGCACTGGGAACACCAAGATACTGCCACATGAGAGCATTTCAATCTCAGTTCTGAGAGCCTAGAAAATTATGAATTTCCACACAAGCATGGGCATCTAAACCCTTCCTGTTCAAAGAATGCTGAAGTTTTACTGTCCAACTCTTGTCAGGTATTCAGTGATAGCTTTAATCCAGATTAGCTGCAGCTCCTGTGCATGTTGACAATTCTGGAATACCTAGAGCTCTTTCACAGTGCTGTGCACTAGTAGCTATCTTGCAGCTTTAGGCGGAAAGACTTCAAAGAGCAAGATGAAATTCAGTGTACTTGATGCAGTCCCCACTACTGCTGCCACTTTTCCAATGAGCAGTGTCTGCTGCCCCAGTGCAGCTGGACACTCATAAATTCCACCATGTTTACACACTTCTAGAGCATCAGTGATATGCTTGATCTCTCTAGCACTTCATAATTTTAAAAACTTGAGGTTTATTTTGTGCTGCAATAAACCATCAAGGAAGTTCATGACGTGTGTAGCTGTAGGCACCCTTTTGGATTAGTTGTCTGATCTGTAGCTACTTGCAATTTCACTTAATGACCTGGGTGATCTTTACATCTTTTTTGTTTTTCTCAATATTCTGTGGTTAGAAAAATGGGGCATACTCATATGATGTTATCCTTTGTTACCTTGAGTGTTTGACAAACTGTTTCCCACCATACAAGCATGCACTGTTTTGAAACTTAAGTCAACTGTGGCTTTCTCCCATCCCAAGCCAAGTTACTCAAATTGCAGACATTTGCGTAGGCTTTTTACAAGCTAAGAAAAGGAACAAATAAAGAAGGGTACTATAAAACTGGAAGAAGATGCTTCTCTTATCATCTGAGTCTTTTTCTTAGAATGGTCCTTTTCCTCACTTTACCATAACTCAGCTCAGGTTTTGTTCCTATTCTACAAGGACTTTGTACGTAATATAAATATATTAAAATATTCAATATCCTAAAGTCACCACCCTATCTTAAATCTCTTAAAATCTTTCCTTGCTGTGATGCACACTGGACTGTGACTCTGCTTGGCCTGGTCCTGATTAATGTGACTGTCCTGGGACTGCCTTGATCTGACTGAATCTCTTCCCATGTTTACCTTTATGCAGTTACATTGGTAATCTTGCAGTTTACACATGCAGATATGCATTGGAAAAAAGTGATTCCTGTACATCACAACCATTACAAGTGCTCCTAGTTCAGCCACCACTAATACTGATAAAGAATACTCTAGAGTGAGCTGTAGATGTGCTGGAGATAGTGACTCACTCTGTGAAAGGGATTCCAGTAGAAATGTGAAAGACAGTAATCAGTAAAAGTTGCTTAAGTTACATAATTTTTAAGCTTTTGTGGATGTACATCACTAAAGGAAGTGTTCCAGTCCTCTCTTGTTGTGCATTTTTTCAGTGCTGAAAACATATTTTTGCATTACAATAATGTATATGGTACTGCAAATGTTTGAAAACTGCTAGTCTTTTCAACTTGTCAATATTGTAGTGTACAACTTGCCATTGGTAAATAATTTTTCTTGATTCAGAATATTTAGTGAAACCATGCAAGAGCCATACTATGCATAAATATACCTTCATAAAACATCATAAAAATAATGCTACAGTGTACAGAAAATAGTATCTGGGCATTATCTCATTCACAGGATGAGGGAGCTGAAAATAGTTTAATTTTTTCTACATCGAATAATCATAATAATACATATATTCAAAATTCACTTCTTTTTTGCTACCTGAAATGTCAAATCTTCAAATGCCTTTTAAAAGTTAGTGCATCTTTGTGAGTGCATCATTTGCATGCGAAAATGTTTAAGGCTGTTAGTAGGCATTTGTGTTTTCCAAAGCATAATGCTGCCACCTGATGGCAGAAAGAATTGGGACAAAGTGGTAGGGGCTTTTTCGAGTTGCATGCAATTTCAGTGATTAATACAGTCATGTTTAATATGTCTTAAAGTGACATAAAGCCCTTTTTTACAAGATTACTCTTTAAAAATGCAGAGGACTCTTGTTGGCATGAGTTTTAATACCTTAAATTTTTTATTTTGGAGTGTAGGATGACTGGAAGCCTAGCATCACTTTCGTTGTTGGGACCAAGATTGAGGATGAAATCCACACCCAGGCCCTGGCTCTTGCTGTGCAGGTGCCACTGCGAAAGCTCTTCAGTGTGGTTACATGTGAAGACATTTACAGACAGGTATTTCAAGAAAGTAACTTTTAATAATGAACCAAATGTAGATGTCACTTCTAGATCCTGCCTTCTTTGGTCTGTGGTAATGATAAACTACTCTGTGGAAGTTTTAAAAATTACACTAATTCATAGAATCATTAAGGTTGGAAAAGATCTTTAAAATCATCAAGTGCAACCTTTGAATACCACCTTATCAACTAAAGCACAGCACTAAGTGCCACATCTAGTCATTTCTTGAACACTTCCAGCAATGGTGACTCTACCACCTCCCTGGGCAGTCTATTCTAATGCTTGACAACCCTTTTTGTGAAAAAAATTCTTCCTGATGTCCAGCATGAACTTGTCCTAGCACAGCTTGAGGCCATTTCATCTCATCCTGTCACTTGTTGCCTAGGAGATGAGGCTGATCCCCACCTTACTACAACCTCCTTTCAGGGAGTTGTAGCAAGTGATAAGGTGTCCCCTGAGAAATGGATTTCTCCAGACTAAACAGCCCCAGCTCCCTCATCTGCTCCTCATAGGACTTACTCTTTTCTTACCAGCTTCATTGCTCTAATTCACAGGAGTTAAAAATGGAAAAAGAAAAATGTATGGTATAAACTGCTCTGCTCCCTGTAAATGAAGTTTTGTTACAGACTTTTCTTCAAGGTGCTGATCAAAAAAACTCCCTCCCTAAGGTACAGGGTTGCCATAAGATGATTTATCACTATTTTGGAGTGTGAGTGTAATGTTTGCAAAAGGGAATAATAAGTAAAGTACTTTGGGTAAACATAAAATCTTCTCACAGTAGAATGCTTTATTTACTTGCAGATCGCAGAATCTGGGGGTCAAAAGGGAAAAAAGGCTAAGGATGTGCCTATGTACTATGAGGTAGGTTAAAACAGGTATTGCAGAGTCAGTGCTATTTTACACTGAAGTGTATAGAGCTGTGTGGTTTTGTTGTACATTCTTGAGTAAATGCAAATTTGTTGGCTCTAGCTGGTAAAAACATTCAACCTAGATACTTAAAAACATTCAATCTAGATACTTAAACTGCTTTGTTTTTGTGATACCAGCAATATTCTGTTGGACTGCTGATTAAGTGATGATCAAAACATGTTTTCAAGGAAAAGAGTTTCCTTTTTGAAGGATATGTTATGTGGTCATATTTTGATGGTGATGTCTCAAATTACAGAAAACCTGTCAGACTCTTCTGTCTCAGACGTTCACAATAATTTAGAAATTTATACCTTTATTTATGGGTATGCAGTCCCCAAAATGAAACACTATTTTGTGTGCTAGTACCTGTTATCATTTCAGTTTGATGAAACCTGATTCATCTAGTGGGCTATGTCACCAGGGTTTGGAATCATGCTTAGTACAAAGAGTACTTCCTCCTACCCTGTTAATGTTTTACTTACAGCTTGTGAGAGGCGATAAAATCCTGTGATTAATTAGAAGATTGTTTAAAATTTTCTCAGGTAAAGTTTTATGGTCCTTACAGACCTGGAGCATAAAGAATTTTGGATCCCTCTAAAAAGACTGTGTTTGTGTTTCATTTCTGCAATGACTAATAAACTTTTTATGTGTCTCAGGTTTTGGTGGACTTTATAACAGTACTTTTTAGCTGCGGTCTGTTTTTCAGTAATGCCAGGCTACTATCTGAACAAGTCCCTTTGGAATTATTTACTGCTGAAAGGACTGTGAATTTGATGCAATTAACCCTCTTCATTTAGGACTAGCCTCCCAGGCAAACTCACCCTTATATTGCCTGGTATGTAAAACTTCTCCTGTCCTACTTGACAGAAGGATTTTGAAGTCTAGTTCTAAGCAGAAGCTTTGTATGATACCTGTATTTAATTACTAAGAGCAATTTTACTTGTGAAGTGGACACTTATTAAATTCCAGCTGTCAGTGCTGTGTCTCATTAGCTACTTACTTTACTCCTCAAAGACATTTTTTCCTCCCCTCCTTTAACACAGAATATAAAATGCCTGTTCTGACCTTTTGCTTGGACTCAGTTTCCGTTCAGGCTGCAGCAAATTAAAAGATTGATCATGTTGCCACAGCATTAAGATCCCACCTCTCTGGGCAGAGTTTGTTCCTGAACATTCACATACATTCCACGTGCAGTTTGAGCAGTCAAAGCTTTCACTGCTTCCACTGCTTCCACTAGTAAAGATAAGCAAGTACAAGGTTGGCACAAAACACAGGGTTGTGAAAAGTTCTTCTGAGAGGAGCATTTCTATCATTGCCACATACAGTTCTCTGTGGCAGGATTCAGCATGCTGCCATTTCCACAAGTTTCTGTATTCATTTTTAGGGGTACTGTGAGATTCCTAATATTCAGTGGTCTTTGAACATATGACATGTACATGTATGTGAATTTGGGACTAATGATACACGTAGTAATATGGTTGTTATTGGTATTAACAGTAATATTGTTACCCATGCCATTGGTCTCACACTTTGCATCCACTGAAATGAAGGGGTTTTAATAACTTTCAGTGCAGCAGTCTGCAGTGCCTAGAAGTCAAGAACCTTTGACAAATGGCTCATGATACATTTCAAGCTAATTGTATATTGTATTAAAATAATTCCTGCTGTTTGCTCTAAGTTATTCCCCTCAGGCTTTCTATCATTTTATTGTTTTGTATCTCATATCACTCTTACTGTACAAAGTGAAGAGGCTCAGGGCAAGGTTTATAAATATGTAGCTAAAAGATTTCCAAATCCGGGAGAAGTAGGTGTCAAACACCTTTTCTGACTCTTACATGACTTGATGGGGGTAGGAGTACTGCTTGGTAATTTTGTACTAATTCCAGCACTTAATTGAATGATGATAGGCTGATTCTCTCATAAAGATGCTAAGAAATTAATTTTTTCCCTAATATATGAAAGGGAAAAGTTATGCTTCCTGTAATATATCAACAGATTTCTTAATTTATCATGTACAATTTTTCTAACAAGACCTACAACTAAAAATATATGTATTTTATCAGTAAGGTGTGTATTTTTTGTTGTTTACACACCTGTTTGTTGTGTCAGTTTTCTATTAAGGTTAATAACATCATGTGTAATTAAGACATTTTGCCACTATTAAATATGATATTGTTGTTAAGATCTGATTATTGAGAGATGCCTCTGCCCAAATTTAAGTGCAAACAAGACCATATGCCAAAGTCAATGGTACCGATTTTATTTAACAATTAATTAGAAATAGAAGAGAGGGGGGGAAGAGAGAGAGAGTTCAAGTAGAAAATAACACCACCTGTGGATCCTGTTAGTCCTTCTCCCCTCTGGGCTTTTTGGTGGTGGAGGGTCCCAAGGTCATTCAGAGCATTTCACTATCTCTGCATTTTAGCAACCGAAGGAATTAATGCTTGTTGGCTACACAGTTCTCTTATGCTATCGGTTAAATTATTACCTAACCTCTAATGCTGGTTAGTCTGCATGCTTGGTCTTTCTCTTCTTTTGAGTCAGTGGGTTTCTGGGGTCAGTGTTCTATTGTTTCAATTTAACACCAGACCAATGCCATGTTAATGATTTTTTTTCCTCTGATACAGTTAAAAAATAAACTCATCTTTATATCTGCTGGCATCTGTTGTCTCTTATTTTTTTCCTTTCTTCATTGAATCTGAAATAGTGAGGACTTTTAAATTACATTATCCAGTATCTTATAATCCCACCTGGTTTATGTGAATTATCTCTGATATTCACATGTGATGAGCAATCAAACATTAGATTTCAAATCACATGCTAGAACTGTAAGTATTTAAACAGGACATAATACAAAATTTTGGCTACAAATCATTCTACTTTTTGTCATCACTGGGTGAGCACAAGGCCTGTTTGATTCTCCTGTTCCAGATCTGCATGGCAGATTGTTTTCATACAAAACCTCACTTTATTTTACCTCCTTGCTGACAGGGAAGCAATGTCAGCTCAGAAACCTCAAACCTTTGGATGGATAAAAGCAGGAGAGGCTCCAGGCTTACTGTCAAGATATGTAACAGCCAATCCTTGCCATCAGGCATACTGAGATACCAACTAGTTGTGCAGTTTCAATAAACAAACCAAAGAGATCCCCAAACTAGATCCTTCTTTTGCCAAGCATAATATGCGTGGTTTTGCTATTAAAATCCAGTTCAGTTGAGTGCTTGCATTTAAATCTTAATTAGCTCATGTTTTGTACAGCTCATTTAAAGGACTAAAAGGTAATTGGTTAGAAATAGAATCTTATTGTTTTAAAATTATTTATGTTGTACATGTTTTGGGTTTTTTTCTTTGGGCTTATTGTTACTGTTGTTTTTCCCCCTGAGACTGTGATGCCATAATCCTTGGGAAATTGCATAATGTTCACAGTACTTCTTGCCTTAATAGGCAATAGAGTGTAGCAGATACAGAAGAATCCTTCAGTTTTCTGGATGTACATGAAATAGATTCCTCTTCTGTCACTTCCAAAACAAAATATATAACCAAGATATTAAGAACTTCTGTAGGATTGTAAAACATAGCAATTAACAAGCCCAAGTCGAAAAAAGTGAAATAAATTTAGCCAGGAAGCAGTGGATGTTAAGCAGCTTTCAAGCATTCCAGTGAATTTTTGCTTTGTTAGAAATGTGTAGAGTGTAGACTTATGAAGTAAAGGTTGCTGCTGGTAAGATTATTTGAAGCATTGATCACATTATGATGTAGAGAGAAGGTCCACTTTAGATTGGAACTGAGTATGTGTTTCCTGGGGTGGGTGCTCCTACTATATCATGAAATGTTATATATATATTTGTATATTGTAATATGTATAATTATATTAATTTTATATGTAATTATAGTTAGGTAATAAATACATGTAAAATACAAGTTTTTAAATGTGTATAATTATTCAAAACTATCTTCTATTACTCACCTCAATGGCCTGAATTTCATTTTTAAAAAAGTTAAGAATAGATGTTCTCTTTCTAAATATCTTTCATATCCTTTCTTCAGTAGGTCTTAAATGCCTTATACCTTTCTATTACCTTATATCGTTCTGTTGTCTGTGTCCCTTTTTTAGACTTTCATCATTGTGTCTAGCAATATCTTCAGAAAAATACAAAAAAGGGAGGGTAGCACTAGGGATATGGAGTATGCATTTATTTGTGTTCATTATAGTAAACTCCTAGGGTAGAAAAATCAAAAATGTTGGGTTTTGCTTGATGTGAAAGGGGACTTTTAATGTCAGAGATGTAACACTTATGGGAAGGACTATTTTCACCCAAGTGCAAACTCACAAGAGTTGTCTGCCACTGGCAGAAGAGCAAACTCAGTAGTAGCTAGGATAGAGGGCACTTAAGAAAATGTTTTCAAACATAATGTTAGTCAGGAGTGTTTTTAAGAAAGCCTTTTTATTTCTTGTGGAAATATATAATCAAAGCTTTCCTATTTTTGTGTAAGTGTATAGGTTTTGACACAACACCATAACAAAGGTTGTGGTCAAGAGTAGGCTCTCTCAAAAGTAAAGATAGCCCTATCAAAACCAAACCTCACTCTATATATGCATGTCAATAGAACTCTGTTCTTAATACAAGTTAGAAAGATTTTTGTTTTCATTCCAATTGAACAAAAATAATTTTAGAAGTTGGTGTAAAATGGAGCAGCTCAGGAGCCAAAACTTATCTGGTGTCATTGTTTTCATGAGAGGGTTTGACACTAGAAACAACTTTGGCAGCCATGCTGAATGGTTAGAAGGATAGAACAGCTTAATTTTATTTTTCATTCCAGTACAAAATAAATTTCATACTGCACTCTTAAATGTCATAATAAAATGGAGCTGTTTTCCAGTCAGCCTTTGTCAAGTGGTATTGTGTGGATGCAAGTGAAGAGAATTTTATTGCAGAAGGACTTAGCCCTTACACTGTGTGGATACACAGAAGTTTAATATGTGCACTTGGCAATTGTTGTTAAATGAATATGCCTTTTAGGGAGGTACTGGTACTGAGGGAAGGTTAAAGGACTTTAAATCCTGCTTTGGGCATTATCTACTCATCTGTTTTCAGTTCTTTTCTATCTGTTACCAAGTTCCTACCAGTTTATACTACAGAATATAGGATGCTTTATAAATGATCCACTGAATTAGGTGGTATATTTACCTGAGGTATTTAGTGTTTTATCTTCTGAGGAAGGTTTAACTACTTTTCCTGGTGGTTCCCAGTATTTAGGTCAATCTACTTAAAAGGATGTTAGGGAAAGGATTTGTTAATTTTGGTTTAGCATGTCTTTGCATCAGCCTTTGCCATTGTCAGAGCATCTGATGCCACTGCATGATCAAGTGCCCTGTGTAGTCCTTTAAGTTATCAAATTGTATGCCTTCCACTTGGATTTAATTATTCCATGAGAGGAAACCATTTTTGCTATGACCCAGGCAGTTCTATAAATTGTAGCTGTCCACTGTCAGTTTGGGTGTCTCCAGTTCAATATCCCTGTCCAGGAGCAATGTGCCATGTTAAGAATTAACAGCATTTCTAAATGTTAAAATTGGGGGGGAAAAGTATTGAGCTTGAGCAGGAAAACAATCTGTGTTTTCTAATTTTGTTTCCTAAAATCTGAGAAGTCATGTTCCATTATTTACATGAGGCAAATGATGTGCACATCTTCTAGTTTCATTTCAGTATAGTGACTCTTCATAGTCCTAAAGCTAGGATTTTAGAAACATTCATTATTATTTTATTACTGTTGGTTGTAATTATTTGACCTGAGGCCATTCATAATACTCAAATTGTTAGCAATTTATTTTCTAGGGAAGACAATTGATAAGGGTTTGAAATTCATCTACCTACTTAAAATCTGCTTTAGAACACTGGAGAGACTTTGGCTTTCCTTGACAGATTACAAGAGTTCCTGCCTACATGCAAATTGGTAGCAAATTTCTGCTTTTTCTGTGCAGGCTTTGTTGAGATGTCTGTGTAACTAGGGGAAACAGCAATCATGTCTGTGAGAATGTCATCCTTGAATGTCATCCTTGAAGTGTTGGAGGGGCTCTCTGAAGTAGCCAAAGGCAATGCTGTCTTCTGGTTTTTTGTCTTCAAACATTTTGGAGGACTGTAATAGGTTCATTAAAGACAATAAAGTGTATGACATTTTTCTCAAGTACAGCAACTAATCCTAGAATCTTTTGTCTCCAAATTAAAAAAAAAAGAAAAAAAGCTCAAAACCCTGTTGCAAAGCTGGACCAGCCAAGGTAGAAAGATCCTGCCCAGTTTTGTGGTGCCAAGTCTACAAGGCCACTGGAGCTACCTGGCCCAAATATTTTGACGTGGCTTAGAAAATTCTGTCAAGATGTAGCTGGATGGCTTCTGCCAGCACAAGGTTTGATGAGGCAATTGTGTTTCTTAATCTTTTTGTTCCACCTCTGATTGGGTTCTCTTCCTAGCCAGATGCAATGTTAGAGAAGCGTGACTAAATCTTTTAGCTTTGTGGTGTTCATTGTGTGGATTCAGTTGGCTGAAATTGCTGGAGACAATTTACTTCTCAGAAGCTTAAAATATTCTGTGCCATAATGGAAAGATTTGCTGGGAAGATTCATCCCACTGAAATGTAAACATTTCAGTATTTGATCATAGCAATATTTTCCTTCATCTGAGCACAAATCACAACAGACTGGCCTGTCCTCTTTTTCTAAAAGGGTCTGGGTTCTGTTGGGGTTCTTCTGAAATCACTTAAATGATATTTCAACTATTGCCCCCCAATCAGTGTTAAAAGAAAACAGATAGATGTCACATGAGAAAACCTTCCTGTGCGTGGAATTCCTTCCTGAGATAGCAGTGCTAGTGCCTGATCTTTCCAATCACTGGATATTTGTATCCCTTAAAGCAGTTTGGTTTTCATAGCAGCTAATGGTCAGAGAGCCATAGGAGGTGCACATCCCAGATGGTGAGAGATCCTGTATGAGCTCTCTAATAAAACCCTCCTTGTTTTTATGTAATGCATTTTCTCATTTTTACTGAAATGATCTTATTCACCATGTCTGTTTTTCTTAAAACACTATATAAGTACTTGACATAACGCTGTACATGTGTGTTAGAAAATGTTCATAGAGCATCCCTGAGATTAAATCAATTAAAATATCCCCTCAGGTTGCAGATTTTCTGTAGAGAGAGGTTTAGAGAACAGACTTTCTTGCAATGGATAATTCTAATAGGTTTCTGCTAACCGGATCAAGCTGTGTTGTGTTTTGGCAAAAAACAGACTCACTCATATGAGTGACAAGTTATTTTTCTAGAGTACAAGCAGCCATTTGCTTCTGCTTTGAGAAATGTTCTCACAAAAGAAAGGAAGATATTTAGCATATGAACAGCACTCATATTTGCTCAGTATTGCTTCATTTTATTAGGTTTAGTTGAAAAGGACTCCGTGGGGTACAAGGAATCATCAAATCCACTTTAATTATTTTCATTCTCTGGAATACATCTTCACTGAGTAACAAGGATGACTCATTTGGCTTATCTTAGGTTTTTTAGTCTACCTTGTGGATACATAAGTGTTACATGGAGCTCTGCTCAGATATGCAATTGATTTATTGATTTATGGGAGTCCTTAAGCTCTCTTTGAACTGTGAGTCATCAATTCAGTAGTGAAAGATAATAATTGAGCAAGTGGTCTTTTGACATCATAGGTGGGAAGAAGTTCTGAGAGTTAAAATGAAGTTAGGTGAATGGTCTAATATGAAAAACTGAATTCTTTCAACACACTGGAGGTGTCATCTGAAAAAGAAAGCTATTTCAGTTAGCTCAGATCTTTCCTGGTATTCTTTCAGAATGATTTCTTGTAGGATGCTTTAGTCAATGAAATGACATTGACAGAGTCAGAAATATTTCATAGTATATGTAAAGTATGTAAAGAAGTCTTCTTTAGAAAAACAAATTATCAGTATGACACATGCAGCTTTTGTCCCCTAGTCTGTCTTAAGAGTTGCTTGTGAAGGACTCATAAGATTGACAACAGTTTGTAATAAGTCAAGATCACTTTTTTCCTGTGCTTTTATATTTTGCTCAGGAAAATACATCTGAATGGTAATTACCAGTTTGGTTGTGTAATCCATAGAACCTCTTGACTGATGACTGTCCTGCTTCAAATTAACTTGAACTATGTCAGCAACTAAGGGATTTTACTTATTTGGTTCTTCTAGGAACTATTATGTTTCTTTTAGGAAGTGTTATAAGAGTCTGAGGATATGTGATGGTCTGGATTTCTTACAATTTCAAGAACAAGAGGGAAGACAGGGCTTTAGAAAGCTCACTCTGGGTATGGGAGAACTATACTGTGAAGTGGGCTAACCACTGTTCATAGCAAGCAATGTTACTGCTGCCAGGTAGTAATAAAGCTGTGAAAGTTTATAATCTAATTTATCTTTTTGGAAGGTTTTCTGATTATAATTTGGCAGCCACAATTGTTCTGTATCTTGAAAAAGAGGCATTTCAAAGAAAGATAGCACAAAGATTCTGGCTTTAAATGTTTCCCTAACTTTTAAGACCTATCTCCTATGTCAGTGGCGCTGACATCTGTCAGTAGTGTAGGGTCACTTACAAGCACTCATGCAGTGTTTGGGTGGCTCCAAATACATGCCCTTTGCACCAGACAGCTAAATCTCTGCGTGGTTCATACTGCCACCGTATGAGATCAAATACTGCATCACCAAAGCCTTTCTGCACCTCACCAGTGTGACCCCTGCTGTGTGAGGAATGCTAAGTTTCCTCTTGCTTTAGAGGCAAAGAGGCCCTACCTACCTAAGTTTGTCCATCCAAGTTTCCATGGTTTCTTACATAAGAAAAAGATCATCACCAGTGGGATGAAGTATAGCCAATCTGTAACAAATCCACTTCGTAGTATCTGAAAAACTTCCTTCTGTATTCCTACCCAGTTTTTGTCTTGAGGTTTTTGTTTGGTTTTTTTTTTTTTCAGTTGGGGCTCTGTTGATTTTTAACTGTTTATGCCAGGTGCCTGCATAGATCACAGGACCACAGATTAAGTAAATACGGATGTGTAATAAATTTAATTTCTTTTTATCTACTGTGCATGGATTGATCTATGTTCTGTCTTTAGGATTGGTTTTAATTTCCTCCTGTATAAAGCATATTTTACATTTCTGCATGAAAAGATATTTGCTTTCTTTGTATTGCCAAATATAATGCACTCATTCTGTCTTTGTTTTATTTGTGTGACCTCTTTCCACAGTCATGGAATGTATGCCTGTTAAATAGTTTTGGTTATGCTTCTCATGGCTCATATAAGAAAATTTGTCCTTCCTAACCACTCTATTTCAGCAAGTCTCTTCATTCCTGTATTCTGTATCTACAAAATAGGAATAATTATTTTGCATTGCTTTTGACTGGTAAAATGCTTTAAAATTCTCAGGAAGAATGGGGTGCTTTAAGAATCTAAGCACTTCTTTCTTCTTCCATGAACAATAAATCAGAAACTGCCATTGAGCTTGGTTACTATATATACACTTTTGGAATCCTTCCAGAATCCTTCCATTTCCCCTCTGCTGTGTTTCAAGAAATGTGCAACTCATCTACATTAGATCAGTGAGAAGCATCACTTCTCATAGGTTGTTAACATCAATTCTGAAAAAAAAACCAACTTTATGAGAATTTTTCTCTCTGAGGGAAATTACTGATATGATATTTCTACCAATGTCTTTTTCTTTCAGAGCACCAATTTGTGTGCCTAGCTCTGGGTGACTATTTTTTGTTGGAATAACTAGTAGCTCCTAGTGTACCCACAGTGTGTGGTAATTTTTAAGTCTTGTTCTTAACATGTCCTCGATTTTCTGCTGTGGCTCTGATGTCAGTGAGTCATTTGGGAAGCCTTCTGTGATTGGCTTGTTGAGCTAGTGACCAGTCTTTGAGTACAAAACATACAAAGCAAAACTCATCTTAATCATGATGTATCTTCCTTTGTGTGTGATCAGATCATTAGATTTATTTGTGTTGCAGAAGCGGGATTGTTTTGGAAGGGTTTTTAAATGCATATGTTTTGGGTTGTCTCCCTGTTATGTGACTTGGAAAAGATCTGAATTTTAAGACATTTCTTTTTCTGCTCCTTGCTTTCGTTTGCATGAAACAATGATTTGGCATATAATGGTCTGGATTCTGATTTCAAAATTTCTAAACTAGGCAAGAATCTATGGAAGCTCAAAGCTAATGGTGGTGTTTGCATTAGACAAGACACAGTTCAGTGAGATGCAGTGTGCACCTTCATTGTCTCAGTGTTAGCAAGCAAAATTGACACCATATGTGCCCAACTGTAATTGCTCCATGAGGAGAAAAGAGAAACATGTCAGAACATTTGAGTAACACCTAATTCAGCCCGTGGTTATAAATAAAGCTGATGGTTGCTTAAAAACAAAAGTAAGAAAATATTATGGTTATATTATTCCTCAGCAGTGCTTCCTACATAGGTGAACTTTATTACAGAGACAACACAAGTGAAAAGAAGCATATAACAACTTTTTAACGGTATTTTTATGTTATTTTATTTTTTTCGCAGTAAATAAAGTGGTTATGAGGCTCCAAGGAAAACGGCCCAGATGTTAGTGAGTTGTATGAAATTTAGTGGAAACAAGCTGTAAAAAACATAGTCATAAAACAGCCTGTCAATGCCACACATCTGGACAATGCAGCTGTATGTTCCCGCTGCTGTCATCACCCTAAGAAAACTCAATAGCCTTATTTCACCCCAATTAGGCTGCATACCAACAGAATCAGAATTACACAGGGAGGGGGTGTGTTTTCTCCAAGACAGACCCTCTCAAATTCCCTTCAAGAAGTTTTTATCTTTCATTTAGGGCTGGTCCCTCAGACACTGGTCACTTTGTAAACAGTACTGCAAACTCTCCCCCTTGATTTGCTATCTGTTACGTACTTTTTAATTTATTGCTTTATAATATGCAGTTGCCTAATGTTGTTTCTTTGTTTAAAACCTAAAGAAAATTACATTTTCCTGTAAGAACTCCTGTAANTATTGCTTTATAATATGCAGTTGCCTAATGTTGTTTCTTTGTTTAAAACCTAAAGAAAATTACATTTTCCTGTAAGAACTCGGTCTCTGTTGACTTTCTCATAAATCATAGAAGTTCTTTTCCATTCTAGTTTTATCACATACTATAGCTGGTATAACTTTATTTGAGGTCTTCGGAACCAAAGAATAACATTGTATCTTACTGACATGTTGTTTCTTCTGGAAATGTTGCCATTTTGACCCACACATGGTACAATGTGAGATAGCACTTCCTCATTTCAGCATGCAAATAAATATGAGTCGAGTGCAGTATTAAAAATATGCAAGTAGTAGTTTTGTTGTGATTTTTTTTACCTTTGCAGGTGATGGAGTTAGCCAAAGCCTTTCTGGACCATGGTGAAAAAATTCCTGTAACACTAACTGGAAAGCTGTTGAAATTTCAATTGCTCCGTCTCAAACAGAAGGAACTTCGGAGAAGAGAAGAGGAAAAGAAGGTACTATAGTATGCCCTAGGAACATTACATTTTTCAAGACACTTCTATTCTGTGGTGTTGCTTCCATAAATCCAGCTTTCTTCTCATCTTTGGCTGTCTAAAACTGTAATTAAAGAGAAATGTGATTAGAAATACTTTTTGGGTTGATTAGATTTTGTGCATGAAGTTCTCAATTACTCAAATGCCAGTGAGAACGTGGGGGGAAAAAAAAGAAAATAAAAAACACTATGGAAGAAGTCTTTGCTAGAGTGAGAACTCGTAATGGCTTAGCTGAGTGTTAGGACCAATAGAAAATAGAGCTAGGAGCAGGCTTCTGCTGAATGTATCCCTGCTGAAGTAAAGGCAGGAGAGGTTGTTACTTGGGAGGTATCAAGGATAGACACAGAGCAGACTATGACTGAGTTCTTGTTATGAATCTCCTCTCTGGAGGGAATTTGGAGAAGTTATCTCTTCCATCCTCCAGCACTGGGGCAGGATAATATTTGCATAAACTATTCCTGGCAGATGTTTGTTGAACCTTTTCTTAAAACCTTACAGTGCTGTGTCTTTGCTTTTCCATGGCCACCAGCATTATTTCTGAACCATCTCGGCAACGCGCGCATTTGAAAAAGGTTTCTGATCCTACCAACCCTACTCTCATTTAAATCTATTTGAGTTCTCCCTGTATATGGGGACAACATTACACTCCATTCTACAGAAATCTATTACATATTTAACTAAACAAACCCAAGTATGTGCCATGGTTGTTTGTTTTTGGTTATGCATGCTCCTCTCCTCTGAATTCTCTCAAAACAGTACATATTTTGAAGTCCACTTCTCAGAACCAGGTACCATATTTTCCAATGTTCCCAGAACTTGCTTCCATTTGTCTCCAAGGTCATCCCTACTATCTCCAAGATTGTCTCAGACAGATTGCTTACATGTTCTAGGACGAATTTCACCAAGCTTGCACAGAATCACAGATCAGACCTCTAATTTATTTCTAACATATTTTGGAGTTGTCAGGGGTACATTTCAACAAACTTACTGAACAGTTGGTTTTGGTATAGTCCTTTTCGAAACAAACTTTCATGAAACTGAAGAAAGTCAGTTTATTATTAGAAAGTCATACAATTGCTGCATTAAGTTTACCCTGTTAATTGATCAAAAATTATAGTGTAGAGTGTGATGATATGGAGACCTAAGCAGTCTGTGCATGTAAAAGATGCAAGCAGAAAATAGTTTAATGGACTTTGTATAGCTGAAAAGTCTGCAAATTTCTTTATCAATAATTTTATTTGTGGGAGTAGTTGGTGGATGAAGTGTAGCACACAATCTCAAGAACGTTAAATGCTAGGTGATTCCATTAAAATTGTGTCCTGTTCCCACAGAAGTCAATTTATCAGGAAATGATAATTTAAACCACAGAAATATTAATATATTTAATATTGTAGAATATGAGAAAAATCATGTGTTTTTAATCTGAAAAGAAATCAAGAGGCTGAAGCTATAGAATAGATTGTTAATAGAGAATTCAGAAAAAATGGCTTTTTTATTAGATAGCAGTCAACTCTTGTAAGTAAACTGTCAAACAAAAATTTGAAGTTTAATGGCAATTCAATATTAAAATGGACTCTTTAGAGCTTTGATTTAGCAAAATTAGTCATGTAATTGTAATTTTATTTCCCTGGTTAATTGGAGGATTGTCAGTGTTGAGGGTTGTAGAGTCTCTGGCACTTACAGTTACTTCTCTGTTTTAGCCAAACTGCAAAAGTTGTCACCTCCTTTGAATTATGTCTATATCAATGTGTGACAGGCAAACACAAGTGGAGCAGTTGAAGGACAGAGTCAAGAACTGGAAGTCTCTTGGATATGAGGATGCTCTGCAGTACAGAGTGGGCAGAAACTGACTTGTAATTTAGAGTTCTGTCTCTAAATTGGCTGCCATAGAATTTTTAATCCTTTCCAACTAGCTTGTACAATACAAGTTCTGTTGCCAACAACCTGGGTGTTGAAAACAGGATTTTACTTGCAAATCAGTTCTCAGAAAGCAAACATATCTGTCCTTGGGTCTTTTTCTTAAATAGATACCAGTTAATAGAATGGATCAGCAGAACTAATACAACATGTAAATAACCAAAAATCCTGTATTTCATTAGGAGCAGGAGCTTATCATAAATTGACAGGCATAAATATTATGCAGAAGAGAAGAAGTGTCTCTGAATTAGAAAACTGTTTAAGGTTGTAAAAGTTTGAAATGTAAAGCTTAAAATAACAAAATTGCAGAAGTTAACGGATTATTAGAAACTCCACAAAAAGCTGCACCTTGTAGGGAAGGAGAAATATGACATTGAAAGGAAAAGGAAAGAGTTCAAGAAAGGAGAGGCTTCTACTTTCTAAAGTATTTAGGTCAAGTAATGTTCTTTGTTAGAATCTTGGCAAGTCCATAAATGTCTCTGCTTATTTAAGAATTATTTAAAATTATGTAGATGCAATAGATCAAGTTGATTGTGAACTTAGTGGCATGATGATTGTATCATCTGTTTGATGTGTTCATCAGCTTAGAATTCAAAGAAGTACTATCAAAATTTCTAATTTGACATGTCAAAGGTGGAATAAATTTTAAAGAAAATAATGAAAGCCTCCAACTCCTTCATTATACAGTGGAAATATGTTCAAGATTCTGTCAAAGGCATTTCTAAATTTTAGAGAAAGGAAATTCAAGAAGGAAGGAAAAAGCAGGAAAAGATTTTCTGTTTTGATTTTGAATTTGAACTAAATACAACTTCCACAGCTGGAAAGTCTGCTTTTCAGCTGGATCTAGAGAAAGCAGCCATACAGAGTTAACTGCCCTCTCTCATTTGCATGAAGGGCTATCCTAATTGCTTTAATAGCTTTTAAAGTGACATCAGCAGGATTGTAAGTTAAGTTAATTTTTTTTTTTTCTTTAGCTTTATAATCCTGAAATGTAATTTTTGCATAGTTTGAATGTAGTATTTCTGCTGGGCAAAAAGAAGGTGGACACTTTCTTGCTCCACAGAACCTATTTTACCTTTTTTTTTTTTCTTTTTTTTTTTTTTAATTGTTTTCATTTTGGACCGATTCTCAGTTTTTTTGGGTTTATAATGTGAGGCCTTGGGACACTTAAAAAATCTTTTTTCGTCCTGTACTCTTAAATTACTAGGAAGGGCTTTATATAGGTGGTTTTGTTTGAAGATAATGAGAATGGCTGAGTAATATGCTGTGTGAAATGAACGCACTACTCTTGGTTCTAGTTTACATTAGACAGATATTTACGTCAAAGAAAAATAGTGCTGGTACCATTTTACACCATAGTCAAGAGTGTTAACAGAGATGTTAAAGATATTAACAGATATTGAATTTTTGCCTTATTTCCCCTCAGTCCAAGGAAGGTTTCTGGCTGATGCAAGTGCTCTAGTGGAAATAACTAAAGCACAGGGTTTTTTTACTCATCTTTCTACACATATGCATTTTGTTGGTTTGGTAGGTATAACGTCCACCTATCTCTTGCAGTTCCTTGTTAATGTGAAGTCTTAGCATTATGACAGAGTAAGAACATATAAATAATTGAATATGTGTTTGAGTAGGAAAAAGTAGGGTGTTCAAAACAGCTTCACCACAAGAATATTATAGCAGCTGAGAGGGAAAAGTGTGAAAATAAAAAAATTGAACACCTGAAGTTTTACAACAGCCTGACCTTTGTTCTGCACAAAGGCTTTAATGAGAACTTCATTTATTCATCTTGTCAGGCAGAACAGCGAAAACAAAAAGAGAAAATGAAAGAAAAAGAAAAAGCTAAACTTCCTGATAAGACAAATGGAAAAGATAGTAAAGGAAGAAAGTCGGTGGCACCAACACCTGTTAAAAAGATTCCTAAATTTAAACAACGAGGAGAAGTGGAAGTGAAAGACAAATACATTGGTATGTAAAATATGATTATATATTTCTGATAAATCTTTGGAATACTTTGTTTTGTTCCATGTTGAAAAGTCAAGATCTATTTGGCAATATCAAAATTTTGCCACTTTGTATTTGAAGAGGACACTGTGTTCTGCTCAATGTTAGGATGGGTTGTGCAGTCCAAGAAGTAAAATACAGGTAAGTTAAATGTGGCATGTCAACATCAAAAAGTTTGGATATATGTAAGACTACAGTAAAGTAGCCAAACAAATCCTACAGATAACTTATCCTAGAGAAAGATTTCGGAATAACTAAATGTGTCAATATCCAAAGGTGGCTTTCTCCTTATACTATAGTTTAAAACACAGCTGACAGAGTTGTCAATCCTGTCAGTGAAGAAATTTTTCATAACATCCAATCTAAGCTTCCCCTCTTTATATTTGTTCTAATATAGCAGTATAAAGAAAAGGGGGGGGGGAAAAGAGCATGCCTTAAATTCAAAGACAGTCTATATCTGTTTCTGGTAGCTAGCAGTCATTTTATCATTCATCCCTAATACATTATCACCTTTCTGAAATTAAATATTTCTGCTTTTGAGTAATGTTGAGATTACTTGCATTGATGTCTTTCCTCTTTTGCATATGGACTAGTCACTGATAATTAGAACTGACTGATTATTATGCACTTGTCATGATTGTTAGCATAATCATAATTATCATTTTCAAATGGCAGGCAGTCTTCAGCATGTATGCACTGGAATTTTTGGATCTCAGTAAGTGACTATGCAGACACCTGTCTTTTTTGTTAAAAATAATTAATTTTCAGTAATTGTATGTGCTCATACTTTTTCTTCCTGCAGTAACTGAGACATAAATTTATGTACTTCATTTTCAGTATTAGGAGTGAAATAATAAGCTAGTTTTCTTCTGGTTTTGATTTTTGCTTTGTGCAATGTATGTGCTGGCATATGGTGGCTGCTTCCTCAGTCAGTCTTTCTCTAAATTTCTGTGTTGTTTTATGTTTAGCTAATATTTCAAGAAACAGAGAGCCTGCTGCTTCAGGTAGTAGCAGCACTTGCACAGCCCTGGCCGTTTATCTGAGCACAGGCAGATGTCAGTGCCAGACTATCTTTTTCTTTCCTTGGATAAATGAGTCCCACAAGCTGAGGAGTCAGTAGAGCAGTTGGACATGTGATGTGTTAGTAAGCATAAGAAAGGATCTTAATGCTAAATAGAGTATAAAGCTGTGATTTGCTTTTATTGCAGGCTTGTCTATGTGTTTAATGCACTAACTCTATGTGTTTCATCATTGATGGAGAGATACAGGACCTCCAGCAGACCATTTCTGTTAACTTAGGATAAATAACTGTACTGGATGAATTAAATCACCTGATACCTGTCTTACTACCTGTATTTCTCCATAAGGCATAAAAGGAAACTACACAACTCTAGAAAGTTCATTTCTACTTATATCATGCTTAACCTTTTGCTTTGGTACTGAAATGTTGCAATGCATATTTCTACATAACTGATAAACCCAAATAGAACAGACACTCAATTAAACTCCTCATCTACATTTTCATATGAATTTGGATATGTCCCTGCCACCTAAAGGGACTAGTGTGAGCTGGTATTCAGCTGATGAGGATTTTGCCAAGAATTACATCTAGTGAACATGAACCTGCTGGGTAGGGAGGAGTAAGCAGTGAATCAGCTGATACCTGCAGCTAATCCTTTGAAATTATTATGACTTGGGTAATCTTTCATATAAGATACAGTAACTTACTCTTTGTATGCTCCATGTCCAGATTTATGCAGGATGAAATAGGATAGTTTAAACTACCATTAAAGCATGTGGATATGTCCTGACACTAAACTCCTTTAAGAGGAGCAATTACAGAAATGCTGCTACAACATTCTGATTATAATCAGCTTGTGCAGTTTTTCTCCTGGTGCTTCTCCAAACAGTTATTATTTCTGACTTGTATTCTTCCTGCTGTGTTCTAGGTGGTTTGGTGCATAAGACCTGAGTCTTATGCACATAATTTTTGAATTTATATGTAATTTTCCCAATGAGAGTATAAAAGAACTGTTTCTCTGACCTTCATTTGCATTACCCCATATAGTCAAGTAAAAATTTTATTTTGTTTAGCTGATGAATGTTCTTACTCCAATCTGTTTTTGTTGTGTTTTGAACAGATGATGAACCAGATGATGGTGCTCATTATTACTTTATCATTCTGGGTTTCCCCAATCTTCAGTTGTTGCCTGTCTTGACTGACCTTGGGATTAACATTTCAAGTGTAATTCAAATTTCTTCTGAGAATTACAAGCCATTGCAGATATACTTAGAAGCAACTAAACTTGAAAGACTATCTTCAATTCCACCTGAAGGTAATCTGGTCATTAAAAAAAAAAAGTAAAAATGAGATAATTTTATATCCAGGGAATGACTGTTCTGGCTGTGTTTTTCTCCCTCTCCGTGCCTTATGTTTGTGCATGCTACCTATGAGCAGCTGTGTTTGCCAGTAGTAGTGTTTGCCAGTAGTGTGTTTGCCGAAGTAGTATTGCCATTGGTTGGCCACCAAACCAAATGGTTTGCCTGTGCAAAAACTCAACATTAGAAAGAGGGACTGGCTAAGCAGGCAGTTTCCATCCACAGTAGCCACCAAAGAACAACATTTTATCAAATGCATACTTCTGTGAATTGTTAGGAAGTGTACTGGTAAGAAAACTCGGCTCATTTGGTAATTTCAAGGAGAGTGAAGAGTTGGCTGCTTTGGGACTGTGGCCCCAGCCACAGGAGAATATACCACAGAATAATGCTCTGTAATTGTACTCAGCTGTCCCTAGGCTGTTAACACCTTTCTTGAACTGGGACCTGGTAAGCAGCAAGCTAAATATGTGTCACCAGTGATAGCTGGCTATCCTGAGCTGTAGTGACATAGCCAGCAGATCAAGGGAGGCAGTTATTCCCTGCAACTTGGCTGTCATGAGAATAGAATTATGGACTCTACAGTACAAAAAAGATATCAATAAACCCTATTCAGTCCAGCAAACAGCCTCCCTATAAGGACTGGCTAAAGGACCTTGAAAGAAGAAAAAGTGGTTGTGGCCACAAATGGCCTTTGGAATTTTCAGGCCCCAGAGACAGGGAAAAAGTCTCTTGGTGGAAAAGGATTGAATTAGGGATTACTTAAACAAACTGGACACATATAAGTCCATGGGACCTGATACCTGATTCACTCAGGCATACTGAGGGGCTGGCTGTGATGTCACTTCAAGGCCACTGTTAATTACTTTTGAAAAAACATGGTAATTGGAAAACGTGCCTGAAGATGGGAGGAAAGCATCACTCCTATCTTCAGAAATGGCAGGAATGATTCAGGAATCTAAAGGCCACTCAGACTCTCTCACTTTCTGGGAATATGAAAGAGCAGCTAATCCTGGAAACGTTTCCAGGCACATGAAGGACAAGGAGTTGGTCATTTGGCATGGATTTGCCAATGGAAGTCATTCTTAACCAAACTGATAACCTTCTATGACAAAATTAATGTCTTGGTAGAGGAGGAGGAAGCAGTGAATATTGACTGCCCTGACTCAGTAAGACCTTTGGCACTGTCTTTTCATAAAGAAGCTGGATAAGCAGACACTGAGTTGGATTGAAAACTGGCTGAATGTCCTGGCCTAGAGGGTGTCAGAGGGGATTGGTGGTATGAGTCCAGCTGAACACCTTTGTTAGTGATCAGGATAGTTCCCTCAGCAAGTGCTCTTACAGTACAAAACTGGGAGGAATGGCTGAAACACCACAGAGTTATGCTGGTTTTCAGAGGGGCCTCAAGAGGATGGAGAAATGGTCTGGCAGAGACCTCATAAAATTTGGCAAGGGCTAAGTCCTGCACCAGTTTGCGGTGGGGGCTGACTGGCTGGAAAGCAGATCTGCACAGAAGGACTCGGGAGTGGTGGCACTAAGCTGAACGTGAGCCAGCCCTGTGCCTTTGTAGCAAACAAGGCTAGTGGTATCCAAGGCTGCATCAGGTCAAGGGATTTGAACTTTCTTTTGTACTCAGCACCTTTGAGGAATACTTAGAGTTCTGTGTCCAGTTCTGGACTCATCAGTACAGGAGAGATATGGAGCTACTAGAGAGAGTCCATCAAATGACCACAAGTATGTTCAAAGGACTGGAGCATCTCTCATATGAGGAGAGGCTGAGAGAGCTGGGAATGTTTACCCTTGGAGAAGAAAGAGCCTGGAGGGAACTTATCAATGTGTATAAATGCCTGAAAGGAATGTGCAAAGAAAAGGAAGCCAGGCTCTTTTCAGTGGTGTTCAGTGACAGGACAAGAGACAATGGCAAAACTGAAACAGGGGGTATTACCTGGAGACAAGGAAACACTTGTTTACTGTGAGGGTGATTGAACACTGTCACAGATTGCCTAGAGAGGTCATGGAGTCTTCATTCTTGAAGGTACTGAAAAGCCATCTGGACATGGTCCTGGGCAGTCTGCTCTTGGTGACCCTGCTTGGGCAGAGGAGTTTTACCAGTTGAGCCCCTCAGGTTCCTTTCAGGATCAATGACTGTACTTGGAACAGAAGATGATGGCAAGATATAAGTGAGGGTATTTTTTAATCCCCAAGTTGGGTGTTAGATATTTGCTGAGACTCTGAGGATGGAAATACTTTAAGAATATTTAGAGAAGACTGATACATGATTTGTGCTTTATGTTAAAGGGAGACATTGTACCATGATTTGTCAAATACTTATGTATTTTAGAAGTAGAAGCAGAGAAAAAAAAGGAAGATGAAGCTAAGAAAGACCTGGAAACATTTTGGAAATTCCTGGAGCCCGTTCTGAACAGTGGAAAGCATGGATCAAGTCTCTTTGATATTGCCAGGTTTCATTACCTAGTTAAGGAAAGTGACTTTCCCCCTGATTGGTCAGACAGCGAAATGCTGGTCAGTACATTCTGTTTTTTACAGTGCATGCCATGCTTTAGGGTTTGTAACTTTTAAGAACACTTTAGGAATTTAATCTCAAGTCTTCTCTGAAACAGAACCACAGAAGTTAGTATATTTGTAATCTTAAACAAAAATCATTTCCTATATGTCCAACAACTTAATTCAGCATCTGTTTAGATGCTGAAT
This sequence comes from Urocynchramus pylzowi, assembly GCA_013397555.1. Lineage (NCBI taxonomy): Eukaryota > Metazoa > Chordata > Aves > Passeriformes > Fringillidae > Urocynchramus > Urocynchramus pylzowi. The sequence continues at coordinate 945,408 of VZRH01005668.1, read as the reverse complement.
TAACTTGTTGGACATATAGGAAGTGGAGTCCATTCATTCCACATTCAAAGGAGTCCTTTGAATAAAAATGCCTGATTTGGAGTTTCCTAATACTGTAAGCCACAGCAGAAGAGTTGTAAAATAGTTTGAGGTTTTAAAGTTATTCAGCATGTTTGCATCTCATTGGAGAGTCATATGTGTGTATGAAATAACACAGAAGTTATATTTTTGTCCTCATAACATCAGGCCTACTTACTGCACCTCAGACTAGTCACATAAGAAAAATTAGCTGATTGCAAGAATACTTTTTGATATATGATGTTGCTTTATCATACTCAGTTCTGCTTCTTTTTTGTCCAAAACATGGCTCTAACTTATTATAGCCTGCTGAGTCAGGACTCTTACCAGGCACTGAAGGAGAAAGTGAATCATTAGAAATGTTTCCCATCCTAGATTCTCATGTATAGTGAGGTAAAAGAGTCCAGTATTTCTCAATCTACAGTGTCAGTAGTAAAAAATACAAACTGCTAAAACAAAATAAGACAACATGCTATAATTTAACCTACTGTGTTGGTAGTCTGTATTATTAGGATTAAAGGACTTTCTAGGGTTATACTATGCTCTTCTAACCCTTATTTGTAGTACACTGGATTCTGTATACAAACAACTCACAGTGGTTTCCAAAGCATTCACTGAAAATGCCTTAATAGTGGAACCATGTAGGCTTGCTACTTATAATATTACTTATCATTATACTCTTTATGTAATCTTACAGTGCCAAGCCCCTTTTGGGAAAACAGTTTTTATCTTGCCTATAATCACATCTTGCAGGGGACTGTTTCTAATGGCAGAGTATAACATACTGCAAGTAGTCTCTGCTCTCAGATTTGAGATCTTTAGAAAGGAAATATATATACTTTCAAAATACTTTCAAAAATATTTTCTTTGTTGAAGAGTCACTAATGGTTAGACTTGAAAAACTTTTGATGAGCATCTATGTCCTGAGGAGAGACCAGGCAAATTGAATTGCAAAATTGTAATTATGCTAAACTTTGCTTAGATCCCACTGAGTAGCAGGGTTTTTTTACTTATGACTTTGTAAAAAATCTTGTTTTGTTTAAAAGACTGTGCATTGAAAACACTCCAGTATTTTATGTAAAACTTCTATGGGCTCTAGTGATACCTTACATATACAAATATATGGATGAAAAGGTGTTATATTAACCCCTTCTTCAGAACTGGGAAAACAAAAGTGCAAGAATATTAATGAACATTCAGTTTTCACATATAGAATTTCTTTCCTAAGTGTCTCTTCTAGTCTTTAAATGTTATGAAAATGGAGTCAAGTATTCCATAACTTATCAGTGATTTGGATTGCCTGTTTCCCAGTGTCATGAAGAGGCACTGAGTTGAGGAAAGCAGATGTTTAATAATTCTTAAGGGTTTGTTATTATTCTCAGTGCCTAATGTCAGCTTCTTTGCTGTGTTCTATTTTAGGAAATTTAAAATTGAGACATTGAATGTTCTTAGCCACCTCTTAGAGACAAACTTCTTAGTATAAGAGACTTGCCCTAAATTCACAAAAGTGAAAGAATCACCCAGAAAAGGACTTTTTACAGAAATCATCTAAAAGTTATAATAATTCCAACCTTTTCACAAAGTCCAGGATATACAGGGGAAGAATACATCCATTAAAGCTGCTGAAACTTAAGTGTTTCATGTGGTCTCCTACAGGGTATTGGTATTTGTACAAGAACATTTAATATTTAAAATAGCAGTTGCTATTATTCTTTTTATTCCTCCCAAGCTTTGGTGAAAACCACAGTACATGACCTCAAGAACTGTGACTCTTACCTTGTCAGATTTTTGCAGATACAGCGCTCTCCTTTTGGACATTTGGGCACTATGCTGACATTCCTTCACTCACAGCTGTGGATTGCAGAATGACATTCTTGAGGCTTTCTTTGTTTTCAAAGGGCAACAGAAAGAAAGACAGTAATATGAGATTATATTAATTACCTGGTTGGGGTTTAATTTTTCATCCTTCTAGAGCAGGGAAATTATTGACCTTGCAAATATACTGCAGGTTGATCACTAGTAAAAGCATATCTACATTACAAAATACTTTTCTTTTCCTCTCTCATTCCTGCTCATCCAAAAACCCCTTAAGTTCCATCTGCAAGCTAGCAGACCTTGAACAGTTAATGTTAGGACAAGTAAGACTTTATAACAACTAAAGCACTTAGGCAGTATATAGTCCATACTGTGCTGTGGCAGTGTTAAGGCAAATAAAACAAAGGAGGTTTTAGAATAACTCTATAAAACATATTGAATTGATGGAGGAAAAAGTCTTTTGGAAAATTTATAAACAGATGTAGATCTGCTGGTTAAAGAGCTAATGACTGCTGTCATAAGTTACATGACATTTTATACACACTCTTCATCCTTTGTCTCTGATTTTCTCTCATAGCTTGCATTTGGTACTGTGCTGTTTGAACACATTGCTTGTTTGATGTATGACTGCCTGGACTGGAGAAGACAGCATTGCAACTACTTGGAAAACACCAAGTTTATTAATGTGCCTGTGTTAACAGAGAGCAAATCAACACACCCATCTTCAACTGAGGCAAGGACCCTTCTCTTCTTGTTGAGAATAACTAATTATAGGGTAGAATTGCCTGTCTTTAATTTTGACTCAAAAATTCACCTTGGACCATCACTCTGTGAATAATTTTCAGTAAATGAAAGTTGTATTTTTGTTTTTAGCATTTAAAACCTAAAATATGGGAAAAAATAGCTGAGCATTGGGGAAACAGAAAAAGGAAATTGGAAGGATCCTATAGGCATGAAGTATCACAGGTGTAGAAATTTCTTAAATTGTGTCTGATGATATATTCTTGTGTCTGAAAAATCAATAGGCCTGTACAGAGCTACTATGCAATGCTGCAGCTCTGTGAACTGTCAAAAAAAAAAGATTATTAGTTCTATGCAAGATCTATTTCCTTATTTTATTCATAGTAGGCAAAAGCTTAAGTAGGCAAAGTAGCTTATTAGAACATGCACTACATTCTTACTGTCTTGTTCCAATTAAAAGTTTAGCATGTAGTCTAGGGTGAATAACCACAGCTAAATGAAATTAAGTTCACCTACCTATTTGTGCAATACTCATTTGTTTTATGGTTTCTAATTTTTTTATGTTAACTTTCATTCACTTAGGAGCAACCAGCACCACGGGTGTCACCTTCAAAGAAAAAAGGGAAACCAGAAGAAAGTCTGTCAACAGTAGTTTTGTCAGAGAGTATGTTTAAAGGGTTAAAGCACCCATCTGTAGTTGATCCCTCTGTCAAACCATTCATTCATCTGACAGCATAAATCCTCAAAATTATTTGTGCAGTTAGCTGAAGATGTTGTGTATCCTGGTGAATGCATTGTGGAACTGTCTGATGGTGATAACCAAGTTCTTTAGAAAATCACATTTTCTATCTGTTCCTAGTCAAATTCAGATTTAAAAGATCTCAATAATTTTGTCCAATCTCTAACTTTGTAAGACTCTTTTTAATAAATATTGTCTGAAGGTTCACAGAATCACAGAATATTCTGAGTTGGAAGGGTCCCACAAGGATCACTAAGTCCTGCTTAGCCCTGCATAGGACATCACAGCATGTGCCTGAAACTGTTTTCCAAATGCTTCTTGAACTGTCAGGCTTGGTGCTTTCACCACTTTCCTGTGGAGCCTGTTCCAGTGCCCAACCACCCTCTGGGTGAAAATTTCTCTAATACCCAACCTAAAACTCCCCTGACTCAAGGTGAGGCTGCCCCAGAGCAGAGCAGAGCGGGACAATTCCCTCCCTTGCCTGGCTGGCCATGCTGTGCCTGATGCAGCCCAGGACACAGCTGGCCCTCCTGGCTGCCAGGGCATGGCTGGCTCATACTCAATTTTCCATCAAACAGGACCCCTGGGTTGCTTTCTGTGTTGCTGCTCTCCAGCATCTTATTCCCCATTCTGTCTGTACATCCAGGGTTGCCTCATCCCAGGCATGGAATCTAACACTTCTGCTTTTTAAGCTTTGTAAGGTTGATAATTGCCCAGCCCTCTAATTTGTCAAGGTCTCTCTTCAGGGCCTCCCTGCCTCTGGGAGAGCCAACAGCTCCTCCCAGTTTTGCATTATCTGCAAACTTGCAGAACTGACTTGGAATATAAATTGGTATTTCTGAACAAACATATCTTAATGTTTTATCTCTTAATATAGCAGAAGAAACTTCTATTCTGTTTCCTTTTGTGGACATGAGGTATTACAATGACTTGCTGAATCAAATTCCTGAGGAGTACTTTTCTGTACCCTTAATGCTGAGCTGCATGTTGGAACAGGTGAGAATGTTCTCTTTTTGATTTCTGTGGCTATTTTGGCCTAGACCTAATATAATAAATTGTCAAAGATCAATAAATCCATCTGTTTAAACTTAAAATATGAGACTGTGCTTTGAGGCACTGAGCAAGGAGGTTCAATACAAAGGAGTCAAAAAGGAGTTTTTCCATAATTAGTTTTTGAAGACTACAAATATAATCAAATGAGAGAAAGGTGCAATTTCTTATCCAAGTCAATAACAAGTTTTCATGTCCTTCAGCAGTGTTATTGATATTGAACTTTTGTTGGTTTACTCACTTCAAAGGTCTTAGGTCAAGCCTAACAAAAGAGCATCAATGCTAGTTCTAGACAGCTCTGACTTCTGTTGAGTTCAGGCACAATCTATGATTTAGAAGAGACACACAATATGATTTGGAAATCCTTCTTTTAGGAGTAACATTTCAGCATAATTTTGGGGTTTTTTTCTTTTTGTAACTTAGCCTGAAAATTGACTGTGTAAGAATACTCAAAGTCCAACACCTAATAGACAATCAGTTTTTCAATTACCTGTGTTCCTTAACAATCCTTAACATTTCAAGTTGGAAATATTTTTCTTCTTATCCTTTCAAAAGCAAATTTTCCTCATAGGGAAAACATTTAACTCTGTTTTCCACAATCCTTGTTTTGTGCAAGGAAAATTGTATTTTTGCTACTTGTAGAAAAAAATTTGGCTTTTCTTCCCTCACATAATTTGTGGATGTGTGCTTAGCTTATAGCAGGATTTGCTTGGTATTTCTGGTAAAGTTAAGCAGCAGTCATACTGTGATGGAAGCTAACATATACTGTTTTTGCCAGGTTATTGCAAGTGAAGAAGACCTTCCACCACCAAGTCTGGTGTCACCGGAGCATCAGGCAGATGAGCTGCATCGTGCTATTGCAGATCATATAATCTCTGTCCTTCCTTCTCTTTCACTTCCTATGAGTGAAAAAAAGGTTTGTGTTGTCTTTCATTCATTTCCTAAAATGACAAATCTCATTATTGGGGTTTAATACCTCTTCCTTTTCTTTTTAAACAGAATCTGTATGACTACTTTTCTCCTAAATATGGTGAACAAGAAACTGTCACCCCCCAGTACCCTCTCTTATTTAACTACCATGATGCCCTGGCTCAGCGCTTGCACCTGCTGAAGGTATAGTGCAACTTATTTATACATAAATATTCCCAAAGTTCACAGGCAATGAATGCTCCATGCACTGGAAGGGGAGGAGTGATGTTTTTACACAACAGGACAGCATATGCTAGATCTTTTTTCAACTGAGGTGGACGCGCCAACACATGTTTAGTTTACTTAAGAAGCAATGAGTTACTGATGGAGGGCACCTTACAAACATGGAGCACAAACATACTGGTTTCAGTGATCTATTTGCATTATTAATGAGAATATTTAGCCTTTGGCATAGATGAAAGATATTACAGAACTGTTGATTTGCTGTTAAACACTGATGATACAATGGAAAATGAGTTGCTAACTTGTTAACGGTGATTTAGCATGGAGATGAGACTGAATACTAGAATGTTGAGAAGTAGAAGAAAATACATAGCAGTTATTAATGAAGACAACAAATGTATTCAGGTTGGTTAAATAGTTGGAGCATAGTGTGTAACCAAGATACTGCCAAATTCTAACAAAGGCAGAAAGGTTCAGAGGCTGCATAGTTTGGGATTATTGCAAAGCGACAGTTCCCAAACTTTCTGAATCAAAAAAACACTGTGAATGTCTTAAATTTTTCCAAAGGCAAAGTATAGTTTTACCATTAAACTTTAAAAATTCACTGAGGATAATACAAGTGATAATATAGTTCTAGATTTCACAGCTAAGGTGTGTCTGCCTGGCTTCATAGATTACAAATTATCTGGGGAATACTTTGATAACCATTGATTAAAACTTTTTTGTCAACTTTGACACATTGGATGTATTCAAGCAGAAGAAAGGACTGAGTAATCAATGTAAGAGATGCTCTTAGCAGACATACTCTTGATGTATTTTATATACTTGCTGAAGAGGAAATTCAGGATATAGCACAATGTTTGAGGGAAGAGTAGAGGACAAACATTTGGAATATGCAGTTGAAGAAGAAGGTACCATAAGTGTGAAATACTAAAAAGAGTGAAAATGAAAGATACCACTGTATCTGGGGAAAAAAAAAATCCTTGGATACAGAGGGATACCTCTCATCACAGACTGATAAATAAGTTTATTGATTTCATGACTATAAAAAGTAGCACAGACCAGCTGAAAGATACATGGAAGGTTCCTACTGCCAGTCTGAATAGATCAGTACATATTTCTGTATTTTTAAGTCTAGCTAGCACAGACAAATAACTTCTAACAGATGTCTGTTATTATGCTGTCAGTCATTCTCTTTTGTGTCTAATATTTTTCTGCCTACAGTATCTGACACCATGATTCAAAACCACACTGTGGGCACATGTTCAAATATAGTTTATGTCCAACTGGCTTAAGCACATGCTAATGTCTTCTGCTGTAGAAAGACTTTTTATTCAAACATAATTTTTGGAAAGTCAATAGTGTGAAAGTTTACTTTAACTCTGGTACTTTGATTTTTGTTCCAGGTCCAGGAGAACTTCAATCCAGAAAAGATTGAGCATGAAATGATGGATAAACTGCCTCTTACAGAACTTACCCATTTCACCCCTCCTTCAACTGGAAACAACACTAAACGCTTGGCCAGAGTTCACGAGCTCATGCATTATTTTACTACTGGTAAAATGATTTTCATTGATATAATTTCCATTCTTTTTATTTCTGGTTGATGATCCTCTCAAATAGCAGGGATTTTGGGGCAAGATTTTAAAGCTGCCAAATAAACCTTTGCAGAATTTCCCATTTTCACATTTTTGCTTATATATAATTATAGCATACTATACAAGTTAACCCTAACTTCAGACTTCCGTTTCATGGTTAATGGGAATGACTGTATGAGTGTTCAATATTGCATAACTAAGAGCTGGAACTTACCTTGGAGCTACTTTATTTATTTATATTTGCAAACATACAAACACTTACTAATTCTGAGGAAAAAAACCAGCAGTAAAAATTGCAATTTTTGGTCCTAGAATGTAGAACGCATTTTGAGAGATGCTGATGTAAACTGTGTTGATTTATCAACTCACTTTTGGAGGTAAAGCACTTGTATCTTAGGTAGACAATTTTTATGGAACAATACACGGCTTTCAGAAAGTATTCTGAAATACATTGTGTATTTCATACAGTGTTCACTATACATTGTGTATTGTGTTGTTCATGTGTAAGCTGTTGGTGTTAATAATGAAGCTACTTTATAACAGTCCCTTTATCAAACCGAAAATACATTCACTTCTCCAACCATAATCACTTCTGCAGTTACCTTTTCTTGGAGTGTGCTTGCCACCATGACATATGCTGGGAAACAATCCCAAAGACTACATAAATACTCTTAGGTAGTATCAAAAGTCTGCTCTAGGTTATTAAGAAATATAAACATTCAAATCCCTTTGGTTACATTCATGTCATCATACAAGGCACAGGATTTAGAGGTACTTTCCCAGCTCTTTAATCCTGAATTCCCTGTGTTGGATTAATTTATGCTTCGTTGTGTTGTTTCTAGTTGTTGATATGTTCATTTTGGACAGTAAGCTATTAAAGTATTCACTACTGCTATAGTCTTCCAGCTGATGGGTGTTGAATTTGATGATCCTCCCTGGCCCATACTGTACTGCCAGACTCTCTTAATGGTAACTTAGCTAGCAAAGCCTTTGCTTTTATCAAAGGAGATGATTAATTTGAAGAGAAGATGAGAGATCCAACATTCTCAAGATATATGAAGTGCTTAGATGCTTAACCTTAAAGAGAAAACATTTCAAACTGAAGATATTCTTTTGTGTTTTGGGCATTGTACTACCTGTCTTAAACTTCAGTCCCTTGCATGATTATCATTGTTATATGAACATAGATGCATGCAAGCATAGACAGGATTTATTATTGCCTTTGCACCTTGCATAATTCTGTTTAAATTATGTGTAAAATTCTTTCTGAAGAGGAAAAAAAATGGATACTTTTTTGAGAAGTTACAGATAATGGAAACATTCCATGAACTGAAAATAACTAGTTGCTAACTGGCCTGATAAAGTCTATTCAGTATTTTAAAATCAACATCATTTATATAAAGTTAATGAGCCAGAAGGTATTCAGACGTAGGAACCACTTCATTTAAGATGGATTAATACGTAGGCATATCATTTTGCAATTTGGAAGCATTCAACTTTGAATGCAGTGTAAAATGTAGCCCACATAAGTTGATCCAGTACCATTAAGGAAATTGCTGTTGGCTTTTGCAGAGTTGCCAAGAACAATACACTTAAATAGTTTTGTATTTATTTTCTGCTGAGCTGTAAGGACGTTTTCAGTTAATGATTGTAATTCTTTTTTAGAACTTCTGAGTTGGGCTGAAGTAGAAAGAGCCTTCAGAGTGTTTACTTTTGAAAGCCTGAAGCTGACTGGGCTAAGTGACTCTGGTTTCCTGGAGAGCTCTGGATCTTGGGTTGGAGGTGATTCTGAAGAGTCTTATATCCCTTGGGATAATCCAGCCGTGTTTGCAAGACAGCTGAGACAACTCTTCCTTATGGAAAAGAAATTTAATGGGAAATCTCCGAGAAGCTCTGGTAAAAAGCTTTCTGTTCACGTTACTCCTGAAGAATTTGAATCCACTATTTGTCTTACCATATCATTTGCTATTGCAGGGATGTGATTTTTCTTCCTTGCACAAGTCACCAAATTTTCAAATATTGTATAGCCTGTACATTGAGTAACTCTGAAGGAATACTAGAATAAAGACAAAAGCTATTTTGTACTACAGCATTAACAATTGTAGATGATGCAGAATGAGTTTTCTCAAGTTCTGCATTTGCTCCTGCAGATTCTAGCATAATGAAAAGTTGTTCACCTGGTTAAATGAGATGTGCTGGCCAAAAAGCAACATTAAAATCAAGTGATTGTTTTGTCAGGACTCAAGAAATGTAGACATTAAGTAATTTTAAGCAATTACACCTTTAGGTTCATGATCACAGAATCATAGAATCATTGTTTAGGGTGGCAGGGACCTCTAAAGGTCATCTGTTCTGACATCCTTGCAATAAGCAGAGACATTTTCAACTAGATCAGGTTTCCCAGAGTCCAATCTGACCTCCAGTGCTTCCAGGGATGGAGCATCCACCACCTTTCTGGAATACCTGCTCCAGTGTTTCACCACCCTTATGATAAAAAATTCTTCCTTATACCTAGTCTGAATCTATCCTCCTTTCCTTTAAAACCTTTTCTCCTTATCCTATGACTACAGGTTCTACCAGAAAGTCTCCTCCAAGGCCACAATAAGAAGAACTCCTCACAATAACTTCACAATAAGAACCTTCTCTTTTCCAGGCTGAACTCTGTGAGCCTGTCTTCACAGGAAAGGTTCTCCATCTTTCCAATCACCTTCATTGAATCTACTCTGTAACAACTTCAACAGGTCCATGTGTTACCTGTGCTGAGGACCCCAGAGCTGGATGCACTACTTTGTGATGTTGTCCATGATTTCCTTATAGAGATGTCTAAGCAAGTAGTTTAGATGGGATCCTTTCCTTAGAAGGCTGGAGCAGACAAATATGAGTCCTGCTTATCTGCTTTTCTTCTGTATCTAGGGAACATTTTTGGGTGTTAGTTTATTTTGCTTTTGTAAGTCACTAGTCACGATATTGGATTTTGCATTTACAAGCACAACAGCATTTCAGCACTTCGGCAGCACAAAAGCAAATACAAGGAAGATAAAACATTTGCTTTCATGTTACTTCAGTCTCCTAAAAGCAGTCAGTAAACAGGAGTATTTTCCAAGACAAGCAGAGCCTAAACATGTATGTCTGGAGCCTGAGTTGGTTATAAGACGCTTACAAACAAATACTTTGAGGTGTATTTTCCACCATAAAGAGTAATTTTCTTGTACATGTGAATTTTTATCAAATATTAGTGATGTCTGCCCTAACTTAGGGAATAAAGAATTTTATTAAAAGGAATTTTTTTTTTTAATGAAGAGAATACAGAAGTTAAAGTCCTCATTTGATGCTGTTCATATCAGATGCTCATTGCAACACTGGAATGACTGGTCAGATCCTCAGGAGAGCTAATATTCTGTCAGTAGCTTATGGATCTGCATAAACCAAATTAATTTAAACTTTAAAATTTGCATTTGTCAAAAATGTGTGAAAATAACAGAACAATTGGTCTTGCCTTTTATTTTAATGTCATCTGTGCAAAGGAATGCTTTTTAAAGTATGAAGAAAATGGTTCTTTGTTTATGAATCTGGAGGCTACTTCTGAGAATATTTTTAGTGGGCCAGCATGGGTCAGATAAAAAGGATGATTTGAGTGGGTTTTATAAAGTCTTCTTTTTTCCTTTAATTTTATTTAATTATCTGGCACTTGTTGTCACTGGATTTTAAAGTGCTCTCTTAGTAAAGAAGCATAGCAGAGCTGATAATGATATCATAGGACAAATGTGAAAAAAAGAAGCTTCAACTTGATGTCAATCTCACCTGAGAGATGAAACAAAGGAAATTGCGCTATTCCAACCTTAATAGGTCTGATATTTCTGGAACAATTCTTTAAATTCTTCTCTTTCAATTTGCAGGTTCTACAGAAACAAGTGATGAAGATGAAGGAGACGATCTGGTTTATCCTCTTTTGAATGTAGAATTGGATCATCTTTATTCTGATATGGCAAGTGTGAGAAATGGAGTCAGCTAGGCTTTACATGAAGCAACAGAAGATACTGCTCAATGCCAGGCCATGTTACTGGGGATTCCTTTGCAATGCTGCATGCAAATGTTAATTCTGTGATGTTTGGAAAATACTGACATAAATTTTAAGCACTGTGAAATCACTGTCTTTGAATTCCAAAGTGATGGGTTTCGATGAAGATGTTAATGATAATTCTGTGCTGATTTTGCTGAATATCAGGGGTCAAATACAAATGTGAGAATTTAAGCGAAATTGTCAAACTGTGTCACACTAGAAAACTGTGTAGTTTGGCATCTTCAGAATCACCTGTCTGCCATACATCCCATAATAAACATAGCAATTTTAAAATTACATCATAGGACACATTTGAGTACTCATAATTGCTTACAGAACTCAAAAACATATAAGCTAATAATAAAAGTATTTAGATTATTTTGTCATAAAAAGTCCAAAACCAAAACTGCTTGGGAGTAATTGTATTTTTTATTAAACAGTGCCATATGGGTCTGTACATATGCATCATTATGCAGTTAACTGTGATGCAACATGGGGTGCTGTCTATTAATCCAACAAGATTACAGTCAATTTAATACTGACACTGAAATGTTGATATTCATTATTTTGGTTTGTTGTATTTTGAGATGAGTCTGGAAAAGTATGGCCTGGGACCAAGTTTAGAAGAAATAAAAAAGACACAGAGGCGTTGCTTGACAGACTGGAGTTTGGAAGAGCATTTTCAACCACATGTTCTTCATCAGGTATCTTTGAACTGACAATTTCATATATACAGTCCTCCCTCAGAACACTGTATAAAGTAGTAGTAGTTCAGAGTATTTTTTTGTTCAATAATTGATTCAGTTTTATCTTTCATTTTTACCAAAACTCCTTGTATTTTAGCTACTTTTCAGTTCTTCATGTGACATTTAGTTTGTAACAGGTTTTTATTTCCTGGTTTAGCCAAAGTGGAGCTGTCCTATTTGGTAGCAAGTCTCTTAGCTGAAAGAGGGGTGAAGACAAAACCACCTTGCCTTAGGGGTGATCCTCAGTGGCAGTTTTGGGACTCAGTGCAGTGGATGTGAAAACATACTTTGCAAATGCCTATGCAGTGTATGTTTTATGGGCAAATAGCAAATTTGGTTGTTACAGTACTTCACCCTTTAAGGGCTAAAAGCATCATTTATAGAAATCTTGTAATCTAAACACTAAAAACTCATCTTTCAGAAAGACAGAATGATGAATCTGAAAGATATGTTCAAGTGTAGTTGGCTTGAATTGGGAGGCATCCTCTTGGGAGGAGTGGATTTTTAGTTCCTATATTGCCTTGAGCTTCATAGGTTGTAATTCTTATTTGATCCTGACACATGCTATACATGGGTGAAAGAAGTGCTGCCTGGACTTTTGCAGGAGCACCACTTTAGTGTGACAATTTTAAAGTCTGGTCATGCATTTCAATGCATGGGGAATCCCTTTGTATGCAACATAAATAACAAATATTACTTCAACTGCCAATAATTAGTAACTCTTGTAAAAAGATACTGATGGAAAATAAAATAGTAGCATTTTATTGCAGCCGAAAATAATCTTTTGAAAGAAAAGTCATGGCAGTCAGGTGAAGTCCCAGATGACTGAAAAAAGAGAGACATTTGGCACATCTTTAAAAAGAGTAGAAAGGGATCTACCAACTTAATCAGCCTCACCTCTCTTCCTGGGAAGACCATAGAAGAGATCTTTCTAGAACCTTCCAATGCATAGTTCTGAAAAATAATAATTTAAAAGAAAGCTTTCTTCTACCTATGACTATAAAATAAGTTTCAACCTGCAGGCAATATAAATATTGAAAATGGTGGGGCAGTACACAGCAGGGTGGAATAATGTGGATCACAGCAAATCTCAGAGATGTGCAGATCATGGTAAAACAAATTGAATACCAAGGAAACTGAACTGAGATTTAAAAAGTAAATTAGGGGGTTTTATTATCTGGTATATGATAATTCTGGTTTTATTTGCTATTTATTTAAGTATTTTATTATTTAAACTTGTTTAAGTATTTGTTTAATATTTTGATTTATTTGGGCTTTGTCAGGCTGAACTTTTTCATTCCTGGACAGTCAGAAGGTGGAGCATAGTTGGTATCTATTCTCAACATGAATAGCAATACAGTTGCAATTTCCACCTACCTGAACATTTCAGGTTGCTGGAATCCAAATGCTTTGGGTACATCTTGTAGGACAGTGTTCTGGAGTACCTGTAGCTCAAAGCTGTGTTGTGTAGCCTCTGCACACATGCTACCATCTGCAGGAAGGATGTACCTTTATTTTCTTCCTTTTCAGGTTCTTCATACAGCATCCCAAGAATATAGATGTATTGATTCCTTTTATCATAGCCAAGATAACTCTTTACTAATGGTTTTTCACAATCCTATGAATCAACATCGTCTGAGCCAAGAGACTTGGAATATTGCTCTGCACTCTAATGTGGGATTCAGGTAATGGATTTTATCTTCCCTGTCTCATTCACAGTCATTTTTAATAAAGACTCCATGGGTGTCTTTTTCAAGCTTTGAAATTAAGATATGACTATGTGACACATTTATGAGAAAGAAAGCCATGCAGGTCAAAAGCAGTGCTGTATCAAAAGAATTCTGTCGAACTTTTCTGAGTGAGAACAATGCGGAGTGTAGCTCCTTATCATCAAATATAAAAATATAAATAGTGTACACATACATACAAGATTGTATTAGACATGCCACATCAAGAAAATTGTAGGACATTTCAGGTGAACAATTAAAAAAAAATTCTATCTAAGTATATACTTACCAGGTTTTTCTACTATATATACATAAATTGAGTGATTTAGTGTGAAATTTTTTTTGAGAAAAGTTCAAATCCCTTTGTTAATATTAGATATTTTTTTCCATAGAGTAACACATTCTTCTTAATTCCTTATCAATACCTGCTCACCAGTTAGAGGTGTGCAAGTGGTTGATATGTCCACTATTAGCTCTTTTGTTAGTGGATGTATTTATTTTGGAACACATTTTTGCACTGAAGCAGTGATATAAATGATGATGTGGATGCAGCTACTATTCCAAATAATTGACTGAAAATAGAATAACTGTCCATGTACTGATATGTAAAAGTGTTAAAATGCCATGGAGAGACAGCTGAGATATCTTTAACTATGTCACTCTGGTGCTTTATGGACTAATCAGATTTATCAAATAAAATTTCAAACAAAATATCCAGTATAAAAATACTTCCCCCCCATTTGTCTGCAGGTATCCTTTTCTGAGTGTAGTGCCTCATTTATCATATTATGGGAATTTTATAATAATAATTTTTTGTTGACACCTATATCTATTTGAGCAGGTTTGATATTAAATAGGGAAAAAGTACCTTCCTGAAGCTTTATTTTGTATTGTATTTTGTATCTTTGCTCTCAGTCAAGGAACTCTGTGTAGGCGCATCTCAGCTTTCCAGGCATTTGGACTTAAATTATGTGCATGAAAACAGGCTGTTGTGATTAGCAGTGAATAGGACCAGAGCCAGAAGATATTTACCAGCAGAATTCAAAGCTCCTTGGAGAAAATGCTGGCTGCTTTGTGTTTTGTTGGGCAGATCCACTAAATGTCTGATCAGCGGTTTTGCATTTATATAGCAACTAAAATCTTCCCCAAAAGTTCAAGTAAAGCTGGGTCTTGCATTCAGACAGACCCAAGCATAGGGTCAGTGGTCTCAAGGGCTGTCACACAGCAGTCTGTTTGGCACCCAGAGCTCTTTACTCTGCCAGCACTTCTTGCACTTCTTTGTGACACTGGACTTTAGATGCCTAATTCAAGTTTCCTAAACAGAAACAGTTGGTGCCACTTCAGCTGCCTGGTGTATTTGGGTTTTCTGGGCAGAGTTGACACATGTGACGTGAGACCCATAGGAGATCCATACACTTTTGGAGCAAACACCAGAGAGCAGATCACACATCCCAGAATATCTAACGTGTCACCTGGTGTTTGCATATGCTGAGTAACACCTCATCCCAACAGCATATTGGTGCTGTAGAAGCAGAGGGAGGTACCAGGCTTCCTCAGGAAGCATTTGTTCATGAAACAGCCACTGTTCATCTCTGGGCTTGTAAAACCACAGATTGGCCTGTCATCTTGAAAGGACATTCTTTGAAATAGATCAAGACCAATGGAGAGACAGGAAAGGCTCTTGATACCTGCAAAAGAAAAGCTGCTAATTTTGCATCTAAAGGAGAAATGATGCATTTTATCTGCATTATAATTCATTTGAGGATGAAATAACTGTGTGCTTTCTACTTCTTGCTCTTCCACATCCCCTGGAAACAAGGCTTAGACATGAAAGATAACTTCTGCTTGAGGCATGCCTTCTTTGTCCAGTGACATTTCACCAGGTTTTGTTTCAAAGCAACAAGGAGTTCCTAAAGTGGCATGAATGCTGACAAGATGGTTTGGCTTTGCTGTTGTTTCCTAGAGATATTCAACATCACTGCTATATATGCTGCTTAGAATTTTTGAAGAGCTATAGGTCCTCTTTTGGTTCTGTTATGTGTCACTGATACCTGCCTATACTCTGCAAAATAATCAGCACATTTTCAGACTTTATTCAGCCTTTGTTCCTAAAGATTATTTCAGATTTCCAGACAAAGTATCGTAAATATTTGCTAGTGTATGTTTCCAAGCAACATAACACTTCTGTGGAAGACACTCATTAAATACCTGGAGTGCTTCAAGCTATTGCCTGCAGTTAGCTTCCA
The DNA here is from genome assembly GCA_013397555.1 of Urocynchramus pylzowi. NCBI lineage: Eukaryota > Metazoa > Chordata > Aves > Passeriformes > Fringillidae > Urocynchramus > Urocynchramus pylzowi. The sequence continues at coordinate 929,477 of VZRH01005668.1, read as the reverse complement.
AATCCTGCTGAGTCACCAGAAATGGGCACAAACTCTACTTATTAATTAAGAGTAGTATTACTTGCTTTTGCCTTTGTATGAAATAACTGACCCCTGATGAGTTTAGTAACAATCTATTGATTTTTATTTTATTAAAGTTACTATCATTCTAATTTTTGGTATAGCTTTAAGAATCACACTTTCATCACAGAAGAGTTACAAATGCACAATAGATGCAGTGCTTGACAATTTCTCTGATAAGAGTTCTCTATATGTGTTCACTTGTTACTTCTTTATTGTGACAACTTATAGACTACAGACCATCTTTGTAGGCTTGTTTCATAGTTGCTGTCTGGAATATAAATCTCTTATCTGCTAATCAGTTGGTTATAGAATCACAGAATAATTTCATTTTGATTACAGTGAGTCCTGTTACAGCAAATTCTCATGCAAAAAGGAAATTAAATTTCTGATATTAGAGCAGCTTTAGCTCCTGGAGATCCCAGTTACCTTCCTTCTTTCTTGTGGTTATCAGGTCATGTAGTTCATGTAGAACATCCAAAAATTCAGAAATTATACAGTTTAAAGGGTAGGCAGCAGGAGTCTGCATGTGAAATCTAATGGATGCCACTGAGTAAGGGAATCCAAAGGCACATGTACCTCCAATGATAAGTGTGTATATAAAACATTTTCATTCTGGTTAGAATAAGTGGCCGCTCTATCAGGAAGCCAAATGAATTCAGGCATTATCAAAACCATTAATTTCCTCAAAGTTAATCTTAATGACATTTGTTTATAGTTTCATAGTAAACACATTACACAAGTTACTGGAAAAGAATAATCCTTTCTGAGAAATGCTTCTGAGTCAGACACTGGCAGTAGTGACATCAGAATACATATTAATAGAATGTGTATTTTAGACTTTGAATGACTGTTTCATTGGCCTAAAATATTTTCCACACGAATAGTCTCTTTTTTATTTATAACATATATTCATCTTCAAGTTATTCCAGTACTGGCAACTCTATGTTCCAGACTAGTTCTGCCTTTTGTTTTCAACACCATAGGTTTTTTATAGGTTGTGCACTTTTCTTCAGATACAAACAGAATAACCTGCTCCTTACTGAGTTTGTGTATGATCAACAGTTTCTCCATGCAAGTTTCCTAAAGCAGACTCCACCTACATTGCAGAAGCTGGGAGAGTCTTGTATATCTTGAAGCTGTGTATTCCAGCCTGTGTACATGACCCACAGATTAATTCTCTTGGGCAGACTGCTGCAATAAGAACTTTAACACTGATATGAGGTCAAGAATTGATTGTATTGTCTGCATGTTCATACCCAAAAGCCTCTACTCCACAGAGTTTTTGAATACAATTGAATCATCTTGAACTTGTAAATACAAAATATTATGAAGATATTATATATTCTCAGAAACTGAATCTGATGAATTCTTCGAAAGCTCCTTTCAATTTTGCACACATGAAGAATTTTACTTTCAAGAATTGAAATAAAACTCCAAATGAGAGCTGGAGTGGCAGTTGCATATAAGATTCCCAGGATTCCTCCTTTCTTAAAAGCAGTTGTTTACAGTGAGCTACTTTAGCAGTCATTTCAGACACCTTTGGAAGATGAGACAATGCAACTGCAGATGCAGCAGCAAACTCTGGATCATTCAGTTCTCACTTCAACTTAATTGTTACTTGTGAGTATTCTTAATTCATGGCAGGTTATGGCACACTGATTCCCTCATCTGGATTTGGATGACAATTTCCAAACACCTTTCTTGTCACACTGATGAAGAAGAGCTTGCATTATATACAATAACACTTCCGTTTACTTGAACGATCAAGTAAAGCATATTCTAAAAATCAACATCAATCAAAAGAAACTAAGAAAATAAATTATTCAGTGGTAAAACAGTCAGGATAACAATGAGTCTGAACTTTTTGGAACTGAATGTCTTGAAGTTTTCTGATTTCCTGGATTTTTCTTTAGCAGGTTTCTTTGGCAGACAAGTTTCTTATATTTCTTTGCAGGAAGGGTAAACAAAATTCCAAGTGTAACATGTACTAACCAAATACCAACCAAGCAAAAGTACCAGTTCCTGTAAAAACTGAAAGAAATCCTTTCAAATACAAGTCTTGTCTCAAAGATTATAGAATAATACTTGCATAAGAAACTGAGAAGCCAAGTGATCTTGTTTGACCTGAAGTCATATTAGTGAATACCGTATTGTGTTATATAGAGGGATATTCTGCTTTTCAGGAACTATCTTGAGCTGGTGGCAAACTCAATTGAAGACTGGGTGAGAGAGGAAGAAGATAAATACCAAAAAGAGAAGATGGGTAAGGAAATAGAGTCTTTTAAATTGGAAAAAGCCACGGCAGAAGGCCCTCTAGAACTGTCTGCCAGTGCTGTTAAAAAACTGGTTTTACTAAGAAGGCCAGAAGTGGGTATGTTTATATTGTATTCTAGGAAATTAATTTTTCACTCTAAGTGCTGAGACACAGATTTGTTCAGAGCAGAATTGCATATGTTTTTTCATAGGATGACACTGTTTTGACATCTATATAGGCATAAATATGTTTTGGAATTAATTAAATATAAATATTTATATATTCTGTATCTTTCCCTGTTCTGAAAACTGACAGCTTTAGTATCAATTTACGTTTCCATAGCTGTGCTTATCTAATGAGAATTAAGGATTACATACAAATAGGTATCTGTTCAGATGACTGAACATATGAAGAGGTAAGCAGTAGTTAAAGCCAGCAACACGGTTCAGGAAAATTCCTTTTTAAAGGGCAGGATAAAAGCTGGAAGTCATAAGCTGTGGGCTGGAAGCTAAAACTGGAAACTTGAATCAACAAGACTGCAGAGCAAACTTGAATTATAAGCGACATTTTGGATTGTGAAAATTGTAAGCAGTTCATACAGTAACTGTTCAGCAGAATCTGAAAACCCCTATTGACAAAAAAGAACTTCTGTCAAAATTGTCTACTTGTGTATTTAAATGGTATTAATAATGATTTGTTTATGTTTAACATTTGCTTTCTTACCTTTCTTGAGAATGCACTTTGAAACCTCCCAGGACTAGCAGTTAGCATTTACAAAAATAGAAACATTACTTCTCAACTCAGTTGACACCTCTGATTATAGTTTGGAAACTGAAAGTACAGTTATGACTGCTAAATCATAATTTGTACATATCTAGCTGTCACAGGAGCTAGACTGAATCTTGCCCATGTGGTGCTTCATGACAGTTATGATTCATAGAGTACTTGCTGAAAGGACATAATCACCTCTAGCTGGAACACACAGATGGGCAACGGTGTCCTTAGGTGTTTTCAATTTCACTGACGCTGCAATTTCTACTTTATCATACAAAGTAATTTAACTAGAAGTTTCTGATAGTTTTAATTTAGTTTAGTTTAAATTATCTTTTCTAGAAGGCAAATATGAGGTATCTGAGCATAGTATAAAACTACACTTATAGAAGATACTCTTTTCATAAGTCACAGATGCCATAAAGCTGTAATAGTAACTGAGGGATATGGTGAGTGTTTCTTTAGTGAAGGTTGGAAGATTCAGATAACATTTTTTCGGGGGTTTTTGTCCTGAAAGGTTGCAATGTCTATGACTCTGGTTTTGAGCTTGTTCTGGCTCAGTTAAAAACAACACTGCCAGAGCAAAGCCTTCAATAGGAAGAAGCAGACAGCCAGATTTACACATGTTGTTGATATTTAGTGTATTTGGTCCCCAGTTATGAGAATCAAGTTTCTTCTAACTTAACAGACTTTCTGTTTTATTTCTAAATATATTTAAGATTAGTTTTATTGTACTATTATGCTTTCCCTAATTTTAAATATACGTTTTTATTTACTTGCACATCTTTTTTTTCCCCATTTTTAAAAATCGTTCTATTTTCCTGTATTTATAACCTCACTTATTCTCCCTTTCACTTTTAAAAGGCATCACAACCTCACCTGAGAATGTAACAGAGTCTCAATCCAAGAATGAAGAATGTCTCATTATCAGAGAACTTTCTCTAAAGGTGAGGCAAAAATATTTATGTTTCTGAAATGGACTACATAGCACTGCTTTCTTAGGAAGGTAAGCCTTTGTTCTGTACATAGGCTTGACTGAGTCCTCTTAGTTTTTCTGCTCTGTTATTTTTTGTATCTGTTATTTTCTTTTATTTATTCCTAAATGATTGTGAGTCATGTTTCATTGTTTTCTTAAGAGAAGACTATTTGAAGATAGACTAGGTATTCCAAAGCAATTTATAGTTGCAATACTAGCAACTGAAAGTTATGGATAATATCCCACTATTTACTGAAGTTTTCTGATTTTAAAGGTATGAAAAGATAAGACCCAGATTCGTGGAAGTACTTGTGTGCCCAACTATACTTTCACTGTCTACGGCTCTTTGAAATTAGGGAATGTAAATATGGTACCTCAGAGTTCCCTTGTGTCAGAGAATCCCATTTTATAGATTTAGTCCGTGACCATTCTGTACAGATTAATTGATTTGCCCAGGTCTACACAGTAAATTTCTGACTGAGGTAGGGATTAAGCATACCTCAGGTGTTAGCAATGGTACTATCCATTAATCTGCACAAATCTAGTTTTATTGATATTGTATTCCCCTGCTTTTTTTTTGACTCCTTACAGACATTTTATGTCTCATCTTTCTCACAGTGTGCAATGTAATGCTGTGCAATTCAAGTCCTGATAAGGAATGTCGATAGGAAATGAGGTTAACTGTCTCAGCTCTATCAAGGCTAACGCCTGACTTGTAGCTCTCAATGCTTGCCATTTCTTCCCCAGAAATGCTTCTGCTTTAATATGTTTAGACTATAAAGTGCTACAAAACTCTAAATACTTCAGAAAATCTCAAATGTCTTCCTGATGCAAGCTGTTAATTTTGGCATTGGCACGTCATTCCTCTTTCTGTAAATAATAAAATCATTTTATCTCACAGTTGCATTTGGAGAATAAGGTAATACCAATGATTGTGGTTTGGTGGTAAACATTGTGGAAAAGTATTCAACAAAATCATTCTCCTGTGACTGATTGTGTAAGATATGAATAATCACCTGATTCATCTCCTGTGGTCAACAATGGCTGCTGTTGTAGATTGAATGAATCACTAATTTTATCCAAAATTTGGTGTGTAATATTGTGAGACTTTTGACACATTTGGAAGTGTGTCTTAGCTTAGAACTTTGATTCCTTTGGTTTTGTTTGTTTCTAATCTTTTCAGCATGCACATGTGAAATATCTCGTAGTACAAAGATAAACACAGTCTGTTAAATTCTTAATGTTGGATGTAGGCTTGGAAGATGGAGCAGGACCAATTACGAGAGGAAGAAGAAGAAGAAGAAATGGAAGAAAAATTGCAAAGTAAAAACAAAGAACAGGATATAAAAGGTAAAGGAAGTAGAGAATCAAACAAAAGACCTTCTGAAGACAAGTATCAAAATCATTCAGCAAAAGCCGCTGAACTTGAGGAGGATTCTAACATTCCAGAACCATGTTCTGAGAAAATTTACATGGTAAGGAGTTGTATTATTATACCACATTAGAAAAGTGCTAACTATATAGAGAGTCAAGATTACAGCAGAACTATTATATATTGTGGAATTTGAGTTCAGGGCAAGTTAAGCCTAACTGGGTCTTGTTACCTCTGTTGTTTTAGCAGCAGATCCTTTTCTAAAACTTTTAAAAAGCAGTTCTTGATGTTCAAGATTTTCTTACACCAGATTTTTTTTTTTTAGTGTAATATGACATGAACACAAACATAAATTGATCATGTTGAGATTTTTGTGGGAGAGGGTAGGAAAGGGGAACATAAGAAGTTGTCCCATCTTCCATAGTAAGGAACTACTAGACCTAGTTGAAATTTTGACTGCCCACACTGGAAATCACCATTTCTTTCATTTCCTCTTTCAAAATTCATGTTCTTGAAGTGCCCTAATTTGAAATATGTATTTTTCCCATATTTCAGAAAGTAACTCCATTGGCATGTGTGCAACAGGAAATGTAGAGCTCAGATCACTCTTGGAGATTAAGACACATGAAATCTAAAATGTAACTGTGCTTCATGTCCCTAGCAATGCCAGGAACTCATGTCTAGACAGTTCAATGGACACAGCAGCTCCCCTTTTTCTGCCTGTTGCATTAACAGAGGAAGCTCTTCTTGAAGTTCAAACAGTTTTTGTTCAAGCAGTTTTTCAACAGTTTGCACCACCTTATGTTTGTAGAGTCTGTCTTGCATCCAAAATTTGCACACAGCAATATAATTCAGTCTAAATTTGCTTAAATACAGACTTCAAACTCGGAAATAGATGGCATTTCAGTCTGAACTTACTTGAATACAGTCGCATAATTTTTGCCATCTTGTGGCACTCTGGAAGGCATAGCAATCTAATTAGATTTACAGTATCTGAATTCCAAAACCTAGAGGGTAGAAAGCTGAATCTTTACCTGACCTTTATGTGATCCCATGGCATTGTACTTGATCAGAACTTTTCTTTCTCTCACACTGTATGTTAACCTACCGGTCTACTTGCTACTCTTCAGTTTCCATAATGGTTTTCACATGTAGCAAGTTACTTCAGTTCCTGACTAGGAAATTATTTGGATATGACAATAGCATGCTAGCTATTTGATCAAGGTTTTTTATATTAGTTCAATAGCTAAGCAAAAGATGTTGAGCAGTACGTATGATCCTGATGATCTGTCCTTCATTTACCTCTTTCATGTGTTCTGCCTTTCTCATTTACAGATAATTTTAAACTTGTTTTTTCCAGTTTCATGGCTACAATACAGGGGAGGCTGTCATTCAAGTATCAGGAACCAATCAATATCTTTTCCCATCCGATGGAGGACAGATTCAAGTAGAGACTATACAGTTTGTAAAAAGTGATTCTTTGTTTCTTTATGCTTTGCTTTGACTCAGTGCTAACTGATGGAATAATTTCTTAACCCATAAATGCTTTTTCATGTCTCAGCAGTAAAAATCCAGTTAAAGAAATTCCATATTAGGCTCTATCACTACTAACCTTTACAGTTACCAGTAATATGTTAACAATTGATAGATAAATGAAGTACCAGAAAAATAGAAATACAGAAAAATCAGTTTGTATTTATTTGTTCAATGGCACTGATGCATGAAATATCCAGAATGTTCAAATTATTTTTTCAGTCAAATGCAATATGTCTAAGCCACAGAGTCTTCTGCAGACTCTCAGATTTAATTATCAGGAAGTTTTTAAATATTTAGTCTAAACTCAGATAACCTTAATTTTGTTGCCTTGGTTTTCTACTACATGATTCAGTCCAGTTATGAGCAATTTTCTTCTTTTGAGTGCTTTAAAGTAGCAGGTGCACCATTTATTTGGGTGCAAATAAGTCCTGAAGCCTGGTGGAAGCACTAATAGTATTCCATTGCTTTACAGAAACTTTGATAAAGGTGAAAGTAATGAAAGACAAGCACAATTTCTTCATTCATATCACAGACCCCAAGGAGAACTTCAAAGAAGCTGAAGAGCAAGAAATTAATGAAGAACAGCAAATTAAATCAGGTTAGTGGATTGATGTCACTGATATAAAGAATTAATAGTTTGATGTCTTTAATAATTGAATGCAAAACTTACCAACTAACAGAAAATATATTGTCACTAATGACAGAGAGTAAGAAAAGTCAGTGTTCCATAAAATAAAGTAAAAATCCAGTTGGCTGACTCGAGCACTGCATAGAGAGGTCTTAGCAAGATGTAGAAGCACAGTGTAGGTCAGCAGGTGCAAACCAGTCCCTTTTCCAAAGCAAGAAAATCACCATTCCTTAAGAAAATAATTTTCTTCTTTAGTGGGGGACTCATTCAGATCTTAAAATGGCCTGAGAAAGCTCAAGAAGGTGAAAACTGAATCCTGTCCATTGTGACCAAAGTCACAATGAAAGGGAAGATTTCCTCTTTTGATGTGGACCTCCTTTGGTGGGTCAGATGACTATAGCATTATTGCCTCCTCAAGAGCTTTGCTTTGAAAACAGATCTTTCTGCAATCCAGCAATTTCTGCTGTTGGTTGACATATTGTTCATACTCAAAAAGCATTGAATGCAAATCCTTTCTGAACCCAGGTGAGAGTGTTTCCAAGAAGGAAGCCAGTTTGTAATAATTTGTGTATATGTTTGCCAAAAGCATTATGGAATTCCTGTCACCAAACTGAAGAGTATTGGAAAAGGATAACTTACACATAGTCGCTCTTTTCATCTTCGTCAGTGTTGGCAAACATCCTGTTCTTGCTTCTCCCCTTGGCTTACTAGCAATGTAACTGTAGGTTATCTTATTCCAAAACTTGGATCCCTTCCATAGACAAGATTTTTTTTGTCTGCACTTCTGACAGCTGACCTGTATCATTCTGGGGTCTGCCAGACAGTACTGGCATCACCAGTGTGTGAGTACCTGAAAGAAGTGGTATTCACTGGACACAAGTGCAAGGCTTTCCTCCCATGTAAGCAGGAGTACCTTACAGAAGGGCAGTAGGGAAGACAAGAATCAATCCCTTCTGATACTTGACAGTGGCTGGATGGTAAAATGGCAAATGTGTAAAGCAGTCAAAATTCCAAAGCATCATCCTACAGGTGGTATTCAGCAAAAAGCATTGCAATGAGAGACAAGAAACAGGAGCAGACAAGGTCTCAGGATGTGTCCCATGTTGATGAGTTTGGGAGATAGCTTGGCCTGCCTTAACCTTCTTTTGTAGTCTTCTCTGCTACTCCTCACCGTTTTAAGAAGCTGTTCCCCTTATGGGAAATCCCAGGTTTTTCTCTTACCAATAGAACATTTCTTTAAGGCAGCAGCAGCTGAAGTAGAGGTGAGGTAGGACCCAGTGTCTGGGAGGTGTATCTTGCCTGGTTCATGTGGTTTTCACCATGACATACTCATCATATACATGACTCATGATATACATGACACCTTGATCTGCCCGTCCATGAGAGTTTGACTCCTGATTCATTTTTACAAATCCCAGACATGTCTTTGGATCTAATTTCTCAATTGTTTTGTCCTTTCTTTTATATTCTCTTCAAAGTACACACATAGAATCATAGAATATCCTGAGTTGGAAGGAACTCTCAGGGATAATTGAAGTTCAGCTCCTATCCCTGTGACAACATGTGAGGGACAGTGATTTTTTATTAGCTCATAGGCCACATGCAACAGAAATGGGCAGTTTAACATTCTTGTCAGTAAGGAAACAAGGATCCATAACTTCAGAACTGGGTTCTTTTGCTGCTTAAATTCCATAAGACTTTACACTAGTTGTTGCTATTAAACCTGTTTTTACACACCTAACTTATTAAAATGCTATTTCTGGATTAAAAACCACAGGTGTATTGCACAAAACTGACTATTATATCGTACCCTAAGAATGGAATGTTGGTTTTCCCTACTCTATTTAGTCTATTTAGGTTAGTCATCCTCACTGAAGTACTTAGGTTCCACTTTTCATATCAGCCATTGGTTTACAGGTCAGATGGTTGGGGTATGTGTTGCTGTCTTTAAAATTTTTTTTTTTTTTTTTTTTTTAGGAGAATTGAAAAATAAAAAGAAAAAGAAAGCTGTGAGCAAGTTTGGATCTTTTTCAGCCACCTTGGAAAATGGAATCCAGCTGTCCCTGAGCTATTATGGACCTACAGGGGAGGTAGCAGGTAAAGTAAGCAAATAGAAGAGGATATTTGAGAACCATAGGGGGAATTTTTTTTTTTTTTTCCCCTTCATACACTCCTTAACCCAATAATTTGTTGCATGCAATTTTGCCTTTCTCAGCAGCTGTTACTACATAGTAGAAAATTTTCAGCAAGGTTCAAAATGAGATTACATTGTCAAGAATATTCTATGATTCAATTTTCAAAATGGAGGGAGGTCTCCAAGCTTTTCTGCTTACTGTGAAAACAGAGCAGTGCAAGTATTGTTGTTAAGTAGCCCAGCAAAATCAGCCAATTAATTTGAGCCAAAGAAAATGTGATTTGCTGAGGAGTCTTCTTGGTTTTCCAAGAAATAATATTTTCGTAAACTTATATAGGCGATTATGGAACTTTCATTTTACTTTAGGAGTTGGACTTTAGGTTACAGTTGTGCAGACATAATGAGGGATTTCTCTCAGCCTTTCAATAAACACATTCACCAACTGGAAGCAATTGCTTCACAAAACCACAGTGAAAACAGCATCTGCTTTTACCAAGAGCTTTTTGTTTCCATTACGTTTGAAAGGCCACTGAAACCATCTTATGGATAAAAGTGAAACCCTTCTCTGATCAGAAAATAATTCCAGCATTTTTCAGCTCTTAAAATATGAAAACATTTAATTGAATGCATCTTTGTGTGGACTGTGGTAAACCATTCAACTCTACACTCAGTTTTAATTGTTCAAATATATTTTACAAATTAATTACTTAAAAATAGACTGTTCAGACTTGGGTCAAAAGACCATTCACAATAGTGGCCTGCAAAAACTTGGATTTTGGCATAAAAGAGAGACATGTCTGATTAAACACCTACATGTCAGCTGTGATGTTTAGGCTTATTCACATTCACCATAATTATCCTATTCTGTATTAGAATAATCCTTGCCATGTTGAGCTTTAGAGCACTGCTAACTGGCATTCTTTGATTGCTTGCAGTTTTTCTATTATCATTGCTTATGCCAAATTCCCGTGGGTCTTTGTATTGTAAGTGCTCAGAAGAATTCTGACCAGACATACTCTCTTAGATGATTCTCATATGCCATCCATCCCTAATGCAGGATGGTGTACCATGAAATCTGTACTTTCTCTCCACTGATTCTCTCCACTGATCAGTTAAATTGTGTGCAAATTACCGTTTTTCTGTGCAGTACTGAAATAGCTTTCTGGAAAACTCTTTTATTCTCATTTTTCTTACTGTTTGTCATACTTTATCTATTCCATCTTCCTTTTAAGGAAGCTAAGGAGATGAAAGGCCTCAAGTTGTTTTTCAGCTTTATGCAACTTTTGGGGTTTTTTTTGGGGGGTGGAAATGTTAATATTCCTTCAAGTTTTGAATTATTCTTTGTTTTCTCCAGCATTTTCAAAGGTCCATTTCCGATCACCTTATATTTATGTTAGAAATAATCTCCTTGTCTCTTTATAAATCTGGGATGGCTTGAGCACCTGCAGGGCTTTTGATTCTGGATACTATAGAACCTCTGCACTTGCTCTTTATGTTTTGACAAAATCACAAGAGTACAATTCCAAGTCACTAGACATGTGAATGTGTGTATCTGGAATTTTACATCTCTCTCAAGATTTCTAAAGGCACTTATATCTCAGTCTTGACAATCCATTCCTCTTCATTGTTACCCTCAGATACCATGTTCTTATTTTTGGGGGTAACCAAAATAAAGGCATGGGTGAAATTTTTATGAAAGTGATGTTTGTTGAAATAATTACAGAAAATGTAAATTTGTATTTCTTTTATTTTCAAGAAATTGTTTTGAAAGGCAACATGACTACTTCCTGTTGACATGCCTAGCAGGCTGTCCTAATGCATGGCTTGAAGAGTTGCAAGAGTCTTATCAAGTTAGATCATTAGAATCTTTCTGAAGAATTATAGCAAAATAGACATATGTAGTACAAAATTTGTAGAGTTAGTCTGTGCTGGATCTGTCCATGATAAAGCAGAACACAGTGATCATTTACTAGAAACTAGATTCAGAATGTCTCCACTTCTAAGTATTCTGGAAGTAAAAAAAGAATTCTGAAATTGTATTTTTTATTTTTGAGGTGGCGACCAAGTGACAACTTGTGGGAAGAAATAGTTTCAAGATGTCTTTTAGGCTAATATGTTGTCAGTCTGTGGAAAGATTTTCTAAATACTCTTATGTGTTTAGTCCCTCTATCAGAAATAACAAATTCCCCTACTGAGGTTATTATTTCAAAAGTAAAGTTCAGTGTACAAAATCTTTCTGAAAATAAAATGTGGCCATCTACATTTATTAAGCTTAATTACATTGAAAATCTTGCTTTTCCCTTCCTTAGATGATGAAACAGGTCTTGCCTTAGCAAGAATTCTGAACATCCCTTCTGTTCATCTTCCGACGGTACTTCCAACAACAGTTTTTCCTGTTACACCAGTTTCAGGAAAAAAAGATAAGTCTGACAGAGGAAAATCAGGAAAAGCTTCTGCCAAAGGAAACCGTGGCAAATTAGCCCCTTCATCATCTGATAGTCTGGTACACAAAGAACAAAAGGTGAGAGAAGAGGCAATATCCAATCCAATAGAAACAAAACAAAAATTCAAATGCATGAACTTCTGTAAAAGGAACGTATATTCTTCTCAGAGGGCTTTGAGCTGTGCCTTTACAAATTCCTAGCAATTTGCGGTGCTCTTAAGGATATGTTTTACTCTTTCAGTTGTTCTCAGATGTACATATTGGCAGCTGTTAATGAACTTAGTCTTTATGACTCCATGATGTAAAGCAGCCAGTCTGCCATGGCCCACATTCTTTTGTCAATTTTGGCTTTGCAGTTACAGCTGTTACACTGCAGGTGAGCAGGGGGCTGGAGCACCTTCCCTGCAAAGACAAACTGAAACAACTGGGGTCGTTCAGCCTGGAGAAGAGAACACTCCAGGAAGACCTTAGAGCGCGCCTTCCAGTACCTAAGTGGGGCTACAAGAGAGCTGGAGGGGGACTTTTTACCAGAGCTTGTAGTGACAGGACAAAGGGAAATGGCTTTAAGATGAAAGATTAAGATTAAATATTAGGGAGAAATTCTTTACTGTGAAGGTGGTTGAGGCACTGGAACAGATGCCCAGAGAAGCTGTGGATGCCCCATCCTTGGAAGTGTTCAAGGCCAGGTTGGATGGGGCTTTGAGCACCCTGGTCAAGTGGAAACTGTCCCTGTCTGTGGAAGTGGGTTGGATCTGGACAATCTTTAAGGTCCCTTCCAATCTGAACCATTCTATGATTATTAATATCTCAGTTACAAGAACTGCTAAATTTTTAGTTTAATTAATTTTTTGGGCTTCCCAAAACCCATATTCAAAAGTCTAACCAACCAGCAAATTAGTGAAGACAGTTTTGCAGTATCTTGCTCTGTAATTTGGTCTTTCTAGCTGATAACAAGCCAGGGACCAGCAATTGGAGGAAGTTACTTTTGCCTTTAACAGAAGTACTTCTTTCACAGTACAGGTCTTGGGAAAGTATGAATAAATCTTTGGAAAGCAGATTCTGAATTTCTGTTCTGAAGTAGTTTTTAGTACCTTGTAGTTGAAGTAACACTGTGGCTGTTGTTGCAAAACAGATTCTGTGCATATCTACAAAAAGGGCTCCTTACCTAATTTCAGCATGGAATGTGGTGTAGGGAGTTGCCAAACAGCACTCAGCATAACATTCAGCAATTGTGTGGCACAAACAAACCCTATAGAAAAATATAATTAAGCCCTATAATTAAAAGTTCTGTCAGCATGACTTCTAAACCAAAAGGCTTTTAGCTACTTGGTTTGGAATTCCTTTGGATAGAGGGTACCCATATTAGTGCATACAGCACCTGTCTGTGTGAGTCTGCAAGAATTTTGGAGAATGGGATTAGAATCCAAATCGGACTTGACAAGTTCACATGGACATGGTCTGTAAAATAGGATGCAATTCAGTAGGAATAAGAAGTAGGTTCTACAATTACGTATAAATAATCAGTATATATCTACAGAATGGATAACAACTGTGTCAGTGACAGTTCTATAGAGAAAGGTCTGAGAGGTGTCATGGATCACAAGCTATCTGTAAGTCAACAATGCCATCTTCCTGTGAGAAGGGCAAAGACCACTGAGATATGAATACAGAGGAGTATAGCCTGCTAAATATGTGGTTATTTTTCTTTTAGGGCTGATAGAATCTCAGTTGGAGTATTGTGTCCAGTTATGGATACTGCACTGCAGGAAAAATATGGGCCACACTGAAAGTTTTAAGGAAAGCATGGAGATTACAGGTCTAGAAGACTTAACCAGTGGGAAAGATTTAAAAGAATTGGTTTGGGTTTGTTTGATCTTGAGTTGAGGGCAGAATAGCCTTCTGTAATGACCTAAAAATACCCATCATCTCTTATGTGAGCTTGTATCACCATCGGAGGTATTTAGAAGTAAATAATGCTCTGCAGTAAATAATTTTCTGCAGTAGTAAATAACTTTCTGCAGTAGTGATTCAGGTCAATCAATGGGAAAATGTCAATAAGGCTAAGCAAGGTAAAGGCCTGGAACAGTTTTCCAGGAAACCTCCAGCCCTGGAAATTTTTAGAATATGTTACATTAGAATTTTTCACTTACAGTATAGTTATAGTTGATTATTGTTTTTACCATTAGACAGGGAGAAGTAGATGACAGCTGAGGGTTGCTTCTGTCCTATTCTGTGACTCCTACCTCATGATGCTGTGACTACAATCTTAGGGTATTGAGAGTAGCCTTAATTACCAGTAATATTATGTAAATTAACTGTAAAATATACAGCATCCTTTATGCTGAAAAACAGGTGGCAAAATATCTCCCATTTCCCCTGTATATTTCTATTCCTAAAAAGCAAGAATATGGGATAATACCAGGACAAGTTCTCTCTGCTACCTATGTCTGCAACCCAAAACTTTTTTCATCTTATGACTACTGGCATAGTGTAGTCCATTGTTACATAGGTATTTGAGGGAATGATTCTTCAAGATGAATGAAAGAAGATAGCATAATCAAAGAAAATAATTAATGTTTCCACTTCTGAATCCATAAACTCTGAACATGTTAAATATGAGTAGTAGATAGCATTTAAAAAAAAAAAAAAGTATTGTTAAAATGGAACCTGTACAGACTAAATCTGTACTCTAATTTTTTCTTTATTATTTTAAAATGTGGTCTAGAACTTAATTAATTTTTTCATTCTGTAGATGGAAATGCAAGTACCAGTTCCCCAAACACAAGAGAAGTCAGATGCTCCTGCTTTTCCGAGTTTAAATGTCTCCTGTCCCAATGGACTTGTATTAACTTTCCTCGGTGAAAGGTTTCGAGGTTAGTTTTCTGAGACACTGCAAAGTAAGGAATTTCAGAGAAACTAAGACTACAGAAGAAAATTATTTCTTTATCGATGGGTTTAGATGTAACTCTAATGTTTTTAACGTGTCAGAATGCTAAATCTGTCATAATGTCTATTTCATAGTATTTGCAACATGAATAATATGGTTTTATTCAAACAAATATGAAATCTAGAATCACAAGTTGTTGAACATAAAAGATTGAGGACAAGGAAGTAGCAACCCTAAAAAGCCCTTGGGAGTCATGTTGGATAATCATTTGAATATGCATATAGATTGGAATACTAAAGAAAAACAATCAAATTCAATAAATAAATGCATATATATTGAGGAATCTTGAGTGATAGCAGGAAGATGGTAACATTACCTGTGTCTGCACTTCCTTTGAAAGCACATGTACTTAAGCCCCCAAGATAAAATGTTATAATTTGAAAGATTCAGTGAAGAATGACAAGAATGATTAAAGCATCAGAAGATGTATCTTATAATGAGCTCATTTCACCAGAGAACTCTATTTAATTACCAAAGAAAAGGTCAAAGGAGTGACTGGTGCCAGCCTGGAAGTACAAGAAAACAGAATTTCGGTAATAGCTTGTAAGTCCTTAGGTTTATGCCAACCAGTACATAGAGAGAAAACACTCAGAATAAGCCTTTCTGCCCTTATCATTGAATTTCCTTTAGAAGACTGATAGGGTATATGGATACTTTAAAGCTTCTGTGCCTGACAAATATTCTGCAATAATTAATTTTTGCAGTGTTTTTGAAAATCACTGTAAGGTTCATCTTTGCATGTTGTAAACTGTAGTAAATCTTGGGGTTTTTTAGTCATGCTGTTAGGTTTTGAAGCAGAGAAATGTGAATTTGTTGTCATCTAGTTAGTTCTAAAAACAGCCGTGTACAGATGTCATTTAATACCTAATACAGCCCAGTAAATGTGCTCTGATTAATCTGGTATGAAGTAAAGAACATGCAGAGTGTTCTCAAACATACATAGTTTGGCAAGAAGCATAAGTTGAAATGCTGAGTAGTTGAGGTGAACAGAGCAATTACAGACACTTACATGGAGTCTCTCAACAAAATTACCATAATTATACCCCTTAGCATACCCAAAACACTGCCATCATTTAATCTAAGAAATCTACTTGCTCAAGCAGACAGAATATGTTATTTTGGTTTCTATACAAATTCAAACTTGGTGAAACTCAGTTGGGTTTTTTTTTCACCTTTATGGCCAGTTAGGGAATTCATCTCACATGATGCTAGTCTTCCAAAAGTTCAGCACCCATAATAAATCCATCTTCAAATTCCCCTTGTTTTCATTTGGAAAGACAGCCACCTTCACAAAGAAGATGCAGAGTTTCTGAGTAGGTGACTGTTTTGAACTTTGCTCTGAAATCAGGGTCAGCCTTTTACTCTGTGGATTACAGATTCAGCCAAGGAGGGTTAGTCTTACCTAAAGTTGCACATCTTCTGTCGACACCGTGATGCTGGGTGTGTAGCACTGTTTGAATGTGTGCTATGCAGTACTAAGTAATTCAAAATTTGCTTTCAGATTTGAAAGGTGAAGCCGCTGCCACTGAAGCAAAGAAAGAGATGGTAGAGGAAAGTAAGGCCAAAGCAGATAAAGGAGAAAAGGAAGAGGTTATGCCAAGTGGAGAGGAGGAACATCAGGTTACAGAAGGTGAAATAAAACAGGAAGACACCAAAAGTGAACAGGCTAAGCGGCCTACTCTGGAAATTCTGGTTAGACAGAGTTATCCCCAAAAGGTAAAGAACTCTCATCTTTGTTCACGTCCAGCGAGGCAAACAGAACAAGAGGTGTCAAGAGTCATCACTAGTAAAGGAACTGTCGTAAAGCACCTGATGGATGGATCTACCCAGGTACATTTGGTAGAATTCACTGCAAGCAGTACAATTTCGTACAGTTCATTGTAATGGAAGGTGAATACCCTTAAACTTTTTTTTGTCTACTGAGATCAAGAAGTGTCCAGTTTGTAGATGAAGGAGTTGAGTAATACTGAATTATGCAGACATGTCAAGACTAAAATATTCTTGGCTTTTTCCAGAGTCAGAACTTAGGGAGATTTAAGTAAGAAAATTTCAGGCACGAGAAGGTTTTAGGCAACTTTGTGATTAGGAAATAGCTGAATATGGTTCAGAGAACTACATTCCTAAAATTAAGCTTCTAAAGTGTGAATTAATTCAGCTTTGAGTATTTTTGGCAATATGAAAGCATTCATATATTTTTTTCAGTTTAAACACTCATATGGGATCCAGAAAAGACCTGAACTGTTATTCAGTTCTGCAGACACCTTTATGTGTCCTAAATTTTCAGGAAAAAAGTCTGTATATTCCTAAGTACCTGCTTTGTTTGCACATATTTTTGTTTTGTAGAATTTTGGTACAGTTTAGGTCATACAAGGCTATCTTTGCAAATACTGTAATCAATCTACAAGCAACTTTTTTTTAGACTCTACATGTAGTTAGCAAACAGATGAAAAGATGAGTCATCTAATTTGACTCAGAATCTGTCAAAATAACTCCTTATTTTCTGAATTTCTTTTTCCTGTCTTAAGTAGACCACAATGCCTAGTGTAAGTTCTTTACATTTATTCATCACACTAGCTGTCAAAACATTTTGCCATGATCCTGAGAAATGTATCAATTTCAGAAATAGCTGTTGCTTGTCCACATATTCACAACATACTTTTTCCTGATAGAAAAATGTAAATTTTATGTGCCTAAAATGATTTTACAGTAGTCTTTGTATAAACAGATTATGAGTGCATCCTTCTTGATATCAACTTAATGTCTGTGAGTCATCAGAAATTTATTACGTATGATAAGCATTCAGAAAAGAAGAAATATTTAATTCCTTACAGTAACAAGTTCAAGATTTGTTTCTATATGTTGTCCATTTCTTTTCTACATTGTACTGTATTTATAAATTAATTTAGGGATGGTTGGAGTAATTCTAGAGTTTATCTGACACACAGAGAACATGCATATCAAGAGATGAGTGTAATGGATCTCAGAAACCAGATATAATTTGATAAATAACCAAGACTTCTTTTTATTGACTACCATAATGGCTAAAAAATTCACAGCAGTCCTAGACATGTGGAATATCTCAGATCAATATGTCAATACGGATGCATTATCACTGCTACAAAAAAAAAAGTCATTAACCTATGACCATTTTGTCAAAGAATAATCTTTACTGTTTATTTTTATAACACCTTTTTTTATTATTAGAAGAATCCCCATTAATTTTATCCATGGACTGCAGCAAATAGCACTCCTTCTGGCAGTGACAATTGGGATGAAATTTAATAAAACTTACTGTTGGATCCTACTCGTGGGACAGAGGTAATGCCAGGCACAAGAATAAACTTGCAGAGGAGTCTGGNAGAGTAATGCCAGGCACAAGAATAAACTTGCAGAGGAGTCTGGAGAGCGCCCTGCAGGGAGGGCCCTGGGGGTGCTGGGGGCAGCAGCTCAGTGAGAGCCAGCAGGGCGTGCCCGGGCAGCCCAGGGGGCAGGAGCCGTGTCCTGGGGGCATCAAACACGGCAGCACAGCCGGGCAGAGCGGGGATCATCCGCTGTGCTCGGCGCTGGTGCGGCTCACCCAGGGCACTGGCAGCAGCTCTGGGCACCACCACTTCAGAGGGCTGGGAAGGTCTCTGAACGTGTGCAGAGGAGGGAAACAAAGCTGGTGGAAGGGATGGAAGGTGCATCCTGAGAGGAGTGGCTGAGGACTCTGTGCTTGTCTGCTTTGGAGATACAGATGCTGAGGGTCAGCATCCTTGCTCTCTGCAGCTCCCTGACAGGGGAAGTGCAGAAGGAGGGGCTGATCCCTTCTCACTGGGATCCACTGACAGGACACATGGGAATGGCTCAAAGGAGCACTAAGGGAGGTCCAGGCTCGACATTGGGAAGCATTTCTTTACCAGGAGGGTGGTCAGACACTGGAATAGGCTTCCTGGAAAGGTGGTTGATACCCCAAGGTTGTCAGTGTTTAAGAGGCGTTTGATCAATGCCATTGACAAGATGCACTTGGTCAGCCCTGAAGTAACCAGGTAATTGGACCAGGTAATCTCTGTTTCAAAATGAAATAGTCTGCTCTATTAATTCTCTTCAAGATAGCTTCTTTATTTCTTGTATTTATTCTGAGAGATTTTACTTTTTTCTTCTCCATCATCCACAGTATTCTAATGACTGTTGTATTTGTGACATATTCTTTTAAGACTTTCTTGTGATGTTTGAATTGATTTTAACCTCTAGTATGTCCTTGATTTCTGTAGATTCTGTTTGCTGATGGCACAGTGAGTAATAGCCCTGATTCTGGTCCTGTCCTACCACCACCTACAATTCCAGATGAAATATGGAGGAAAATTCCCTCAGTAGAATCAGACCATTTATCTGAGACCAGCACTAAGAAAGGTAATGTTTCTTGTGTTTTGGACAGATATAAAGTTAGTAGGGCTGATGATAGTTAATAAAGAGCATATTTCTTTAGTCTGAAAATTCTGGCAGTGGAAAAATGCAATTTTATCAGTAACTCAGCTGCTGCACAATGCTATGCTACCTTCATAGCAAATAATTTCTCTCTTACTCCAAGTCTGTTTTTCTTCTAACATGGTAGGACTCTAATAAGTAAAAAGTTGTGTACGAATTTCATTGGTATCAGAGTGAACACAGAGTCTTTTAAAAGAAATCCTTGTAACTACAGTAGTGTTAAATCCTTACTTTTGTCTTACAGCTTTTAGTCTTTGTATTAAGAAATGCTTCTCTTACAGAGGATACGTTTTTCTTTCTCACTCCATGTATTCCAAGGCACCTACTATTGGTCATTATCAATTGGTTTTATGGACTTGTGCTTGGTGGTGATATAGCCATTCTTACTGTATTTTGCTTGTCTGAGAAAGAACCAAATAATGTTTACTTCATACCTCAGAGTGTAGTCCGAGATCACTGTCAGTACTACTTAGTACACAGAATAATTCTGACCTGTCGTATTAACATACAGTTTATTGGACATAGGTGAATAAAATTTGCTGCCAAAGAGAAAGGTGTCTCAAAAAGAGACTTCTTGAGTCAAGTCCAGTCCTTTTTCTTAGGCTATTCCTTTAGATACCTGCAAAGATGAGAACAGCTCTGACAAACCATTTTCTAATATGAATTCTCAGTATCTGTGACCAGTGTATGTCCTTTATTCCTTGTCCTTTATTTATGATCACTTTTTCATCTTCCCCACCTTTCTTCTCCTCTGCTTATTCTTGACAAATTTCTAGTGAAGAGTTTCATCTCTTTTTGGTTTTGGGGGTGCTTTTTTGCTGGATTTTTTCTTTCAGCCTACTCTCTGGACTACACTCTTGTCTTTTGCATACACTTAGTCTATTTTTCCTGAATATGGGAGACAAGAGTTCTGTATAACATTCATAATAAGATCTCTCCAATTGTCTTTCATAATGAGATCTTCATCCTTTTCTTCTGATGCACCATAGGACTGATGGCATTAACATGCTACTTACTTTTTCTGTAAGGAAGCACAGATTTTATAAGGCTAGTTCAGGATTATGTCTTTGAGTAGCAGGAGCTGTAATTTTCTTCTAGCCTGTTAAATAGTTCATTTTGCAATTCTGTCAAAAGCAATGTTCACAAACTCTGAACTTTACTGGTTTTGTCTTTTGCCTTAGAGAATATTAAGTCTGATACAGAAATTTTTGTTTCTGCAGGAAAAGGCAGTGACAAGACATCACTACAATCACACAAGTCTGAGGAGTTTGAAAAGGCCAGTTCTACACAACCTAAAGCAGGAACCTGGATAACAACAACTCCATTAGGCATTCGACTGGGCACAGAGGGTGCAACAAGAATGGATCTGAAGCCACTCTTAATGTATCAGGCCACAAACCCAGCTGATGAAACGGTATTAACTGCTTTGGTGTTACTATAGCACTGTCTATAAGGTCAAAGACAGGGCTGCCATCACATGAGCTGTAGGATTTATTCTTTAAAAACATCCTGCAGGTTGTTGCTGCTGTCACAAGTATCACAGTGCCAATATAAATGAGTAGTCCTTCATTCTTTCAGATTATGACAGTACGAGAAGATGAGGTGATAATTGTTGAGAAGCCAGGTGGGAACAGAGTAGTAGACCATGCTGATGGTACCAGGATCACAACTTTTTATGAAAAATGTGAAGACCTTTCTGTACCAAAGGGTAGTGTGGAAACAGGTAACATCTAAAGGGGAGCACTTACTTTTCTTGCACTTCATATATGTTGTGAAGCAGAAAGTTGTCAAAATATATACTAAAGATGTCTTATACCAGTAGCCTAGATAACAGATCCACTAGTGCAGTTTAGGCTTTGTTTGTTTGCTTGCTTTCAGCAGTATATTCAGTGCAAAAATTATACTGTTGCAACTAATTAAATTTCCTTCTTCCATACCTATATGGTCCTCCTTCACCATGAGACCACAGTGCCAGAGTTTTAGTGTGTTCATTGCCCTCTCTCCACCTGCCCTAATAATAACAAGGAAGCTGCTTTGAATTTTAACTGAAGAGGTATGAAAGGACCAAGGCATCCTTATATTCCCTAGGGAAGCCATGGACTCACCAACCTTGGAGATACTAAATATCTGAATATGGCTGTGGAAAATGTCCTGCCAAGAAAAGTGAAACTTATATTTGCTTGAAATAAGTGGGGCTAAAGGTCATCTGTGATTCTTCTGGCTGGTGGTGTATTCTGTATGACTGCTTCATTTGCAAGACAAGTCCTGTCCTCCTTAATTAAGGGGACATTTACTGTGTGGGTGTCTGAACTGTTCAAGCACAGTGTAGGAAAAGACCATTATTGAGTTAGCAGACAATGTTCAGGAGCATCTCCCTGTGAGATTTTAAAAGTCAAAATCCCTTGAACTGACCTATCTCTTCAATGAAAAGGCAATAACCAGATTAACATGCCTGTTTTCATTTGTTTTCCAAGATTTGTGTTGCTGAACAGGAATTTCTTCACATTTTAGAGCTTGTATTACAGGCACAAAGAATTTCAGTGATCCAGCTTGTATATTACAAATATCCAGATTGTTATGGTTAGTACCATACTTGATACATTAGAGTGTACTTTCCTGGCCAGCTACAGATGGTTACAGATATTTTTTACTGTTGGGTTTTCCTATATTGAATTTGCAGCCCAGAACTTCAAAGGTTGCATATTGTTTACATAACATAAAAATATGTGATAAAGGATGCTATGAAGTTTATGAAGGTCTTGCACTGAAGAGATAAAGATCCAGCACTATGAGAGAAAAAGCAAATTGAATCCTAAGACATTTCCATGATTCATGTGCTCCTGTCTCATTGTTCTGTATTAATTCTTAGGTGAACCCTCAGAAGTCACCACAAAGAAGCTTAAAGGTACACGAGTAGAGAATCCTGAGTTTGCTACTGTGATAACAAATTGTGAGGATGGTACCTGTTGTACTATATTTGGAGATGGGACATCTATTCTAGCAAAGCCACAGGGAACATATCAGGTGGGAATTATTTTTAGTTTGTGACAGTGATGTCCAATCTTTGTGTTCCAAGTTCCCTGCCGTTAGCAGCTCTCATCATTACCTCCCTTCATTACCTCCCTTCATTATAGTCTTCATTAATCCTGTTATTCCATCTCTTTCATACTCTGCCATTGTTTAGATACTTACTCACAAATGTGCAGCATATTTAAATCACAATCTTAAATTTCCTGAAGTTAAATATTTCAGAGACTCAGATCAGCCTCCCTCTTGGGCTTCATCTTCCTTCTTTCTCCCCCTTTGATTCCTCAAAAATGGATGATTCAGTATTGATTATCTGAAAGCTAGCCTCTTGATTTGTATCTGTTCTTCATTTTCACAATACCTTTAAATTAAATTTTTCACCTTCGAGGATTGAATCTCTTCCCTTTTTGCTGTCATAGGTTTTACCCAGCAAGGGAGGCTTTCTTTTCTTTGATGAAGATTGCTCAGCAGTTTATAGCCATGAAGTTTTTGATTTCAGCAGCAGGAAAGAAGAGAAGCAAGCAGGGAGATACATTATGAAACACACTTCCAGCACCATTTGTGAGATGATGGATCCTGAAGGAAATACTTTCAAGGTAAAATACATGGAAGAAAACAAGTTTCTGCATTCTATATAAACTTCTCTCAAAGTCAAATAATATTGTAATATATAAAGTAGCCAGAATCAGGTCTCTGTTATCTTCTTGACTAAGTGATGGATATACTTTTTTCTTGTATTTATCCCTCTTTAGAAGACTGAAATAGAACACGTGGTGTACAGGTTCCTGTACAGGTGAACCTGTAAAGTTCCTTCAATTAGCTTGATTTGTACTATAGCAGATAATCAGCTCTGCAAGTGAGGATTAAAAACTGAGTGTGTCAGATTCAATTCATGGACTGTCCTTTGAATCACCCTTATTTAAATTGTATCTTGAAAAAAGCATTATTATTCCTTTTTAGGTCATTGTTAGTTATCTTGTTTGAATATGTTAATGTCACATTAGTTAATAAGCACATCGTATTTCCAAGAAGGAAAATACTGTAGAAGTTCACTCAGTAGGTATACATCAATGTCTGTCTTGAGTGTACAGTTACATGGCTTGTCCAGTGAGTGAGTATTTTTGCATCACAGTCCTTGGGAATTTATTAAATATCAGCATGTGATATTAGTATTTATGATACAGCATGTCTTTTGAGAAATGTTTTGGGCGTTTTACTGTCTTTTCAGTTTTCCTCTTTATTTCTTTTTCCTGTGAGCTTCACCAGCAAGTCACTGTTTTAAAAGGATCTTTTAACTCAAGTAATTTCACATAATTTCTGCTATAGGTCCTGGCTGATGGCAGCACAGATGTGTGCATTCCCAGGATTGGCTCTGATGGCAAGGAGGACAGATGTTCAGCAGCTGATGATGTTAACAAACCCATCACTGATAATGAGCATGTCCCCAGGTAAACCGCATTGCACTCATAGGTTAACACTTCCTTTTCTTAACTGTGCAGTGTTTTACAGGGTTCATGGATTTGTGCTCCCTTTGTTCAGTACTCTGTATTTGCACATTTGATGCCATCACGTTGGAGTTCTGCTCTCTTGATAGAGCCCCATGTGTGTGTTTGGCTGTGCAGGTTTTTCATCATCTCTGCGGATGGTTCTGGAACGGAGCTCCTGCGAACAAAGGATGTACACAAGTATGTGGCTGAGGCCTGCAGTGATCCTGCCACTGCAGTCTTGCAGGAGCCTGTAGAAGAACAGCCAGGTAGAAAATGTTTCTTTTCTGACAGACTACTAATAGAAAGAATTTAAAAGTTTCAAAACTCTTATTTGGGCAGGAAATGTTTTTACCTTTGTAATAAGGAGTGAAAGAAAGGAGTATGGGGGAAAACCCCAAGGTTCAGAGAATTAACTGAAGGACACTGTTAAGGGATAAGTGAACAAACAAATGGCATATCTTTATCCTCTCTCAATCACACAAATAAAAGTGATTCCCAAATAAACATATTCTTTGTATTTAACATTTAAAAATTTGAATTTATCACAGTCTCCATTAATGATGGAGCATCGAGGACAGTGATGCCCTGATGCTGAACTTTAGGCTGTCTGTTGGAAAGGGTACATATTAAAAAGCTGAAAAAACATGCCTGGAATAGCCAATACTACATGGTATCAACCACCTTGTAGTAGCAATGCAAGAAATTACATCCTGGAATAGTTGGTTGTAACTGTAAAGGTAGTTGGAGATGCTGTGTTTCTATAACAGACATCTACACTTAGGTAGATGCTAACAAAAAAATATCTTTAAAAGAGAGGAAAGTATGGTCCCCCTGGATATGAGGTGCTGATAAGGGAAGTTTACTTCAAGCCATAAAGTCCTAAGACTATTTCTCATAGATTAAAGTCATAAGCATATGATATAAAACAGCTTTCCCACTTACTACTCTTATAAGATGTGGCACATTTTTAAATGTACTTCTGTTCACACAAATGAATGGTTTCTCATTGCTAAAATTAAATGAAGTCATTCTGCAATAGGAAAAAGAAAAAAAGAAGGGACATGGAGGGAGCCAGAAAAATGCAGAAGATTAAAAGATCAGACAGATGGAGAGCATATGTACCTAGTCAAAATCCCAGTCAAGAAGATTTGCTTACAACCAGCAATCATTTGTAATAGTAGCACATCTGATTTTCCAGACTTCCTGCTCCACCTTTCACAATACTGGCTCTATTTGCCTTGACAACAAGGCTTCACAATTTTGTATCATTGTGACAAAGTACCTCAGTGGTGATATCCATTTTGCAGGTCACCTGTGCAATAGATCATTGTAGATTAAGTAATTTTTGGGTTGGGATGAAAAAATATTTTGAAGAACATTAAAATTTATGCAAACAACACAAATAAATCATATCTAATGGAATATATCCAGTGATCAGGGTATGAAGTGTGAAATACAGTGAAGAAATATGCGTGTTCTGAGTATGTTGTACTACTTCTGAGATTAGTATTCAGTACACATGGGTCAATGCTCTGCTCTTCCTTGTTTGGGCTACTCCCCACACTATACAACTGAGCTGTTAACCAAGAATCAGAGCAAGTAGCATAAGCAGTTTATTGTTAAAAATGGGCTGAGTATTCTGAACTTGTACAACTATTCTATAATCAACTCAGTGATCTGCTATTATCTGTAGCCATGGATACATGGAATATTATCTGTTAGTAATAAGATTTTTTTGTAGATAGGTGTTTTTTTCTGTAGGTCTGAGACACTTATTTTTTTTTAATTTGAACTGATTCTTAGCAAAATGTGTCTTTAAACCAGGTGTTTTAAGTATTACTATCCTCCGCCCTATGGCTGAAGCAACCTCCTGGGTAATGAAGAAAGAACCAGAGAGTATTGTTCCTCCATATTTACAGTCAGGGACTCAAAAAGAATCTTCTCCTCCTGAGGTATAATTGTTTCAAAACTGTCTTTTCATGTTGAAGCAATAGATGTTTGTCTCTGTGGGGAAATGAAGCTCTAAACAATGTGAATGTTAAATTCAATTTATTAAGCAGACGGAGCAAAGGGTAGGCTGTGTCAGGGAATGTATGGTCCCATTCTTTTACACTTAGTGAGGGGATACAGCAATTTTAGGGGGAGTTTATCTTACCAAATGAAGATGTTTTAGGATAGATAAATTGTTCCCAGGAATCTTCTGGCTTTGTTGTCTTTGATTCTATAAGGAGAGCACACACTTTTCAACTGAGACACATTGCCAATAGCTGTGTTTGTGGGTAATATAAGAAACCTCTTGCTCTTTTTGTTTGCTCCTCTCTGTTCAGGGGGAGATCACAGGTCACCCAGTGAGAAGATGTGTCTGGAAGGGTCTCAGCATTGGAGCAGCACATTCGTCCTTGCCAGTCCCTGTGCGAAAATGTCCCAAAAAACTGCAAATCCGCCAGCTATTCCAGTATAAGCCACTCTGTGGTGAACTAAGAGAAAAATTGCAGCTTTCCCTCAAGGTAGTTCAACCACATTTATTCATTCTTCCAGTAAGAAATAGAGAAAAAACAAGTAGACAAATTGGTTGTGATAAATATGTAGTATATACCTGAGAAAAAGCAATCTACTATGCTTAAAAACAATTATTTCATACATAGACAGGTGCTGTAAGTGTTTTTCTGAAAAAGTTCAATTATTTCACTTACCTCTTATGAAACCTAGTTTTCTGAGCAAATACATGAGATCCAATCCAGTATACATCACAGACATAATCCTCTAACATATAATTTCCTTGCTGTCAATAATGATATCTGTTACTTTGCTTTTATTTTGCTTAGGGTTTGTTATCCTTCAAAAAGTCTTAAGAATTTATATCTATAAAGCTGAACAAGAATTTCTAGCTCACCATAATTCTACAATTAACTTGGTCACTGAGACACACTCTGGTCTTGGTTATGTATTTGTTTTCATAAATCAGTGTAGAACATTTCCAGGTTTCAGTCTGAGTTTGTTGCTCTATCTGTGTCTAGGAAATAGCTGTGTAGCCTTCTGACAAGGTTTGTGGTCATCCCATTAGTGACTTGTTCATAGCAGGGTACAAGCTAGACCTCCTGTGCCAGTGTTCTGAGATGGTGTCCAAAAGGGAGCACCTTTGCCCTTCTCAGTGTTGGTGTAAAACATTCCTTTATTTAATTCACATTGTGAAGATGCTCTTAGAAGAGATATCAGAGTCAGAACCCCATTATAACTTAAGAATTAGAGAATAACAAAATATATGTGTCCTATCATTTATTCATTTAACCTATTTTGATAGTGGCATTGCAGACTGAGTTTGAAAGCTAACAGCATGTGAAATGTATGAAGGTAGTAGTATATTGTAGCCATTTATATAATTTTTTTCTCCACATTACATTTCAAAGAAAACATGCTTGCAATAGAAAAACACAGACAGCTGTCCAGCCCAGACATGTTTGGGATATGCAAGTATATCAGAATGAAATGTTATCAGTTTTTCAGTCTATAAATATATAAAAATTATTCTTTAATTTGCATACTGATCTTTCAAAGGCAACACTATAAGAAAAGTTCCACACCAAAATGGCAAGGAAAGTCTCTCCATGGCCCAGATCTATTGCTGATTTTTAGAGAAAGATGAATGCTGTTTATTACATTGGGAAGGATGAACTGCAATTACTAGCACTGAAAAAAACAGTTGTACTAATTGCATAAATGTGCAATGAAAATACCCTCATTGCTGATAAATCAATATTTATTTAATTCTTTTTTTTTCCAGAATTAAGTATCTTAAATCTTTAGCCACACCTTCACTTTGTCAGAGCAAAATCAAGATATAAGGAAAATGTTATTCTTCCTTTCTCCATCTCCTATAAGATTAAAGAGATATAAACAAGTGAAAAAGAGCTGGCACTGGAAACAGATTGTTTCTACAAACCTGTCTGTTATTAAAGTTCTGTACTGCATGTAGCTTTCTGGCAGAGTGGTGGGTTTAAAACCCTTTTTTCTATCCAACTGATTTAAAGAGATGTGGGAAAAGAAATGTGCTTTTTTTTCTGTAGCAGTTGGTATGTTTATGTCAATGTAAATATCTATTTTAAGCCTACATCTGCATCTTTCTTCTTCTTTTTCATTGTTCCACCAGGAATATATAGACAACATCTTAAAGCAGGAAAATGAGCTGGAAGAGATGAATGTGAAAGAACCAAGAACAGAAGAGGAAAAGGAGAATGCTGCAAGTCTCCTTGAACAGGTTACAGTGAGAAAAATCAAATTTTTAAGTATTTCTTTCAACAAAACCCTTGTATTGCATTGGAAGTGTGAGCTTCTAAACACATTATCCATTAATAGACCATCAAATGTCAAAGTAGTACAGTGCCAGTTCTGGTGTAGATTAATGGTGAAGCAGAGCCACGCTCAGCCTTCATCTGGTCTGAATTCAGCTGGGCTCTGCTGCCATTTGGGGAAGCAATGCTCAAAACAGTTCAATAGTCTGGCTCTACTGAATTATGTGTTCCCAAACACACAGACCAAAATTACTTTCCAGTAATTTACTTTTTTTTAATATCCCCCAACATCAGGATGAAAATGTTTCCAGTCTGTTGTCATTGCACATGGGAGACTTTTATTTCAACCACAGCCACCTCCATAGTAAGAATTTAAACCCTGCTTTTGGGATAATACAAAAACAGTCTGGAGGAATATTGTTATTACTGCTGAGCAGCATTTTGTTTTTTTAAACATAATCTGTGAATTTTCAGTGATGATTAGAGCACAAAAAGAAAAAGGAGAGGAATAGGTAATGGGAAAGGTGGGTAAATAGGAAAAGAGGATCGCAGGATTTCTTTTCTGGAAAGAGGGACAAAGAAATTATCTGTCAGTAATTCCATCTGCACCTATCCTCTAGGCAGACATTTATTTACTTCAATGAGACCCAGGGGCTGAACCTCACATGCTGCTCAGATCCAATGAACTTGTCTAGTGACTAATTATTGTTGATTGTCCTGGCTACCTTCAGCACCGTCATTTCCAGTTACAGATTTCAAACTGGACAACTCTTTTGTGAGCAGCAGCCTCAGTGTGCACCTGCTGTGACCCAGCAATCAGTGTCACATTGCTCCCAAGTCTCCAATAGCTCTGTTACAACCAAGACTGCCTCGTCAGGAGCTCTGGTTTCCAGTTAACTGCTCCAGAGACAGCAGGAGAATAAAGGAAATGCTTTAGAGCCTCTTAAACCTCACTCACTTTACTGTAAGCCAGCCACATGAGATCTCCTCAGTGACAAAGCTGCAAATTCCTGAACACATTTCCCATTTGACTTGTTGGGAATATAAGTTTAATAAAATATAAGTATATCTTGTTCAGATTTTTTTTGCAGAAGGATTTGAATTTGATTAGGAATTAGCTTAGTTGAGCGAATAAAAAGCAACCATATGAAATACAAAGCTATCTGTGAAGTGGGTCATCGAGAAGGAAACAAATACCTGTTTAGAACAGGGAAATTAAACTTCATATCCTTTTTTCCCAGCTTATGTTTTCTGACACACTGAAATACCTGACAATGTGACTATAAGAATGGGGATAACAAGATAGCACTTGTTTATAATATAAATCCTTTGAATAAGATGTTGTTGTTGTGAATTTTGTTTCTCATGTAGTCACAGTTATTCCTTCTTCATTGCAGTCCTTCCCTGACTGGAAGAAGTCAACTGAAAAGCTCAGTGATAGAGGTAATAAAAAATTGAATACCTGTATTTTTAAAATTAAAAATATCATAAGTTTTAAAGTATTGTACTATTATTTTTAAAGAGGCAATATAAAGGTGAATTCATCTATGTGCTATGTACATGCTTCTGTGTGACTCTCACTGGTGATTAGGACTTCTTATCATCAATGATCCAGTACCTCTGAAAAATAATTCCTGGTTTTAGGCATGTGTATTTGACATTTTGACTCACTTTTCCACATGTAGTGAGTTTTCTTAGGTATAAGAACTATGACAATACTTGGCTACTTTTATGCAAGTAACAATTTTTAAAACAAGTTTTTCAAAGCAAGTAAGTAAATCCTGGTTATTTATTACACTTCAAAATCTAATCTCAAACCATCACGTGTTGGGGTTACATTCACCTACCTAAGGGAAAAGATGGAGCAATGTATCATGGATTTCAGTTAAAGTTTTTACAAGCTATTTATTAACTTTGATTAATGTTTTCAATATGTACAAATAAAAGTTAAGACATCTGTTTCTTTATAAAAACCCATAACCCTGTTCTGTAGAAAAATTAATTACATTCTATCCCATAGTGATGCTCATCTTTAAAGTGTTATTTTTCCGCCCTTCATACCTTGTCAAGAGTATTTCTACTTCTCAAAAAATGTCATAGTGTGCAAAGTAAACAGAAACTGCTGCAACAAATGCTTGCTGAACAGTTTCTTCTTAAATGGAGCTACAATTTTAATGTAATATTGCTAATGAAGAAGATAGTGGGAAAGAAAAGGTCTTTGAAATAGGTAAAAATAGAAAAAGCTGAAAAATAAAATCATATTTTATGGTGAAAAAGCTGATTAGAAAAAATACATTTTGAAGTTTGAACTTATGCAATTCCCAGAACACTAAGAGATATTGTCATAGACTAATAGGATCATATCTCTCAAATACTCACATCTCCTAAATTTTGCCACAGAAAATTGTTTTCAGCCAAGGAAATTTCTTTGGACCCATGATTTAGTTTCAAGGTATAAAGTAAACAACACACTTTATAAAATGTGTCAGAGGACAGGGCAACTCTTTAATAAAGCCCCAGAGCTGGTCACAATATTAAATGTGGAAAGGCTGGCATTTCTCCATTGTATATATTGAACTAGAAGTTCCTTCCATGAGAATGTTGATTATGGCTGCTTCACAGCCTCAATTAAGCACAAGCAAGCTTAAGCAAGCTAAATGAAATAAGGGTCCCTGGAAGCCCACGTTCTTTTCTTCAGCTGTGGATAGAGACCTCAGAGCACCCCAGTTAGAGAGTGGCTGAATGTCAGCAATTTTTCCTATTCACAGGTATTTGTATCTTGAAAGAACAAAATCCATGATACATTGCTCCATAAAGATATGTCAGAAATACAGGGTGGGAGTGTCAACTTCATCTGCTTCTTGTCCTTTCAATATTGAATTCAATTTCTTACCTGTTAATGTTCTGATCTTGATTTTGGAATGAAGTTCTTTCTGCCTTTTCCCTCACAGTAACCAAAACTCTGTTAGGTTTCCATAAAGTGGCAAAAAGATGCATTAAAAATATATCCTTTGATGTTTTTTCTTCATAACACCTAGCACTGCTTAGCAGAGCACACCCATTCAGTAATGCCCTTCACCTTGCAGCCCATGTGAGCCAGCTGTATGAGCAGGCAGTGGCTGCCCAGGGTCACACAGAGAAGACAAGCACTGCACAAAGAGAGGACCAACAGCAGAGGTAAGGCTGGTGCAAGAGCAGCAAGGACTGGTGCCAATGTAAATAACACAAAGGGTGAAGCCAAGCACCCAGGGAAGGCACTGTGCTTTTCTGACTGTCATTAAGGACTGGGACCTAGATCCTTAGATTCATATGGCAGTGTTTTACTATCTTGTCCTGTGAGTATTTTGTCCCTCTATGCCTCTCTTTCCTTATCTGAAAGATAATTCAGAGTTTGTTGGGAAAGGATTTTGGATGTTTCATGGATCGAATGATCTAATAAAAATGCAGATATCAGCAAACACTTCTGTGCAAACCATACAAGTCCGAGTCAGGAGCCACCTGAGGTGTTTACATAACATATCTCTTAAAAAGCATTTTCTTTCCAGAGCTTTCTTGTAAATATTTTTGTTTTTATAGAAGACTACTAGTTTTCTCACTCCCACTACTCTCTCTTTTTTTCTTCTGGGTGATTCAGTCCAGAAGGAGTAATGTCCAAGTGGCACAGAAAACTGGAACAGAACAGGTAATAATATTAGTATGATCAAGTTCTTTTATGAGACAGCTTAATCTACTTTTGTAAATAATGTTACTGATTTCACCAGGTCTTGGGTGATGGTGCAATAGCTTGCCTGCAAATAATGGGGTATTTTCTGCTCAACAGAAATGCTGAATAGATGAAAACCAAGGCTGAAGTCAGAAGCCCTGTGTTTTATTTTCTGGTTCTGCCACTAGTGTAGAAAATACTGTATATTAATATTTTCAAATGCTGATGCTTTAGCTTAAGAGGCAGGTATTCCACAAATAAAATCTGATTTTTTTCAAATAGAACACCAGACACATCTCACATGGTGGTGCTTCAAAGCTTCTCTAGGCAAAGCTGTCCCAGCTCTCTCAGCCTCTCCTCACATGAAAGGTCTTCCAAACCCTTAATCATCTTTGTGACCCTTTTGTGCACCAGACAGGTCAAAAGTGGACACAACACTCCATGTGAGGCTTCCCATATTGCTTCTTAATAATGTTCTGACTTGCATGAGATAAAAAGCCTTTTAGCATTTCAGAGTTACATTTTAATATAGCATTCTACACTGGCTTGGATCCTATTTTAAAAAATAATTTAAATATATAAATCTGAGCAGTCAGCACCCAAGAACATCATGTGTAATTCTGGCTCTAAAACCAGTGTTAAAGCTCTCAGTATAAGACTGATCATTTCATAGCTTATATTAGACCCTGCAAGTCAATGAAATTCTAATAGTATAGAACTGGGGTATATCAAGCTGAAAACATGACTGATCTTTACTCTGCTCAACCTTACTTTTAGAAGTTTGAACAGCTTCTTCTGTATCCACAGAGCCATCTAGTTTTTCTATGATAAAATAAGGAAATCAGATGAGTTTTTTGTTCAAAATTTTAGAAATGCATCTGGAATACCAATTCTTAGGTTCAAGTGTTTGTTGGAAGGTTGGAAAGACACCAGTAGTAGTCCCAAACATGTTCCATGAGGTTTAGAAAAATGGAGTATGGTCTGAGGAGAAGCTCCTCATAGCAGGCATGTGCATTCTGACCAGTAAATTCTTAATTCACCTCCAAGAAAATTGCCAATTACAAGAATATTACTTCATGTGATGAACCAGGGAAGAAAATGCCACTTGCCTTTACCAAATCCATTTCTTGATGCAGAATACTGAAAAACAGGGTTAAACTCAGTTATAATGTTTTTTTTCTTTCTTTTCCTTACCAACAACGTGAAAAACAACCCTAGGAAAGAACTGGATGAACAGAAGACTACATTTGCAGCAATAAAAAACAGAATTTTTGCTCCATATTTTCAATCTGAATTCAGCAAGGGCTTTTACCAAGAAGAGGTAATGCAGCTGAAAACTGGATGAGGTCTGATAGGCCAGCTAGTATCTCCCATGCCCCAAAGACAATTTTGAGTTTATATCTCAGCTTCTGTTTATCTCAACAAACCATTACGAAAGACAACCATGGCAGAATTAATACTAGAAATTATACACCCTTGTAAAAGAAATATATCTTTAAGATGGTATATGTTCACTGAGTACAAACTCTATAAAATTCCTCACATAAACTCTGGAGAGAGCCTGATTCAGAGCAAAGCTCAACCTCAGGTTTTTTTTACTTACCTCCTCAAACCCCTCTCCTTGCTTATTAGAAAGGGAATAAGTAAAACTAACACTCCTAATGTAGAGGTGATCTTGGGGGCTTTTCTACTGGTAAATGTTTTAAGTGCATAAAGCCTACTCAGAAATGTAGGTTGTAATCTGTTGAAAATATTTATCTCTCTTTTATAGTCACCACTTTGGTTCTGCTTATTTGTTTCCTTTGCATTCCTTTTTAAAAACAATTTTCCTGTCTTTTTTTGCAAGGGGAGGAGGGTGTCTGCAGGCTGGTTTTCCTGGGTGTTTAGTTGCAAAACCTAAGCCCTCTTTTTTCCTTTTCTCCAGTTTCCTGATTTGGAAGCAATATCTAAGGAACTTCCTCCACTTCAAAAAGAAGAAAGTGTGACTTGCCCTCTGTTGCTGATAGGAGAACCCAGCGGAGGTAATCAACTGCCTGGCATCAGTTTTGTCTTCTTCAGGAGGAAGAAGCCCTTGCAGACATCACTGAGTGTGGAAGAGCCACCAGCTTTGGATGCTAAGCTGAAGAATTGGGCTATGAATAAGAAGTGGATAGATGAAAAATGGCCAAGAAAAACTTGAATGGAATAAATAATAGTTAGGGGTGGATGAGCAAGAACCAAGGAGGCCAAGTTTAGTATGACTGTAGGAAAAATATGGGAGATTTATTTCTGAAACTCAATGGTGAGAGGGAACTGGTGCAAAAGCAATATGGACTAGGAAATATGCAGGCTAAAGATAGACTGGAGGACATAGGAGGAAAGCAGTGACTCCACGACAGGAAGCAGGGAAAGAGGGAATCATTATCTTAGGCTTCAGCTTTTCAGAACTGAGGGGAATACTTCAGTTGTGTTTAAAAAGCAGCCCTGACAAGTTACTGAAATCATACAGTGAGATTAAAAGTCATACACAGAAAAGATTCATATCAGGAAAATAGTCCTCTGTGGGGCTTTATCAGACCCCCACTAATTCCCATATTTCCTCATTTTCAATCACCATAAGACCTGTGCTGGATTGTCTTTTAGTTCTTTATGGCTTATAGTTCAGTTAGCCAGAGAACAAGAAATGACTAATCACACAATAGGCATTTTTGAGATCCCTGTGGCCCAGCAGAGCAAAATGTCATATGCAGAATTTTCCCAGTTTCTCATGGTTATGTAGCAGCTTTCCAAGATTGTGTAAATTAAAGTGCCAAAGACTGACATTGTTTTTCACATGTTTATGAAAATGATTGTGATCATAAAAAACACTTGACTCAGTACTCCATTATTTTCCCTTTAGCAGCTGAATTTCTTGATACCACAAGGGATTTGTCACTTTTATCTGGCCTTCCACTGCAGGATCCTTGTGAAAAATATGATGGTTCCAGCAGCACAACAGGTACACCTTCCTTCCAGAATGTAGTTGGAGCAGCTTGGTATCTTTTTATAACTTCTGACACAATATTTGCAACACAAATTTCAATCCATCTGTCACTTTTTCATGCTTTTGGAAATCTTTCCCTTCCAGACCTAAACAAGGCTGCAAGAGCAGAAGAGACAGCCTTTCAACATAAAGTTCCAAGTCTGATGGTGGATGTTACAGGACAGACAAGAAAAGGGAAAGTAATATTACCATCATACCTTCAGGGGAAAAAACCAAACACCATACCAAATAAAAAGGTAAAAAATAGCATCTTTCTTGTCAATATTCATATCCTCTGAGTCATCTCTTTTCCATAAAATCTTCACCCTGGAGCAATACTGGAAGGTATTTTGAATCTATTTACTGTAACATGGCTGTTACAATTTATTTATGTTTACTGGCAATTCTAGAACTGCTAGGAAAAACTCATTCTGCATCAGGCACCTACATGAAAGCTCTATTTCCAAAAGAGCTCTATTTCCCCTGTTTTCCCTGAGACACCTCAGTGACTTCATTCATCTGAAAACTCAAACCAGTATAAATTTCCAGACAGTATTCAAAGTGCTGCTTCAGTTTTTACTCAAATTAGGATGTCTTTTTGTAATTCTTCAGGGTGAGTGGACAGAGGTCAAATATAGGTTAAGTAATTCTCTACCTGACCTAATGACCACCAACTTTCTCTTTGTCTCATATTTTGTTTGCAAAGATAGAAGATCCTGCCTCAGGAAAGGTCAACATATCTTCTCTTGCAACAAGACAGGATCTTACCAACTTCCATCTCATCCCACCCAGGGTGACATTTGGAGTGCTGAAGGAAGGCTGCACCTATACAACCACTGTAATCATGAAGAATGTTGGTGTGAACTTCTCAAGGTTAGTTTGAATTCTTAGTACCCTGGTTTTTATCTCTCCAAACAGATCCTGACAAAAATCAAGTACAGTTTCTCTGGACTCACCACTCAGAGAAAGAAAAGGAATTCTGACAGCCACTTCATAGGTCTGCCAGAGCTTTCCATAAGATGGAGCCATATCCTAGGAATGCCTCTTCTACTGCCTTGCTTTTAACAGCTTCTGGTGCAAGGGCATGCTGGTAAACTGTTCTTCAGGGGGGAATGAAATCCATAGGATCAGTTCCAGAGCAATGCAAAAGTAAAGGTCATATCTGATCTAATGATCTTTGAAATTCTAAATAGTAGGAAGTTGCACTCACAAAAGGACTGAATCTCAGATGTGAAACAATCAGTAAGAAATGAGGAAGCAAAACTTCTGCTTTAGTTGGTACCATTTAATTAAAGATTATTTGAACAAAATTTATACCAGCATCATGCTTTCTGCAATACAATCACATCAAAGGACATTAAATAAAGATTGTTATGGACTTTTGGGTCTGCAACACACAGGTGTTTGCCAAGAAGCTGTTTGTACTTCAGCTACCTTTGAATGTGCAGATTTAAAATGCTGCTGTTCCACATTCTGTTATAAGGACCAGGCAGTGTTAACAAGCTCTTTGAAAGCTTACTTTGGCCTACTCATCTGCTCCTTTGGGGGTTTTTTGTTAGAAACCTGAACCTTGGCGAGAAGCCCAGGAATACTGCTGTAGTCCAACTTGTACATTATGATGGAAAGGATGAGCTAAGAAATTCTGCTGTCATTTAAAAAAGCAGAGGAAGAGCAGGCAGCCTGGATGTGATTTCTCCCACCTGAAACAGTTTCTGGCAAACTGATTCTCTTCTCTTTCTGACAGGTTTCGGGTGAAGCAGCCGCCTCCGCACACAGGACTGAGAGTGATGTACACACCAGGACCTGTAGGTTACACAGGAGAGCTTTTGGGTTTTTTTCTAGACTCAGTTTGCCCTCAGGCTAGCTAGGGCACCTTTCTGGGACAGCAGCTGTCTGGGAATAGAGCTGCCAGGGTACACAGTTTTGTTTGTAGTTACTTGAAGTGATGCTGTCTTCCACCGTCCCTCTGCCCCCTTCAGCTAAGCACTCCATGCACTCAAGTCTCAGCCTGTGCCAGAATGCAGAGGGATAAAAATGTTAAGTTCAGTGGAAAGCAGCAGGTCAGGCAGTGAAGTTATAGAGAGCTTTTTCAAAGCAAACAGGATTACTCTACCACTGCCTCTGAGTTTTCCCTTCTGCTCAGGGTGTTTG
Source organism: Urocynchramus pylzowi (assembly GCA_013397555.1). Taxonomy (NCBI): domain Eukaryota; kingdom Metazoa; phylum Chordata; class Aves; order Passeriformes; family Fringillidae; genus Urocynchramus; species Urocynchramus pylzowi. The sequence continues at coordinate 892,228 of VZRH01005668.1, read as the reverse complement.
TTATATCTGCTCTGTCTTATGCCTAGACTTAACTTCCTGTCCTGATACCCTCAGGATTTGAACCTAGTAAACTATTGCCTCAATCCTTTCTTCTCCTGCTTCCAACTGTTCTCCACCTTAAGTTTTTTATCTAGCAAAGCATCATAGCACAAGAAACTATCCCATTAAGTAGGAAGCTTTCATGCTTTCTGCTTTTGTTCAGTCTGTCTTTTCACCTGCACGTTATCTCTGAATAAATAGTGCTGGCCACTGTCCCCACAGCATCCACATAATACCAGGCACTATCTTGCCAATTCATGGAATCAAGAAGCAATGACTTGTGCAGAGAGGCCAGAATGCAAGTCAAACCTCCTAGGTCAGAGCCTTAGCCACAACTCAGTACTTGAAATCATAGGATAGTGCGAGTTGGAAGGATTCTTTAAAGGCCCCAGTTGAGAGAGAAGAATGGTGTGGGGGACTGTGTCAAAGGCCTTTCAGAAATCCATCTAGATGGCTGGCTCCATTATTTTCTTTTTTCCTCACTTCTGCCCCTTTTGTACCTCCCTACCTTTATGTTCTTCTTAGAACAGAATAGAATATTTTCTTTTATTTCATTAGGAAGGGACCTACAATGGCCCCCTGATCCAACTGCCTGACCACTTCAGGGCTAGCCAAAAGTTAAAGCATAGTATTAAGGACACTGTCCAAATGCCTGTAACACTGACAGGCTTGGGGCATCAACCACCAAGGACTGCTGGAGGGGACCATGCATGAAACTTGCACCTTACCTGTGAGTCATTCTCTGTCTCTCCTAGGTGGCAGCAGGCTTGCAGGTTGAACTGGAGATAGAGATTTTTGCCATGCTAATTGGAGAGAAAGACACTGATGGCCTTAAAGAAGTTTCCCATAATATTGAAATATTAACAGAAACTGAAACTCTTCTCCTTCCTGTGAAAGCAAATATCCTTTGTTGTCTTATTTCTCACACACACCTCATAGCATCAACCCTGGGGATCATCTTCCTGTTGGAAGTATTGTTTCCACTACAGGCTGTTGCAGCAGCAAGCTTTACTGTCCTTTTCAGAAATACACAAATGGGTGTTTTCAAAAGCACAACAAATGAACAGTTTAAGATTCTGATGCCAAACGCATTTTACATCAGAGTAACATGGTTTGGAAAGTGGGGAAAGGAAGAAAAGCAATTCAGAAAAATGTTGCTTTTAAAAACTAAATGAAAATAATAGGAACTCTTTTCCACCACCCCTCATGAATATACTTTATTATGTTTTTGAGTCTGTGGTGGCATCTGGTGGTACAACCTCATGAGCAACAAAATGGTGTATCATCCAGATACTAAACAGGCAAATGGGACAATTCCTGCAACAGCAAAGATGCAAGCACAGAAGTGCATGAATGCTGCCAGAAATGAGCCTCTGTGGGTTCAGTGGGCTCTTCAGATGTTTAACTCATAGCAGTACAGTAAAAGAAAAGAGCCAAGTCAATAGCTATTATTTCTATTTCCCTTGTGCTCCAGGTGAAATTCTGTTTGACATTTAATCAAATTTACACTTAGAAGTCTGGGAGGAGGGGTCCTCTGGAAACCTATAAAAGAAATAGCAAGGCAAGCTACATCCAAACATGCCAGAAACCTCATTCACAGTAAGGACCACCCTTACCAAAGAAAAGAGAACTTCAGGATACTCTGAGCCTGACCAGAGTAACAGCAACTCCTCTGAGGCTTTGTATGCTCTGGATGTGGTGTTGAAACTCCCCAGATTTACTTGCATTGACCCAAAGAAACCTTTCATGCCTATAATTGCAGAACTGAGCTAGACAGGATTAGTGCCATAGCAGCAGAACCAGCTGCTGTTCTGTTCCCACTCACCCAGTCCTCAGACACAGTTGCAGACCAGCCTCCAAACATGTGCCCTTCCCCATATTTTAGCTGTTCCTTTTATCTTGGAGCTGAGGGCACTAGTCCAGGTTCAAACAGCCTTACTTCCAGAATTCATTCCTACCTCCACACGTTATTTTACTTAAATTAACATACCAAAAAGATTAGATCCTTAACAGGGTATTCCACCGGTGCTATCTAGAGACATTTACGAGCGGCGCCCGAAAGGATACCCGCAGGGAGGGCTGGCAGCAGCAGTGCAGGCACTTCCTACAAGCCCCAAGCCACGGTTACGGATTACACTGCCACGAAAGCCTTGTAGCTAGTGTAAGTACTGGGTGCAGGGACACCAGTTGTAAATTAAAGTACAGTTGTTTTACCTATTCTTCACTTCAGCAGCAGCATCCTGAACAAAGGTCATGCAAATGATGCACCTAGCACACTGACTTGGTAACTGTGACAAGAGAAGGGGAACAATGGATGACATTAACCAAAGCACTCACTACAAGGGAGCTGCAGGTTACTACAACTGCTCAGCTCAGCGGAACACATCACAGCAAAGCCTCCTCAGTCCTGTCCCAAATCCTTCACTTACTGTCTCCACATTAAACAAGTCCTTGAATGTCCTGGCAGCTGGATTTATTACAGTTAAGCCCTAATAAATCAGCCTCTCTTTAGCACTTTTCATTTTCTAAAACCAAGTCTTACTGGTGACCCATTGACACTGACAGCAAGTCTAGTAAGTGACAGGAGTCTTACAGATAGGGCAGCCTCAGTGTGACAAGTTCAAATATACACAACCCTCTGCACACACAGTTTCATACAGCACATTTCTGTAGCCTCACAGATTCAGTCTGTATGAAGAATCACAGAACATCCTGAGTTGGAAGCGACTCACAAGGATCAGGCCCAACTCCTGGCCCTGCACAGGACATCCTGAGAATCACAGCATGTGTCAGAGAGCATTGTCCAAACACTTCTTGAGCTCTGTCAGCATTGGTGCTGTCACCACTTCCCTGGGGAGCCTTTTCCAGTGCCCAGCCACCCTCTGGGTGAAGAACCTTCTCCTGATATCCTAACTCTTCCCTGACACAACTTCAGGCCATTGCCTTTGGTCCTGTCACTGGTCAGCAGAGAGGTCAGTGCCTGCCCCTCCTCTTCCCCTCATGAGGAAGTTGCAGATTGCAATGAGGTCTCTCCTCAGTCTCCTCCAGGCTGAACAGACCAAGTGACCTCTGCCCCTTCTCACACTTCCCCTCAATGCCCTTCACCATCTTTCTAGCCCTCCTTTGGATGCTTTCTAAGAGTGTCTTAGAATGGTTCGATCTTCCTTGACAAGAAAGCCTTACTGGAAATTTCTCACAAACCAGTAGGCAACATGTTTAACATTAGGCTGGTGTTCACCTCACCCCCATGAGCTCAGGCACTCTACAACACAATTGATGGTGACTGTTCATAAACAGGAACCCTATGGATGTCTCTCCTCAGCTGAACAGTCCCTGTTTGCTTCATATGTGTAACACTGACATCATCTTTTTCTTTCAACTTAAGCTGTAAGCCTGCCATGTTATCTAACTAATCAGCAAAGAAATTCCAGCTGTATCTCATTTCCTGTCCTCTGGAGAAAAAGAAAAGTGACCACATCAGTCAGTTCTCAAAACCTTGACAGACATATACCTCTGACTGCTGCATCTGCTCTAGGACTGCCCAGTATACATCAAGCATAGGTTTATTCCCCTGTTTAAATATCTTCTCACCTTTTCCAGTGTGGCATTCTAGTCCCAAAGTAACACACAATTATAGTCTAGAAAAACAACTGGTTTAATGCCTTCCACCTTAGGGATTTACGACCTGGAACTCATCATGAAGGAAGCTTAGACAAACTTCTCTCACTTCATGTTGAAACCTAAGAGAAATGCTCACACTGTCAGTTCACATTTTAGTGAGACACCCCCAGTCCCAAGAGAAGTTCTGATCAGGGTCATCTTCCATGACAAGCACAAAGGGAGAGAAATTAACTACACAGTATTCTCCTCCCACGTCTAATCCAGCTGTCACCACAGCCAAACTTCCCTTCTCTTCTGACAGTGTCCTTTTGTGAATTGATTGACAATTCCTACTGGGAAGCTGGCTGCAGCTATCCCATGCTACTCAAACTATGGTACCCAATGCCTCTTTGAATATTCCTCCTCTCAAAGTCTCCTGGACTCAAAACCATATCCATCTCCGACGTATCAAAGAACTCTGGATTGGTAGGTTTAGTCTCACAAAACATGGAGCACCAACACTCCTAGGTTAAATCCTGTAATTGGTTAAATATCTTTTTCAGCCATCCAGAACAGAAACAGTCAAGTCACTGCAGAGGCACCCTGAGAACTTTCTAAGTTTCCATCACCTTTCCCAGGTGGTTATCACCAGAGCCAATGATTGTCTCTACTGAGACCTAGAAGCTTCCCTGCAATATTAAACTTGATCACAAATTTGCCACACCTCCTAGCAGAGACCAACAAGCAAAAATCACTGATCAAGCATCACCTGACCAAACTTTGTCCTATCTCATTGTATTCCTTAGTTATTTCAAAAGGTTTCAAAAAGATTCTCTTAACATACTCAGAATTAAATACCACACAGGAAGCTGCCCATGAAAGTCTTCAGTATTCCTAAGCAGACTGTCCATCCTGAATGTGTGGTTGTGGTTTTTGTACCATTCAATTTGTGCAATAAAAGCAAACCCCTAACCTACTTGAAGCCTGTGTAAGAACTCCACCTCACATTGTTGTTCCCTTCCAACAGCAAAAGGCCAAATCTGAAGCCAGTCTGTAGCAATCACAGTGCTCACACAACACTTGCAGAGAATCTGGACATAATTATTAGGTTTGGTTCAACAACTGTACAAAGGTGGAGCTGGGATTTCTTGTTTTTTCTTCCTTCCATTCATGTTAATTTTCTGTCCTCTTCCACTACAGGTTAGAGCCCTAGAAGATCAGCATGAGGATCAGCAACACTGAAATACCTAGATTTTAGTTCAACCTTATGTAAACGTCCAGAGTAATTTTTCCATTCATTTAATCAGATTAAATGAGAATAAATATTTTGCCTTTTCCCTGTTAATGGGAAAGGTGGTCCAAAAGTTGCATGATCTCCTGACATGGCTGTCTAAAATGTAAATAGTGGAAAGATTGCTGTATTTCAACCCTACTACAGAGCAGTGCTGCATGGTTCCCACTAAATTTGTTTTTAAAAGGGATTAGGTTTCCAATAACCTGTGCTGAGGCACCTGAAACTTTTTTCCAGTACTGGGAATGCACCAGATTTCAACACAGTCAACTGAGATTCTTCAGGAGCTCTGATCTGCTCTGGTCTTCTAATTCCTAAGTTTCTGTTTGCTTTCACAATCATAGGCTCAACATTCTGTGTGCTCACCTACCTTTAATGAGCTGCACATACCAGATGGGGGTTATGAGTACACAAAGTTGACAAGAGAGGGATTCTTATACTCTCTTGTTCACAGTCACACATGAGCCACTTAGAGATGGTCTTTTGCCCCTCCTTGTTCCCACCTACACAGCAATGTAGAAAAATCTTTTTATAAATCTCTTCTTTTATAAAAGAAAGATCACAGGCTCTTTCTGAGCCACCACATTTGTGTGTCCAAATGCAGCTCTGCTTCTGGTTTATTAATTCATTTCTCACAAGGTCTTTTCCTGTGCTTCATCCTTTTTCCAACATGTGACATGCTGAGAGAGAGATGGGAAATTTTCCTTGATACATGCAGATGACTTGTTCCCTCAACACTTCACAGTGACTGAGAATCCCATGATTGGGCATTAACAGCAGCTTTTAACAGTGTGAAATATGAATGCCAGTTCTGAACCCTCACATCCCCCCTGTTAGGGGAGATACATATTCTAACAATACAGATTTAAGCTTGCCCTGTACTTGAAAGTGCTCTCCTGCTCAGGTTTGTAAATCCAGAGAATTTCACCCAAGAAAGGGTAAATTGATGTCCCAAGGATATTAAAACTCCTACCAGAGGACAGTTGGCACAGGACAGACCTCTTGCATTTAAAGCACCTGCTGGGCTCTGTCAGTAGCCACCCAAGTACTGCATGAGTACAGACCCATCACAAGTGATACAAATCAGAGAACCAGAGGGAAACTTCAAGAGGGCATCCTGTGTCAGCAGCTAGGGAGAGACAACAACTTTCCAACACCTAAAAGACTTTTTCACCAAGGATTCTTCCCTAATACCAGTGACAGCAAACAGAGACAGAAGTGAAGGAATTCCATCTCTTCCAACTTAGATCAGAGGATACCTGTCATTGTAAGATGACTCTGCATCCCAAGCTACTCTTCTGTATCACCATTTACATCCTTTTCATCAGTCCCTGAGTTTGTCTGCCCATGGCTATGTTTTTTCCTTCCAGGCCTCCCAGGGGATCATCCAACAGCAGTTCATTATACAGCATCCATAGCATCTATTTCCCTGTCATTAAGGAAAACAGAGGCACAGTCAGGCTTCCCCTTTTGGTACCTGGTTTTGGCATCTCTCTCCTCAGTCACCTCAGCTGAGGGTGCACTGTGGTGTCACAAGCCAGCTCTCCATCTGTAACACTTGTTTTCCAGTGGGCTGGCCCATTTCAGCAGCAGATAATGTGGATAACAGATGCCAACTGACTTCACCAACAAAATGTATCATCCTACAGTGCCTCCTCTTCCTCCTAGTAAACCCTCTTATGAGGGTCTATTTTGGGAGTAAAATAAAATGAAATAGAACAGCGTAAGTCAGGATAGAGACATGTTTGAATGCAGCTGTTTCCGGGTGCCCCTATAATTTCATATTTGTCCAGATATGGATGAAACTTGTGATTCAAGTGAAACAACTGGCAGAGCTGTATGAAGGTTGCCATTTCTATAAAGAGTCTGAAAACCACCTGGAAATGGAGCACAATGTGCTCCTGTGAATTACCCAGACTCTGAAGAGGCAAGTGAACAACCTCCCCTGACAAAGTTACTTACCAACACCGAGGTATGGTTGGTACACCGAGGTGCTGCCTAGAGAATGACCAACTGAACTGCTGGCCTTTTGCATAACTGCTAGTAATAGACAACCTGAGCCAAAGACAGCAGTCAGCAACAACTGGGATTGCAATTAAAAATCCATATGAAACTCAAGTTAGAAGTTCAGCTTTGAGTACTTAAGTCAGACAAGTGATCCCAACAGTCAGCAAAGTATCCAGAACCAGCCCCCACCACATCCCCCAAACCAGTGACTTGACCACTGGTAAAAAAACAGAGCATGTGCTATAAATTATTAACAACAACAGCAGAGACTTGTTCACTCCATTCTGCCCCACTGCAAAATAAATCATTTTATCTGACAGAGGACAAGTACAACATTGCAACCAATCAGTGCAATTCTAAAGCCTGGAGCAAGTAAAAGGCAAACAATCCAGGCTTCTCACACTTGGTCCGCCAGCTCTCCAGAAAAACACAATCTGGGATGGCAGGCCTTTCATTTGCTCCCACTGATTTTATTCTCTGTAAAAAATCCTTTGAAAACAGACACACAGGCCAAGGAAACTGAGGATTTACAAAGGAAATACCAGGACAAAACAGTATGAACAAAATTGTCTCACAAAGCAAATATAAATATGCCTTTAATAGAGTGAGTGCAGCCATGTTTCTCCCTGTCCCACTAAAGAGTCAGTGGCTGTAGCTCAAGTCCTCACACTTCAGGAGAAATCAGAGAGCTTTTTCCACAGGCCACAAGCCACCAGCAGGTGTCAGTGGAAAATCCTGTCAGGATTTCAATCCTGGACGAAGGCATGGTCTCACCAGCAGTCTGTGTGCTGGATTCCATCGAATCAATGCTGCCAGAATGAGCTGATCTCAGGATAAATCAACTCCATTTCTAACAGGTAGGTATTCCACTAGAGGAAGAGCATGTCCCTTTGCCAGCCACCTCAGAAAGAGTCCAAAGGCATCCATCTGCAGCAGACTACAGAGAGTCCATCTCAGGGACAACCATTCTGAGCTGGGTTTACATGCTGGGTTATACCACATGTGGTATAACCCAGACTTTGTCCCAGCCATGGGACACCATCACAGATGTTCAGCCACAAGAACACTTCATGGTCAGCAGTGAGGCTACATGAGTCCATCCAGGTGCTCTGGGTCTTGGGCAGCAAATGCTAGAGTACTGCAAGAACCATCTTTTCTTTCTTCTTCCTCTTCCTCTTCTTCTCCTCAAAACGTTCAGTAGCATCAGCAAAAAATGCCACCTCCTCCTTGGCTTCAATCTCCCTCTTCAGGAACTGGAGCCCTGCCATGTTGAATCCCAGCACATCCTGCAGAGATAGACCAGCACCACACTGTGAGGCACATGCCAAGCTAGTTAGGGGGCAGAGAGTCCTGCACTGGCCACCCTCTACTAAGAGACGATGAAAACAAGACAATCCACAGATTTAAAGAAAGCAACCTTAGTTTAAATGTAAACTTCATCTGACCAGGGGAACAGCCAGTCCTGCATTCAGTTCCCCACAGTCCTCTCTTAAAAGCAGCTATAATCCACCACATTTGCTGGAAGACGAGTTGCTGGCAGGCACCTGAAGCTTCCTCTGGGAAAATGCAGAGTCTGCATTGAGGTAGCAGCCCACAGACAAGCCCAAGAGAAGCAGGGAGTTACTTTACCTCCTACATATTTAGAAACTAGCGAGCCAAGATCCAAGCACACGTATCAGAAAACCAAGTGCAAATGAGGCAGGGAGCACAGGTATAAGCTCACCACTGGGGTATTCTCACATGAGGAGGAACATGAGGAAAAGGCAGCCTATTTGCAAAAGAGGATGGTTTAAATGAGCTCAAGCCCCCAGCCAACTCCCCCACTGGACACCACAGACAGCTCATGCTCACAACCATTGTCTCATCCCATTATTCTACATCCTGGAAAAGGGGAGGGTGCAACACTCACCCGGGCCTCACTGACTCTGGAGATGGTGGTTTTCTTCAGATTTTCTATCACTGTCACCAGCATCTGGTTGCTTGTGATCTGCCCAAAATGTATCCTGGGAACAAAGCAGGCAGTGTCTTGCAGCATTGCTATTAGAAACATCACAAAGGCCCTCTCCTGAGCCTCTGTATGTTCTGGACATACAGGGTTTTTTTTAATTAGTCTTCCCCAAACCAGCACTGGACATGGACAGGTATGCACAAATTTATCTGGAAAAGTTGTTTTCTTACATTTAGCAGTGGTTCAAGGGGAAGGTCCTTCTGACAACACAGGCTCTACAGTGACTATGTGCCACCAACAGTACCTTGTCAGATTTGATGTGGGATCTTTTCATTCCCACCCACCTTTGACTGTGGGCTGCAGAGATTCCTCATCTCCTGCAGAGGCCATGTGTTTATTCCCAGGGATGCTGCCCAAGAGTTTCAGGCCCAGAGGCTCAGAAGAAAGCCCAGATACTGTCTGGGCAGATAAAGGACTCACTTGAGCAGGAAGAGGAGAGCTCGGCACAGAAGCTCAACATCCGAGCCCTGTTGAATATATTCATTGAAAAGTCTCAGCAGGTCAGGGACATAGGAGAAAGGCAGCACCAGCAGAGACTCTTCCAGCTCACTGAGGGAAAAAGCAAAGGTACACAAGCATTAGTCTCAGCCACTAAACTGCTACAGATGAGCAGGAAACACATCCACATAAGGGGGTTCTGGTACTCAGCCATGCTAAACAATTCTTACAGCTGGTCCATGACTGCCAACATCTGCACCAGACATCCTGCATCTGCACAGCCCAGGCATCTTGTGGCACAGGGAGCAGGCACACAGCCTTCCCTCCTCAGCATCCCCAAACTGCTCTCCACATACATGTGCATCTCCAAGCAACCAACCACATCCAGAAGCTTCAGCCCACACCCCCCCATGGAGGGAACACTTCCCATTCCCCAGTTCCATGCATGTTCCAAAAGAGGCTGCCAGGAACAGTGACTCCAGTCTCTCCAGCACTGCCCATACCTTGCATGAGAGGACACACAAGGACCCCAGCCAGTCCTGGGCCTAGAAACCCAACACTCAATCACAAATCTCTTCAGCAATGAAGCTCTTGGGACTCACCTCGACTTGACCTTCTTAAAAACTTCCAGCACGTAAGCAGAAGGCTGCAACAGAGGAAAGACACCAGCCCTGCTTAATAAAAAACATTCCAGGACCAACATGCCCTAAGGTTCATTTCACATGGTTAAAAACACACCCTCCCATCTTGTGAGACAGACACATCAGGCTGGATATAACAAAGAGGAAACCCTTTTGGCTTCAATCAGCTGCCACTCTGAGAAGTTCTCCCTCAGCTTTCTCAGGATACTCTACACTGGTGAAGAATATCATGAAAAATCTAATTTATATTTAACCAACTAAGTCATCTCAATTCATGTCAATGGATCTTGTACAAATTAGACAAAAAACTTGGTAAAATAAATTTTATATAAAAAACCTTATACAAACTCATCTCCCAGACTTAATTCCTACTACTTCTGTTTATGTGCTAGAAGCATTTGGCAGATGGGAAAAGATCCCCAGAGCAGAACTGGGAATTGGGAAAGAAAGTGCCTCTAACTACTAAGTCATAAGATTTCATTCACTTCTGTTAAGTTTATCCAACTTATAATTAAATAGAACTATAATCATGGAGGAAGGGACAGAAAGGCTCTTGCAAGAGCCTTTGTCTTTGCCTTTGTCTTTGGAGGAAGGGACAGAAGGGCTCTTGCAAGAGCCTGGTTGCAGGTAATTAGAAGGAAGACAAAGGCTGTTCCATCTGGCACTGACATTCGGCTTTGAGAAACCTGGTCTAGTGGGAGGTGTCCCAGCCCAGAGCAGAGGGGCTGGAACCAGATGATCTTTAAGGTCCCATCCAACCCAAACCACTGTATGATTGCATGAAAAGGGGAGAGTGAAAAAACAAGGATCTTCCTAAGGGTACTTAAAAAACAGTCTAGGAGTGCACATTGGAATAAACCAGAAAAACAAAAACTAATCTACTCAGAGTAGTGGACTTTTATTTATTAATGAAATCCACACATCCATGTCTGTGTATTTTGTAATATGTCAAAAACCTGCAGAATTCACTGAAAACTGTTGTGCAGTAGTATGACGTGAATGAATAAGGGCACCAGCTCTAGCCTGCAATACCCAGGCATTGAACTACCACTCAGAATTTTCTCAATGTAAACTCTGCAGGAATAGGAACAGAAACAGTAACTGTAGCAACACCACATAAATAAACCTGGGAAAGGTTTGAACTAGCTTTCCTGTATCTTGGAGGAGACTGTAAACCCCTGGCTCATGACAAGGAACATCATAAAGTCATGGCTACCTTCAGGGTTGTTTAACACACATGCATGAGACTAAAAAAACAAACAAACAAACAAAAAATAAACAAAACAAATAAAACCTAAAAAAACCAAAACAAACCAAAAAACACATCAACATGAAAACCCTAATTATGTTCACTTAGCACAAGCAAAAAAAGTTGAACTAAGTCCTTTCCCACAGCAACCCAGCATGTTGGCTCAGCCAGCAAATCAACCAGCCCCACTCCAGCTGAGAATGGACTACAGCCTGTGGCCTGGGCATTCCACTTACTGTAATGTTTCCATAGGCACGGAGAATGGGATTGACAGGGAAGGGAACCTGGAGACACAGAATGGGTTAGAATGAGGCAGGTGTGTGTGTATAAATGCATATTCAGAGCAAACTTTTACCCACAGTAGAAGAGAGTTTTTATGGAGTGTCTTCCTGCAATTCCCACACCTCCACCCTCCCCAGAATGTTGCTGAAGGCCTCATTTGAAGCCATCAGACCATCTCATTCTCAGACATATATGACTAACTCAAATATGGATGAATTTTCTTCCACTTCTTGTCACTTTTCCCACTTCTATGACAGTCCCTTATTTAGCAGGGAGTGTTGAGATGAAGGCAAAGATGAGGCTTGAGGATGAACCTGCAGCAGCATACTCTTCTATGGACAAAACTTATGTCTTGCTATGACTTTAAGCATAAAGAACATGGGAAAGAACACACCCTTAATTATGCCCCAGAGCACAGTGCCATTTAGTTCTCCAAAAGATTTGAGCAAATGTCTGCTGTTTTCAGCTGTCCTAACTTTATCTGCATGCTAAGCCTTTCCACCTGAGCTGGAAGGATATGCCCAACACACCTTACGATTTTTACATTCCTCAGTCTTTTACCTCTTTTCCTGCAGCTTTGCATATGGCATTGTGTTCCTTTAGTTTTGCTGTCTCTTCTCTGTACAGCTCAATAGCTTCCATGATCCTCTCAGCCTGTGCAGCACAAGAACAGCACATCAGTGACACCAGACAAGCCAGGACAAAGCTCAGCTGGACAAATGGAGGTGGAAGCAGAGGTGCTGACACAGAGTACCACGGTGGCATCTCCCCTGCTAACCTCTACTCCAAACTGCACCATTACCCTGAACACACAAGTCATGTCCTGAAGATGTCACACACCATCCACATTCCCCCACTGCCCTGGGTGCTCTCTGCTGCAGCTTCAGGTGTTGCTTTGACCACCACCCCCAAGCAGTGTCCCTTTCAGGCACGAGCCAGGGTCAGGCTATTTTTACTATTCAGATTAAGGATTTCCTCTGAAAATCACCAAATTGTTGAAATCTGCAGCCATGGAATTACCCACCCCCACACCTTCCTGGTACATCTCCCATGTCAAGCACCACAATAGATTTTCACCTTCCACAGATGCCCACTGGACTGTACAGCCCTTCAGGGAGAGGCCTAATGCCTTGTGAACATCCCAGCTGCCTTTTGCTCCTTTGGGATGCAAACCCCAGAGGGCAAGAGCAGCTCTGTCTGTCCCACATGTGCAGCTACAGGAACCTCACACCTCCTTCCTCTCAGGAGGAAAGAATGTGTCACTCTTCAGAGTCAAAACCCTCCCTGTTGGCTTCTGAGCAGGACAGACTGCCTCTGCATGCAAGAGCAATCTGCCCTGATGTGACAGCACAGGTTACTCTTCAAACTGATGCTAGGACCCCATGAGAGCCCCCCTTGAGAGCCTGGTAAAGCACAAAGCCACGCTGGCAGAGCCGCAGCACCTTACCGCTTTGATGGTTTCAATGGTCTTCTTTCCTGCCAGCCCTGTCTCTCCTTGCCTCTCTCCAGCCACCTACAAAATACAAAATCCAGAGCTGCAGTTCCATCCTTCCACAGCACCACAGCCAACTGCACCATGGAGCAGCCACAGCTTCAGCATCCCCTTCCCCCCTGCACCACCTCAAAGCAAGAAAATGTTCCTTTCTCCCTGATACCTCTTCCATGCCTCTTACAGAAACAGTTTTTCCAGAGTTTGTACAGTCAGACTGACACACATTCAGATGGTGCAACTCACCACAGGCTGCTCTTCCTTTGCCACACTCTCTTCATATTCAGCTTCTCGTTGCTACAGAGGATGAGAACACAACATAGTAACAGCAGTGAGTAAGGCAAGGGTGCAAGTCCCTTCCAGACTATTTGAGCAAGACATCCTGGAGGGCTTCATGCAGCCCATTGCAAAACCAGGACCAATCAGCAGAGTCCAACAATGGCAGTGGCAAAATGCCCATTTGTCCCTGGTCCCAACCCCATAGTGAATTCTGGAACCTCCCAGAGAGAAAGAAATCCAGGTCTCTGCTCTGGGTGCAGGAACAGCCCTTCAGGATCCCACCAAGCTGAGACAGACACCATAGCTCAGCACCTTTCACCAGCCACACAACACAGAGGGAACGAATCTAGGAAAGTCCCAGGGTTGTCCTGGGCTGCAAAAGGAAAGAGTCTCTGGTCTGCCATCTCTCACATGAAAGGGCACCAATTATGTTATGCACAGTTCACTACTCGGGTATTCATGCCCACATTGCTATTCAAACTTGACTCAAAACAAACTTTTCTGGAATCTGGAAAAGAGCATCTCTGTCTCTCCTTTTACCAAACAGAGGGCATCAAGGTACAGTGTGTGGGTCAGCTCTTGCAAACAGGCTGGGATAAAAAAACCCCAAACATCTACTGCAGGTTTCTCATCCACTCCACTCCTGCATTTCTGCCTCCTCTTCCTGCCCCCCTCCCCCTGGTTTGAGAACTGCCTTAGGAAGGGGCGACAAAACAGGCTTCTCTGAGGGATCCAGCAAAAAGATAAAGAGTTACAAATTGTTCCAAGGGAACCTCTGATTGGATACATGAAACAAACATGGGGCAACCCCAAAGGTGCCTCAATACTGCAACAGGTGCTCAGACAGTCTGGAAAATCTATTTCCTTGGAGATGTCAGTGTATGAAGGCAAGTCTCTAAGCAGTCTGCTATAGCTTTAAGATCATCCTGCAGTGAGCAAGTGGTTGGACTAGAGACCTCCAGACTTTCCTTCCTATTGAAGTCCTTCTGCGTCTATGATTCCTCCCAATACATGCTCAAATGGAATAGAAGGGCTTCTTCCAGTATCCCTGAGCTCTGGGGCCTGCTACTGAGACAGAATGGATCTCTCACAGTTGGAAAAGGGACAAACTGAATTTAACAGGAGCAGTGCTCTCCATCCCTCCACATCAGCCACCTGCTGAACTGCCTCCCAAACACACTTGTGCTGAAAGGCACACAAGAGAATGTCTAAGACTGTAAGCAACAGACCTGTAGAAACCCACTGAAGATAAAAAAAAAAAAAAATAAAAGAAAAGGTCTGGAAGTTGTTTTTGGTAGGAAAGATGCAACTCTCACCATCTCCCTCTCCTCTTCCAAAATCAGTGGCTCCCTCGTCCTTTCCCAGAGGCGCAGGGACTTGTCATGGGATGCTGACACCACATAGTCTCCATTGGGACTGAGAGCCAAACACCAAACCTCCTGGTGATGCCCCTGCACAGATGACAGAAGAGCTGTGACATTAACATCACCCAACTTCCACACCCCTGAGGAAAATCCTGCTCATGCAGGAATAATGCTTCCTTTCAACAGACTCCAAAACTTCCTACCTCCAGTGTCTGGATATGTTCAAATTTATCTGCATCCCACTGCTTAATCTTGCTGTCCTTCCCAGCTGTGAAGAAGAGATGGGATTTGGGCACAAACTGCAGATACATCACACTGGAAGAGAAAAAGGCTCAAATTTACCCACTTGGGGAACACTGCAGAACTTCCCATGTCTATGCTGCATAAAAGGATTATTGCTGGATCACATCTCCTTGGAGACAAGTCCACAGTCCAAAGATGCTGTAGGATTTGACTAACCTGTCATCATGGGCAAAGAGAGAACGGTGACAGTCCCCAAAATCCAAGCCCCAAATCTTCACATTCCTGTCAGCAGAGCCAGTTGCAATCAGAGTCCCATCCTAGAGAGCAACAAAGAGAGAGGAGGGTGTGGGGAGCTGGCTGGCAGCCCCACGAGGAACTGCTGCTGCCCCAGTGACTCAGCACTGCTGAGCAGGCAGACACCTGGCTCCTGAAATGTGGCCCCCTGATCCCTCCATCTCCTCCCCAGTGGCCCATGCTCTGGCACAGCCCCCTGACACAACTCTGGCCCCCCTCTGACTCTCTGCAGGTATTTGGTTCTATCCTGACATTCTTCTTGGCTTTCAATGAGCCTCATTACAAAGATATCTCAGAGCAAGATGCAGCCCAAGAATGAACAGGCACAAAGAGGCTGCTTCCTCTGAGCACCTGCCCTCTGCTCCCACCAACAATTCAGGCTCCTCTCACAGCAACTTCAGCAGAAAGTAGGCTGTACCTGTTACAATGAGTGTAAGGGACATCACAGCATTTTGATTTCCACTCACTCACAAAATGCCCCAGGGTCAGTTCTGTCATGACCCCAACTCTGATAACCCTTCCAGTGAGCACAGGACTGCAGAATAAGAAGGGGCTTGCTGTGTACCACCCAGAAACTGCTAAGTCAGGAGCAAGAGGGTGACAAGCAAGCATTATCCTAGAGGCCTTGATGCCAGCAGAGGCTCTCACACTCATCCATATCCCCACAGTCCCAAGTTACACAGCCCTAATGATACTTACATAGCAGATGTCCATACACAGCACTGGCAGCTTGTGTCCATACAGAGAAAGGAAAAACTGAAGCAGAAGAAAGATGACTCAGTTAGACATGCTGGGCAGAGAGGTGTGCAAATCTCAAGATCCAGGCTACTTCTGCTCTGCCTCAGGAGCTGTTTTTCTAGCATTGCTCCACTTTCATTCTTGCCCTGAA
This sequence comes from Urocynchramus pylzowi, assembly GCA_013397555.1. Taxonomy (NCBI): domain Eukaryota; kingdom Metazoa; phylum Chordata; class Aves; order Passeriformes; family Fringillidae; genus Urocynchramus; species Urocynchramus pylzowi. The sequence continues at coordinate 876,115 of VZRH01005668.1, read as the reverse complement.
CACTGTTAGCAGCAGGGTCATGAGACTAGAACTGAGAAGGTAGAAGTAGCCAAGCAAGCTGAACAAGTGTGTTTGCTCTCTAGCTAACTCTGTTGTCTATCACCAGTGTCATCAGAGTTCATTTCTGTTTCTCTCCACATAACTGTCAGCACCAGTCTGTCTTGTGTCACTCCCTAACATTCACAAGCTAATACACAGCTCACAAATCCACCACACACTGCTCACAAGGAAGGTTCTCCTCCCACAGGCTTTGCCTCTGCCAAGCCCTATTTAACACCACGTGAGACACTGAGACACATTCATCCCCACCTTCACAGTGCCTGACAGATCTGGAGCACCACCACATCTGCAGGGTTTAGAATGCACCTTGCCACCTTCACAGTGCCTGACAGATCTGGAGCACCACCACATCTGCAGGGTTTAGAATGCACCTTGCCACCTTCAGGCTCAGAACACTTTTTAAAGAAAAATGGATCTTCCCAGCGTGGAACCACCATGGTTCTGTCAGGTTTGCCAACAAACAGGCCCCTGAAGGAGGATGCATGCTCCACATAAAACAGACACTTTTCCTTTGTATTCCTGATCTTGCAGGCTACAGTTACATCCCTTCCTGCACAGCCTCACAGCCCATTTGGTCATGCACCTTGAGTGTATCAACGTAGAAAACCTTCACGGTGCAATCCAGCAGGGAGACAGCCAGCAGCTTCTGGTTGGGGCTGTACCGCACACAGAGCACGTCTTCATCCAGCTGCAAAACGCGCACGTGCTTCATGGAAAGCCTGGCAACAAGAGGAAAAAAACAACTGCTAGCCCAAGCAAACAAAATAGGAAGAGAAATGGATGCAAGTCCCACGTTGCCCCCTAGGAAAGCAAGTTAATTCTAACATGCAGCATCTCCTTCCTCACTATGACAGGACTAGAAATAAGCAGGCTCTGGTGGCTGATGAACTTCACTGCTGCAGGCCCAGTGTCATGGATTGTGAAACCAATACTATTCTATTTGCCATCTGTATGGCAGTTGTCTTCTGTTAAGTGGGCAGTTTTCCTTATCTCTTCCACAACCACTCCTCCCTCCAGGCAGACATCTGCTGATAACAGGCTGTTGAATGTCAATGCATGACTGATAAGAACTTTAACATACCATTGTGAGATGCTCCACCCAGAGGGAGGAGCCAAGCATTCCTACACAGATATAGCTGGGAGTCTGGAGAGACAGGACAGCTCTTGCTGGGTTTTGCTCAGAAAGAGAACTCCCCCTTTTCAACTGGATCAGCAGAGGAAGATCTTCACCTTTCCTTCGATAGGATTTTCCTGCTCCAACAGAACCACACCTGAGGACTGAGTCCGGGAAGACTGCAGCCACAATTCCAATTGGACTGAGACTACACCCTGACCAACCGGGTGTTAGGTTGAGTTCTGACTCTGTCTTGTTTTAATCTACTACATTTGTGGGGTTTTTTGGGGTTTTTTTTAGTTTGGTTTGTTTTTTTGTTTTTTTGTTGTTTTTGTTTTGGTTTGGTTTGGTTTTTTTTTGCTTCCCTAGTAAAGGACTGTTATCCCTACTCCCATATTTCTTGCCTGAGAGCCCCTTGATTTAATATTCCAGGGGAGGCTCTGGCCTTCCTTAGCAGACACCTGTCTTCCCAAACCGAGACACTCAGCCTGAGTAGACACTAAACTCACACAGACAAAAAGGGATCAGAATGAGGCAAGTGCCATCCTCCAGCCAAGCTCAGGTCTCCACAAAACTGCATTGAGCTCACACTCTCCTCCATGTGTTCCACACAGATGTCATGGGCAGTTCTTGCAGTGCACAGCAAAGGCCAAAGCACCCATCAACGACAATGACACAAGGTTTATCTTCTCACCTTTTCTGAACACTGTTCTCATCCTTCACAAGCTCAAACTCCCAGAACTTGACACATTTATCAGCACCTCCTGTCACAAAGCCATGCTGTAGAGGAAAAACAAGAAAGTTGCTGTGAAACTAGTTCCTATCACCCAGAGAAAGTCTACAGCAAGGAACTGCCAACACTGAGGAGGTTTTTGACATGTCCCATGTTCCTACACCATTAATGATTAAGTGGACACCACCAGGAGCATTTGCTCTGGTTAGAGCCCACATTGCCTGAGCAACAAAAACAATTTCAAAAAGCTCTATCTTATTTTGGAGGTCTAAGATGAAGAACCCAAATGTAAAACAAAACCTGGACTGAAACTTTGGGATGGAAAGCAGTCATCTCAGCTGCAGGTAACAATATGCTTTTGATTGGTGAGCAGCTTGAGACTCTCACTGTTACTGGATAACACACAACTGACCACCACCCGACAAAAGAACCTTCTAAAGGAATAGCAGTTCAACATTAAGAAGGAGGGTAAAATCTATTCCATATGTTTTCATCTGTAGGGTGGATGAATTTCAGGCAATTGTTTCTTGCTATGGTTTTGATTCCACTAGGAAGTTATTAGACACCATCAGCTGCATCTTCCACCTCTGAGGATGAGGGGTTCCATGCTTCCATGGAACAAAGCAAGTGGTGCAAAACAAATTTCATGGTGCAAACACAGTACTATAGTAAAGAATCACATGAAAAGATGTGCAGATGATACTTTTAAGCGTGGCTGAGTTACCTGGTCTGGTGAAAGAGCAATAGACCACACTGCCCCGTCGTGAGCATCAAGTGTCTCTATCAGACTGCCAGAAGCCAGGTCATACAGCTGCAGCTTCCCTGTCTGGGGAGAAAGACATCACAGAGGAAGAATCAGCCTCTGCTCACAACTCATGACAGCTCCTGGCAGAAGAGCTCTCTCTCACCCATACCCCCAGCAGCCAGCTTCATTAGGTGGCTGTTACACACAGATGGCCAAACTCCTGATCTCCATCAGGGCCTTCCCAAAGCTCTACTCTGCTTTCCACCTCAAGCCACAAGAGTTCTGTAACGACTCTGGAACACAGCACGCTTCCCATCAGGAGAGGCAATGCATTTTCTGTGAGGCTGCCTTAGTGGCATTTCCCTAACCCATTCCCAGAACTGGGCAGTCTGGATAAGAGGGCCCCTCCTTACCTTGGTGCCAAGGATGACCTGCCGGTCCCCGGGGACAAACAGCGAGCAGAGTGCGTACTCACACTCCATTGTGCGGATGCACTGCAAGGTCAACCTGTGGGCAAAGCAGAGCCCAAAACCTCTGATCACACACAGAACCTGGCCTGCTCAGTGAGACATGCTCCAGTGTGGCCTCTACCCACAGCTCTCTTTCAGCTGGGGTCAGAAGATAAGCCACCACCATCCTATTGACCCAAACACTACCCTGCACTACTGCTAACAATGTTTCCCAAAAAACATGCCACTGTGCTGTCCACCATCGTGACCTATTGCTGTTGTGAACAAGAACAGAGCTCCTAATTTTAAGGAGCATTTCAGGAAGGGACAGAGTGTAAGATAGTTATACTCGCAGGAAACTGAGCTTGAAATCAACACCACTCAAGAAACACTGGGACAGCACTCTACATCAACACACAACACTCTAGATCAACACAACAGTCTACTCAGTCTAATACTAGATCCTTCACGTAAGAGGTGAGAAAACCCACATGTTCCCTAAAGAACAGGCTTGTTGAAGGTAACAGTTAATACCTCTTATTAAAAATGAAAAACCCATAGCAAAATAATCTATACCCAACTGCTATGTAGGACCTTTGTGTTTAGACCTTCTGTTGAAATTTTAGATCTATAGTTTCTCAGTTTCTGTAATAAGGAAAAAAAGAAAAATAATTTTCTATTTGCCTCCTTTACTTCATTTACTGCTTCATCTCTTTCCTATCACTGCCTGTCTTAACACAGCATCCCTCAATTCTGGGAGACTGACACAACCTGACTGCGTACCTGTTCCAAATCTTCACGGACTCTGCAGCTGCTGAGAGAATGGCAATGTTGTCAGAGCTAAAAGCCAACGTCCTGACATCACTGCGGTGGCCTCCAATGGTTATCCTGGACACACGGACAGCCTGGGGCACTTGTGCTGACAGGTCCAGGTTGTACAATTCAATGACATTGTTCTGGAGCAGCAGTACCATCTTCAGCTCTCCTTTTGGAGAGAGAATCAAGTCAAATGACCTGTTTGATTAGATAAAATCAGAGCTGTACACAGAGGAAATACGACCTGTTTGATTAGATAAAATCAGAGCTGTACATAGGGGCAATAAAACAAAGTGTTGGAGGGATCAATTATCAGGAACACCTGAGACAGAAGAATATAGACAGAGAATATAGATATATAAAATACAGACAACAAGCAAGTGCACACGGAGCCACAGAGGTGTGAATGGACTGCAAATCATGGCAGGCCTCTCCCCAGCTCCAAGCTAAACATATGTTGAAGGGGAAACTTCTTCCACCTCATCCTGCACTGAGCCATGCAGAGCTCTCCCCAGGTAACTGCATCAGACTGAACAAAAGGCTTTCACTCACTTGATTTTAGAAGAAGCTTTGACATTAGTGACCCTCTGAATCTCTTCCTGCAGGCTCAGCTCCACACTCCTTTCAGGCTCCTCTTCAGAGTTCTGTCTGGAAATGTCAGATAAGGGAGAAGAGTCAAATGACCCAGCACAGACAACACAAACTAACATAGCAAGACAGAAAACATAAGGAAACCACTTAGTCTGCTGAAAACAATTTCCCTCTTATCCAGCAGTGCTAACCATATTTAAGAATAGGGGCAGAGAAGGGTGGACAGTGAAGTTCATGCCAGTATACAGACTACTAAAGACAAAAACTGTCCAAAAAAAGCTAAAAAAACCTCCTCCTCTGGAGCCAAAACACAAGGCACATTACAAAGATGGATACAGAACAGGTAGCAGAAGCTGTATTTAAGAGCAAGACCAGCTTCTGCTCATCTCCTGTCGCTCACCAAAAGCACTCAGCCACTGCCAAAATGCATTTCCAGATTTGTAGATGCCCAGATTTGCAGATTTGCACAGATGCTCTGTGCTTTAGTTTTACCCTGGAGCCAGACCTCCCCATAACAACTGTTCTAAGGCACCTGTTAAGTGCCAGGATACATAGAGACACTTAACACAGAGTAACCATTAAGAAAAATCTCACCTGTATCTCTGCCTGCTGTAAAACAGGAAATTAAGTATCAGAGTCTGACTTTGCAGATTAAACTCTCATTCTTGCATTGCCTACCAAGACCTCATTTTGATGCACCAAGCAGTATAAACACCAATGTCAGGTAGAGCTGAGCAGCTCTGAAAAACCCATTTTATATCCATTTCCTTGCACACTTTAGCTTTCTTTTTTCAGAAGGAAGACTCAGAAAGAAATGTATTTCTTTAGTTTCTGGGAACAGGGCTGCTCAGACAAGCACAAGGATGCACAGAAAGATCAACCCCAAAATACAACAGCTAGCACAAAGAGAATGGCCAGAAGCTTGGAGTTCAACCACTGTGTAATGCTACTGAAGAGTTTTTCTAGAGCCTTCTGGACACAGACAGCATCCAAAAATTACTTACTTGGCTTTTTTCCTTGCTTTCTTCATTTTCTTTTCCAATTTCTTTTGGATTTCCTCTTCAGAAAGGACAGAGAACACTTCCAGGACAGCGTCTGTGCCCTAGAGTCAGAGCAGACAAATTCAAAGGTTTGTAAAGCCCTGGCTGGACCTTACAGAAAGTACCCAAGGTCTCTACCAGCCTCCTCTACAGCTCAGTAGAAGAGCCCCCCATGACTCACATGGCAGGCCAAAAACTTGCCCATCCTGTCTGTGCCAAGAGTCACCACTCGGTCTCTCCCTTCCCGCAGGATGGATCCAACTTTGCTGCACTTAACGATGCGCTACAGGGAAAAAGGAAAAAACTTGGGTCTGAAAGGTCAAATAATCTTCTCAAGAAACCTGCTGACAAGAAAAGTCAAGGGCAGGGGGAAATGAACCTAAAAGGTCCTGGCAGAACAGCTAGTAAGGATAATAAAGGAACAAAACAAGCATCTGTGTGAGCTACAAGCTTATCTCCTGGTGTTTTGTTGCATTTCAGCTGAAAATAATCATTGGCAGTCTCAGAAGAACAACTTAACTTAATTGGCAAACCACAGCCACTTAAGAGACAGAGCTGGTATTTTATGCTACAGAGGCAGCAGAGCTCAGTCAAAAGTGGCAGAGAAGCTGAGAACAGATACTCTTAAACATGGCATTGAAGGGAGAGAAATCCTCTGGAGAAGAAGCTGGAAAATTAATTAACAAAGTCAGGTATCTACCACAACTACAAGCAGCCAGAGATCTGAGCAGTACTCCAGAAAGTTCTACCAGAAAGACAGATGCAGTTAAGTCTCCAGCAGCAGCACAAGTGGGAATGGCTTTCTGCAATCCATATTTCATTACAGTGCAACTCTAACCTCTCAGTTTCTGCAAAGCTGAGCATCAGTACTGAACTCAGCAGCTGCCAACCAGCTAGGAACTATTTTATTTCTGTGATGTTTGATGAAAGAGCTCTATTAGCACTGTTTAAATTTATGCATTTGCTAGTCCTTCTCAAACAGAAAGAAAAGAAAAACTGTTGGTGGAGAATAAATCAGTGGGTGTTTTGGCACACATACTTCTGCTGGTGTTTTGCAGGTAGATGAGGCAGCAACTGCTGCTGAGGAAGTTGTTATGGAACAAGACAAGAATTATCACATTTTCCAAAACAGGCTAAATATGACACTCAGGATATAAACCATGCTAACGGGGTTAGAAACACCAGCTCAGAGACAGCACGGAAAAATCTTACTTCTTCAGGATGCTCATCCAGCTCTAAGGTCTCATCCTCTTCAGTGTTTTCTTCTGCTCCAGGTGAAGATGAGCCTTTGCTTTTCTTGGATTCTGGTTCATCAGGATCTTTTACCTGCTCACAGGAAAAAAAAACAAAAAACAAAAACAACAAAAGGAGTACCTTAAACCTCAAGAGCTATATATAGTATTGTGGTTTCCAGCTCACATTTCATTTCCCTGGAGATACAACTGATTAGCATACACTGGAGTGTCCTACAGAATTCCTGTAGGCACCAGTGCTCCCATGACTATCATCCACCCACAAGACTGTCTTCCTCAGCTGTACGTCAGAAGGCAGGAAGAACTGACACACTGTGGAAATCTCATTCTGGAAGCGCTCACAGCTTCACTTGAAAGCGTAAAACACAGAAAACAGCAAAACCCATCCCATGAGCAGCTTGTGGACCCCTCAGACAGCAAAGACATTGCTTTGGCTGTTTCCTAGAACATCCATCAGATTTGAACATGTTCCAGTTCCTTCTCAGTTCAAAGACAAGCAGGTGGGCAGGGGGGCTGAGGGGTTACAGGGGGAATGTCTTACCTCCTGGATGTACGTGAGATCCCACACCCTCAGCTCACTGTCAGCGCTCCCAGTGATCAGACGCTTCTCTTTGGACAGCAAAGCCATCCCCCAGACCTGTCCAGAGACACAGTGTGAGGAACTGACTCCTTTAACCACCATAAAGAAAGCACAGCATCTGTAATTGACCTATTTGAACAGCAACCAAATAGAGAATGGATCTAGCTGGGACCTCCTCTGGGAACATGTGCATGGGAATTGTCACCCAATGCATGTGATGACAGCTCTTGGAATGTCTGGAAGTTTCTCATTTGCTCACTCCTAAAGCCTAATGAAAGTAATATGTATGATGGTGCCAGCTTACAACTCCTGAAAGCAAGGAAAGCCCAGAGTGAGCCCTGACATCCCAAGTCCCTCCAGCCCAACACTTCCACACATCCTCTTTTTACCTCAGCTCGGTGTCCAACCAGACTTTTGAAGCAGTGCTGGGTGTCCAGATCCCACCATTTCACCAGAGTGTCTTTGGCACTGGAACAAAGAACAAAAACTCAGACACAAGGAAAGACTCCAGAGCTCACCATTTTTCTAAGTGGTAGAAATACAAAAATATCTAAACCATGTCAGGATGTATCACAGAGCAAGTGCTCAAACATTGAATTTTTCAAGCCAAACAGAAAAGGCACAGCAATGCTGCAAAAAGATATCTGTCAAGTCACTGAAGCTTTCCTGCAAATATTTGAAATTGCATTAAGGCATAGGTATCATCTACCAAACCAAAAAAATATTACTTTTTCCATCTGAAAAAAAAAAAAAAAGCAAAATAAGTTGTTTTACTTTTAAACTGAACTGATTGCATGCACTTTTCTATTAAGCTAGTTAATGGCATATTAAAAAGTGAAAAAATTAGTGACTGGTATTTCAGCAAAAGTATCTCCTGTTAACTATTTATTATTAAAGGGATCCAGACAACTTGTAGTTCATTTAGCTGAATAACTTAAAATCAGCTAAAAAAAAACCCTATCATCTTTTAATTAATTCATGTATTTACAGCTTACAAGAAAGCAATTTTTCTGTCAGACTGCTGTGTGAGTTATACATACAGAAGGTAAGTCTGCTTAATTCTTCAAGATAAACAAAAAAAAAAACCCCAAAACAGTTACATGCATAATGAACATGCTATCATTATTCTTTGTTACAGTAATTTTAAGTTGATGGATTTACCAACAAGTTAAACCCTTTTCCAAAAACTTTTTTCAGTATGGCCATTTCAGTTGCTCTGAGACTTGGATTCAGGCACCAGACTTAAAAAATATGTGTATGTGACAAAATCATATTCAAAGATGCTGGTGGGTCTGAGATATCACAAGACAAGAAGAAAAATACAAATGGCTGTATTAGCACACAGGATGTCTAAATTGCAAGTACAACCATGCCTGCTTTCCTGATCAATAGTTTCTCTTAGTCTGGCTCACCAAGTGACCAACAAGTTCTTCTCCTTCAAGAAAAGGACTTGAGTGATGACATCCTTGTGTCCCCTCAGCCGGTACAGGCCACTCTCATTGATGACATCCCACACGATGACTTCTGTATCCTGGAACAGAGAGAGCACCTCCATGGGACTGGCCCTTGTCTCTGCAGAACTTTTGCCATGAGACTGAAAAGATTACCTGAGAGCACACTTTCTCACTCTGAATCACAAGGATGATTAATGCAAGGGACATTGCTTCCCCAGAGGTGCAGTCAGACTGATAAATGTACCATCATCCCAGCCTGAGACACTTCTGCTATTCCTGATCTCACAAGATTCTTCACTTTAGCAGCTCTACCACTGCCCTGCTCCTGCCTGCAGCCCCTGCTGCTCCCCAGCTCCTCTCACTGCCATGCTCTGGCTGTGGGCAGAGGCCCCACTTAAAACACTGAACATTTCAGTGCAGGTCAGCCTTCCCCATGGGGCATCTCTGTGGGAGGGTCATGCTCCAGATGTCAAAGCCTCACCTTTGAGCCAGACACCAGCCTGCCACCCAGGTGGTCGTACTGCAGGGCTGTAACTGCAGCCCTGTGCCCATTGAAAGTGATAGTTGATTCTCCACTTAGGAGGTTGAAGACACGGATTGCTCCATCTTCATACCCGACAGCCAGGTGCAACCCATCTGGAGAGGGGCAGAGGCAACTGACTTGCTGCTTGAGACCCTTAAGGATAAGAACCTGCAATTTTTAGGAGACAAAACACATATAATGTTGATAAATGACATGTCAGAGTCAGATACTTGCAGTGAATTTAGTCTACTCTTCTCCTGAACTTCCAACTGAGCACTTCTGCCACTTAGTAAGTTCATTTTTCAACTTTCTTCACCAAATACAGTATCATTAACCCCATTTTCCAAGGTAAACAGCAGCTAGAAGGGAAGCAACTTCTCGGGAAACCAGTGCAGAATGAGCCCTGGAACTCAGAATCTGAAATTTCTGCCCCCACATATTATGAACCAGAGCAAGAAATATTGTTTGAGAGTAAAGTTGGAAAGTTTCTTCCTGACTCCATCATCTCTTGCCTGGCCTTTCTCGCGTATAGGACAGAGTGTCTTTTCCACAGACTGCACAAGAACTTGAGAATGATGAAAACATCTCCAAAACAACATACCAGCAGTCAGCACTCCAGAGGCTGTGAAACAAAACCAGATTTCAGTTTGTAGTGGACAGTAGTACTTACAGTGATTTCTGAATCTCACAGGAGAGAGTGTTTGGCAAAATCCTTAAAGTTACAGCTCACAACCCCCATATGAGATACAACTTTTACATGGGATGCCCAGTTCCACAGCAAAAACACAAACTCTTTGACATCCCTGATTTGTCCAAGAACATTCACACAACGAGCTAAACTGGGAGCAGCTTTCCAGTTACTGCAACAACAATTACTCTTCCACAACTGAGGTCCTGAGGCAAATCTCAAGGGATCCGCAGTGAGAATCGTTTTAAGACCAAGTCGAGATAAAATAAATTATTCTCACAGTAAGAACAGAGCAGCAGGATTACCACTCCCTGTAACAAATGATGGCTACAAGTTACTACCAAAAGAAAAGTAAGGTGAGAAATGCTGCATTCCAGATATTCACTATCCAAATCATCCACAGCCTCCTCTGTTCTGTGCGTGCTGGGGCTACCTGTTGGATTTCAACAAATGCAAATCCCTTAAACAGAAATAACCAATTACCTTTCTGTAACTAGCAAGACTTTCTGGTAAGCATCCAACACTACAGTATACTTTGGACTACTCAGAAGGTAACACGATGCAGAATCCTTTTGGTTCAGTGACCAGCTTGGAGAACTGAAGACACCAGCACTTTGGGCCAGGAGGCAGCCAGAGCCGCAGGCTCGCTCCATAGCCTGACCTCACGCTGTGCTCGCCCTTCCCAAGACGCGGGGATGCTGCGGAGGTGTCGCTCCCTTCCAAACGCCACCCGGTAACACAAATCGCTTCTCTTCAGGCGGCCTAAAAGCCCCTCACGCCACCGGCCCCACCCCGCCACCGGCCGCCCCCCGGTACCGCATCCCGGTTCCCACCTT
>VZRH01005668.1:808529-864889 GCA_013397555.1 Urocynchramus pylzowi | reverse complement strand
CGGGAGAGGCAGGCTCTCCTCACAGCACTGCGTTCCGGGCGCTGGGGCCTCGGTCCCCGCTCGCTGCGCTCTGTGCCCCGTTCCGAGCCCGACAGCCCCTGGGGGCCGCCTCCGCCGCGGGCGGGCCCGGCGGCGATGGCGGGGCAGGTACCGCGGAGATGTGCGCGCCCCGCTTCGCCTGCCTCTCGCTGCCGTAGCCAGACCCCTGGACTTGGCTGTTCAGCAGGGGAAGATGCTGTTGGAGATGAGCTCCTGGCTGGGGCCAGTGCAGCCCACCTTGCCTTGCCTTTCTCTCTCCTTGCCTTTTCTCCCAGCGAAAATCTTACTTAGATGCTCTTACGGCTATCTTTGTCCTAGTGTCAGCCTTTATTACCCCTCAATGTCAGGCTGGATACTTGTTTGTTTTGTTTTGTTGTGCTGTTTTCCCCTGGCTAATGAATGTACTTAGTAAGTCGCGTTTCACAATTACACCTTGTGGGCGCGATCATTTTTAAATTATTGTCAATTATGAACCTGTAAAAGGAGTTAAGTAGTGGGTGTGTATGTGGCAAACTGAAATTACTTACGTGGGTATGTTTGCGCTAGTTGGATTCACTAGTACAGTTCAGTAGTCGCTATGGAAATGTAGGAGCCAAAGCGTTACCTGCTGGCGGCTGAAAAGTGAGTATGGGCACGCTTGAGCCTTCATCTAGCAAACAGTGTCATCTCTCAAAATCGGTCAGGTGGCAGAGTTCAGTCTTAAAATTCACTGGGCCAGCATTCAAATTTACAGCTTTACTCTTTCTTGCAAAACTCATTTGGGTGAAGGGGTTTTGTGCCTGGGTGCATGGCTGTAAGAACCAAGTGACAGTAAGTCTTGTTTGCAGCAGTTCAGAATTCGCTGAACTGCGAGGGCTGTATTATTCGGGAGAGGGAGGGATTTTGTTGGTTTGTTTGTAAGGTTTGGGGTTTTGGGGGGTTAGGGGCATTGTGGTTTGGGAAGCTCTGTCTTTTTTCTTTTTTTATATAAGTATTTACCAGTATCTCTGAAAGAATAGATTATACATTCCCTGCTACAAATTTGCTTTTGTCTAGATAAAGAAATAACACTTTTCAGAAAAACTGAGTTCCTCTTTGCATTTGGAAATTTGTTCTTGCTATTTCCAAAATGCAAGATCGCAAATCATTTGGATCAATTTAGTAGAGTAGGTGTTTTCACCTTGAATTGTTGGAAGAGGTTTGTCTCACTGTGAGTATCTGCATGGCTTTGTTGCATACAGGTAACAAAAGAGGGAGTGTTTGGGAGGGAAATCTGTTTTTCTGTTGTCTGCTAGCTGTTATTGCACTGCACTCTTGTGAAGGGTCTCTATGGGACAATTACTTCTAGTGAACAGCTGGTGGCCTGGTTTGATTTTTTTTTTTCTTCCCTCCTTTAAAGCACCTGGAAGACTCCAGAGAAAATTGGAGTGTGACAAGTTAGCAAAGGAAGGGAGTTGCTGTTTCCATTCCATGGATCCCTTGGGTGCTCCTTCCCAGTTTGTGGATGTTGATAGTCTGCCAGGCTGGAGTGATGCCTATGAGGCCAAGCAGCTGGATTGTCACCAAAGTCCTGTTGAAAAAGCTCAAGTTGATGTTAGATCACCTTTTCCATACAGGAAAGACATCAATGAAAAAATAATCTTGTGGTAAGTTCGATGTGGCTCTCATGTGTCAGTCATCACTTCTCCATTTACTACAGGATCCATGTCTTCATGTAATGATCACTTCTGTAGAATAAAACTTCTAAATCCTCTTCTCTTAATCAAACATTACAGATCTGGGAACAAAATAATCTTTTTGTTCACTCTAACTTTGAAAGTCTGGAATTTTGCTCCACCATAGGTTGTGCTCATAGGCAGTCCTTGATGCAGCAGACTGGAACTGTACATCCTACTGTGATACTGTATGCTTAGTATCAAAGCCTAGGTGGGCACTTGGATATGAGGTTTTTTATCTTTTAAAAAATATCTTTGCTGTTAATTAGCTTTTTTCTGTATTTGCTGGTGTTATTCTACTTTCACGTTTCTGTTTTAAATCAGTATTTCTTTCTTTTCTGTGATTCTTGGGGCTTGCTTTTGGCTCTTCCTGCCCCTCCTTCCTCCATTCTGTGTTTTGTCTTCATGAATTTCTTCCAAAATCTATTGATAAAAGTGTAGTGTGCTGTACTTACTCCACCAGTGTTTCTTTCCTGTAACTCAGATACTTGAGCCTGCTCATTAGATGAATAACTCTTAACTTAATCAGTATGAGGGGAGAAGGATTTCTCAGGTATGCAGATTCAGGGATCAGCCTGAACCTCTTTCTGGTTAATATATGCAAGAAATGGGACTGTTCATGGATTTCCTGAACTCAATTAAGTAAAGAAAGAGAGGAGTAAAACAAAGAGTAAAGAAAGAGAGGAGTAAAAGGTTAAACATCTCTTATGGCTTGGGCAAATGTGTGCAATTTCAACTGTTAGTTTAGTTTCTCCCTGTGCGTGGGAATCTTTATTTCCCTTCCTGTGCTCTTTGATCCCAAAATCCCCGATGGCTGCTGCTGTGACAAAAAGCAGGTCAAAGTTCTGCTACTCCATTGTCTCTTAATGCATCTGTGACTTGTTTATCTTCTGCATGTCTGATCTTTGGACAGCAGAATGAACATGATCAACTTGAGGGGTCACAATTTGGGAGCAAAAGAGAAGAAAACTTGTCTAGCTGCATCATCACTCTAGACCCACAGCATGCTGAGGAACAGCAGCTGTAAGGTGCCCTGAATAGTCTGTCTGCAAAAAAAAAAAAAAAGAAGTACATTGAAAAAATTGTTTTAAGTTTTGAAAGTAATAGAACACAAGGACCGTCCTCTTATCCCCAAGAGAAAATATGTGGGTTTTTGGAAGTGTTACACTCCATCAGTTTAACAAGCTGTTTTGCTTGTTTGCTGCCTGAGCTGCCCTACATACAACTACAACACTGCCTTTTCTACAAACATCCCTCAGTTACTGCTGAGGCTGGAGCTCTTTAAGGAGCTGAGTTTTGCATGCAGTCTGTCTTCATGCGGGAGAGGCCAAAGATGGTTCGGCTCGGTGAGCACGTCAGGGTACGCTATGCTGGGTGGGCACTGGAGTCCTGTTAATGCTTGTCCTGTAACTTGGCATTTCCTTGCTTGTCAGCACTGATTTGAGAATATCCTGCTCAGCTGTACATTCAGGCTGCAATAAACTGTTTCCTCAGGAAAGGAGATGTCGCGTTACTGAACTGCACGGCCATCGTGAACACCAGCAATGAGACTCTCACGGATAAGAACCCGGTGTCTGAGAGTATATTCATGCATGCTGGGCCTGACCTGAAGGATGAGCTCCAGAAGCTCAAAGGTAAGTGGCCAGAGACATTTTTATTTTATTGCATCTCCTGTCCTTGCATAGTACAAAGCATCAGGATTGGGGCACAAATGAAAAAGGCAGAGCTTCCCCCAGCCCCCAACAGCTGGTATTAACATGAAAAAAGCAGGGGAAACACCTGCCAGGCTAGTCTCTTTGCTGTTCACATTACAGATAATTGAAAGTCTGTGGCAGGTATTTGAGTTGATGGGCCCTTACTTTGTGATACAGTAATTCCCATTGCTATCTGAAGCCACTTTGAGCAGTTAGCTTATCAGAGCTTTTGCTCAAGGGACCAGTCTTGCACATCTTGAGATTTTATCCTGCTCAGTGTGTGTACATTATGAAAGACAGAAACTGAAGTTCACCATTGAAGAAATTAAGTGGATTCTGTCATGCACTTTGTGTATCCTCTTTCAGGATATTAATATACACACAATCTTTCAGAAAGCTATAATAATAGATGGATTGATAAAACACTGCATGTCTAAATAAAGTCTTTGTGACTCCTTAAGTTGGTTGGTTCGCTTGTCTCTTGTGTACAACAAATAGCTTTATTAGAAAGCTACAAGAGCAGCTCTAATGCAAGGCTATTCTGAAATGGATGAGGTTTGCCTGGAGTCTTTATTAACAGAGTTTATTGCTGATAATGGGAGATGAATACTCAGCCTTTTTTTTTTCCTCTAACAGGCACTGGGAATAAGAGTTTCTTTATTTTGTGTGTGCTGAACAAAAGTTTGTAGTTATCCAAGGTCATACAGAAGTCTAATATGGTTTACAGATAAAAATTCACATCTCTAGAACTACGGTACTGAACTGAATTTTGAGGTGTCTGTGTGGTACTGCTCACTCTGGATAACAGCTTGGTCTCCTCACATAGTAACAAAATGGATATAGAAGAGCCATATTTCTAATATAAACTCTCAGTAGCTTAAATTACAATGGAATAGAAATCCTCTTTCTATAAAATCATGCTTTGCTGATTCAGCTTGCTTTTTTTGAGTAACCTAGAAATTAAACAGGAGGAAGAGTAACCATTTTATAACAGAGCAAAAATTTAGTGTGTGCTGTGGGTGGAAATTAAAATACTGTAGGTGCTCTAGAATAGTTAGGACCCTGCTATATATGCCAGAACTCTTCTAAGACACACTTACTGTGTGGACTGAGAGGTGGGAAGAGAGGGACTGCATTTCAAGGAGTCCTAAAGTCTGAGATCTGTCAGCTCTTTAGGGAGTTGTTGTGCTCAGCTTCTTAAATTCCCTTTTACCCTGCTGAGTTATGCGTAGTTTTGCATCTTCTACCACTGTGAAAACACTATGTCTTCTCCCTGTAATGCATTCTGCATGTTCACAACTCCCTATGAAGACACTTCTCTTTTAATCTTGTGCCAAGAGCTTTATGGAAATCAGTTCTTCTGTGACACCCTACTGACATGTTGTGTGGGGGAGGAAAGAGAGGCTGGGTTACAGATTTGGCATTTGAGCACCCGTAGTATATTTGTCACAGTAGCAGAAGTGGATGGAGAGCTTAGTTAAAAAATCAGTTTAGGATTCATTTGTCAACTCTGCTTCCTTTTTGCCCTCTTTTCCATTTAGCCTTGACATTTTTTCATTGGAGAATGTTTGTGCTGAAAAGGTGAAAATGCATGGTCTATGTTCCTAAGCTGTAAAATGCATTTTCAGTTAGGTCTCTCCTGCTTTATTCCTGCTGCTTGGTATATATTCACATCTCATAGATTCCAAGAAAAATCATGACCTGAAAGCATGTGACATGCTGACTCTTCAAAGGCCTGTGCCTTCTTTAAGGCTCAGCTAACTTGTATGTTCCTGGGAGCAGCATCAGTTTTGATTCATGCAGAAATACTACAGCCAGGGGCAGGCTTGCAGATGAAGTGCTGTTGATAGAAGCTTGCTTATCAACAAATACATGTTGCAGTCTAATAAAGACCTTTTGTGGCAGAAGTCTTACAGCTCTGGTGGTGCTTTTTCTCTGCCACACATATGATGTAGAGGATTCAGACTTTCCATTTTAAACTTGGAGAAAGCTATTCTAATAGCTGAAATCTTATCAGATGAAAAATAGGATCTTGACTTTGTTCCCAGTTTTGCCACAGACCTTGACTTGTGCAGCTCCCCTCACCTTGTATCTTAAAATAAGAGTAATACCTACTGCTCATTTTAGTTTTGTAAGTTGTATAGACATCTCCAAGCAGAATGCCTTGGGAAGTATGAAGTGTGATCTGAGTATACTTAAAGATTACCAATGCTACATCTGCTTCCCTGAGTTTATTGGTTTCCCCACTGAATTCATGACTATACCTCAAACTTGCTTCATTTTTTTTTTCACAAGTTTTTCCTACAGGCCTTTGCTTGCTCCTCACTGATTGTGAGGCCTGGGGACCACAGAGAAAGAAAAGTAACTTGGTATCTGATGCATTGTTTTGGGTTTGGCTTTCCTTTTTCCACATTGTGCTCATTTAATCACTCCTTTGAGCTGTCTTAGAGGAATTCAGAATAGTATGTTCAGTTTTGGTATGGTGTTTTCTTCCTTGTGATTAGCCCAGAAGAAGCAAGGTGGAGGTCTATAGAAACTAATGATGTGATTTGTTGGATCAAAAACATTACAAGATGCTGGCTTCAAGGCAGCATGTGGTTGCCATTAAAAAGATACACTTGAAGTTTTGGGTAAGGAATTCTCAACCTGGAGTGTCTCTTCCCATAAAATATGCTTTCATGCATGTTTCTAGCTTGCCTGAGCACTATGAGGAAAGAGTAGAGTGAGAGAGGTAAACATTAACTTGTTCAGTGGGCAGCTTAAGCCAAGCTGCTGCAGCACTGCTGCCTGAAGGCTGGCTGCAGCTGCTTCTTCCTGTCTCATTCCCTGTTGTGGCCACCAGCAGCTTGTGAGACAATCATGTTGAAAGTTAATCATGTTGGTTTTTAGTCAGATCAGAAAACTCAAGTGCAGCAGTACAAGCAGAAGGGAGAAGTTTGGAAAATACTTGTCTTTGAGGGTAGGGAAAGAGAGAGACTAGAATTACTTCTTCAGCTGTCCAGACCTGGAGTGGACTAGTTAGATGAAGAAGGGAAGTTTAGCAGACTTTTTTTCTGTGTGCTGAAGGAAAACCAGACTTCAAACACAGAATCTGTGCCTAGAGCATGTAACTGGAGGGTGCTGTGAGTGGAACAATTAAATGGATTGCTTGAACTTCCTTTCCTTGACACTAGACAACTAGTCTGTCCAGAGAGTTTGAGCTGCATGAAGATCATATGTCTGCCTTGTGGACACGAAGAAACGTGCAAAAGAAAGCAAGCTACCTCATTCTGAAAGCATAAATTAAACAAGTGTATTATCTATTCAGTTTTAGTAGCTTTGCCAATGACTGGTTTATTTGATTAAGGAGACTTGTAGTCATTTTATCCAAAAATCAGTCTCCCCAAACCAAGTTGTTAAATTCAGAAAGACTTTTCTTTTTATTGCTAGATGTATGGAATACTTGTGCGTCCATTCTCTGCACATTATTAAATAATTTCTTCCTCTACTCTAAGTAGTGTAGTAAGCACTTAAGATTAAGATAAAGCATATAAGACAGAATTTCCAGCAATATCTAGTTAGTCCTTATATGCACAGATTTAAAATTGAGAGGAACAAGCACAGTTCTCACCCCCTCAGCCTGACTAGGTGCTGAGCAGCTGGTATGAGATCGGATGCCGTCCTTAATATTTGATGTCTAGAGCACCAACTTCTGTGTGTGAAATGGAGTTGTCTGGCTGGAGGAAGACAAGGGCATGAATACTTCCACCTTTCTTAGCATGAGACGTACACTTAGCCTGATGCTTTATTTCCTATGGCAGGCTGCAGGACAGGCGAGGCCAAGCTGACGAAAGGATTTAGCCTGGCTGCGCGTTTCATCATTCACACGGTGGGCCCCAAGTACAAGAGCCGGTACCGCACGGCGGCCGAGAGCTCCCTCTACAGCTGCTACCGCAACGTCCTGCAGCTGGCCCGGTAAGCACGGCACGGCCCACACCGGGCTGCCCCTGGGAAACTCGGCTCTGCACTAACATCTCGCCTCTGAGAACGCCTGCTTGTGTGTGCTGGGAATGGTCAAGGGCATGGAAACAGCAGCGGCTTCGCAGTGTGCTTCGTGCCTTTGGTTCTCCCTGCTGTGCTGTAGGGAAAAGGCGCAGGGAGATCTCAGCTGGTTCAAGTCCTGAAACGGGGTAGCTAGAGCTGTGCAGCATTCAGTTCTTCAAAGGAGAAACATTAATAATTGCTTTGGGTTCTGTGCTGCAGCAAGAGTTAAAGGAGCTTGCTCCAGCAGCAACTGCATGTGTGTCTGCAGCCATGGAGACACACCCACAGGCAGATCTGACTGCTGTGGCCGTTCGTGTGTTTGGCTTCTCTGCCCTTGTACAACAGACAGCTGAAATTCTGAGTCAGGCTGTAAGGTTACTTCTAAATCTGCAGTTGCAGCAGCTGGGTTTATCGTTTCTTCCCCTTTCGTATGAGGCATTTTCTACTTCCTCTTAACTAACAGGGGTTTTTCTTCCTGTTTTTCTCTGTTCTGTCCTTCTCCTGTGACAGCTGTTGTAGTGGTAGCAATCACAAAATACACCTGAGGAAGAGCAATGTCAGAAAGCATACTAACAATTTTTTAGGGTTTGGAAGATCAATTCTTCCAAGGTTGGACTTTGTGTTACCTTGCAATAGTAACTGTTTCATACCCAAGATTACAGCTATGATTTTTAGCATGTGCCAGTTTTGTTCTGCCTCAGAAGTTACAAGCAAATTCAGGCCTGGATTGAAACATGTTAAAAACTACTTTAAAATTCTTATACTTCTGCATGCTGAATGTCTTTCAGTCAGTCTGTTTTCTAGAATAACTTTTGATGTTTGTGAAATTGTCTACCATCTCTGAGCTTGCTCAAACTCCTTTGATTACTGTTGGCAGCAGCTCTGCTTTCCTCTTCTGAAAATTTGGCTCAGTGCTGGAAGCATCTTACTGGTCTTAAAGTGTGTGTCACTCCATTCTGATGGTTGTCTAATCATACCTAGGATGGAGTAAGCCACCTTGGCCTGTGTCCAGACCCCTAACAAAACAAAATCATTGGTCAGGTGAAGAAACAGGAGTGTGTATGTATTGAAGAGCACCTTCTTTTCCCCTCCTTCTCCTTACTGTCAGTCCTAAACAGGCACAAAAGTATTTTGAGCAAGGATTGCAGGTAGTTTGAGGGAAGACCTTAATTCAGGATATGAGGAACTGCAGGAACAACATAGCTGAGGTAGAAAGAGAAATCTGAAAACAAGCACCAGAGGAACCAGTGGGGAATAATTAATGGTTCTCTCCTTCTCTATTTAATGAGGGTGTGTGCATCTTGCCAGGGAAGAATCTTCCTGCAAAAACCTGAAAGAGGATTACTGCTGCTTAGAGCTAGAGAAGAAATTAATGGTGCTCCCTACTGCCATGACAGACTTCTGTTTGCACCTGGCTGTCTATTCATTTGTTTCTCTTTTTCTGGATTCCAGGGAACAGGCAATGTGCTCCATAGGATTTTGTGTCATTAACACTCTGAAAAGATGCTACCCCTTGGAAGATGCAACCCACATAGCACTGCGTAAGTGTGTTGGAAAACAGCATAAACTGGATGGCAGCAGGTCACTTACCTCTGGCAGATTGCTCTTGAAATGGGGACAACCATTTTTTTGGGGTCTGTGGTTCATTAGAGCCTGTAAAAAGGCAAGGCATTCCATGGTTGATCAGAAAATGGAAGATAAAAACAAATTACTCCTTCTCTCAGTAAAGATTCCTGGGATCTCATCAGTAAAGATCCATGGGAATCTGTGAGGGAACTTGCATTTTTCAGTGCATTAATTTATAACCTGGAAAAGATGCTAAAAGTGAGGTGAGAGAGTTTGCTAGTAGTAAAAGTTTGTTCAGAAGAGCCAAGATGAGGCCTGACTGTTGAATACTTGTAGGCAGATTAGAGCAACAGTGAATTTCATCTGCTGTTTTAGTGTCATCAGCACATCCAAATGTAAAGTGATATCCTTCCCCCACTGACCCACTCCTACAGGCTTCTGCCTTCACATGCAAAATGATGGGCTGATTATAGGCAGAAAAACATTGAGATGATAATGCTCCCATGAAAACAACAGCTTGGAGGAGCTCAAAACAGCAAGCTGAGTAAGACACAACAAAATTAAGACTGTTTTGCAATCAATCAGTGCTTTGTTCACCCTTTAAAGCTGCACATTTGAGAAGAATATAGTAGGTAGAGAAGGTGAGGAGGTCAATGAGAATAGGAAAAAGGCAAGAAATAGTGAAATGAGCTCATGACTTTTTCAGACTGGAATATACCTGACTTGAGGGGAGTGTGGTAGACATCTGTAAACTCATGAGTGGCATGGGAATGGTGAAATCAGCTGCTCACTGTCTCCCAGAATAAGAACCATCAAACCATGCCAGTTCAGAACAAACAAGGGGAAATGGTTCTTATGCTTGTTATTTGTTTTATGGAAATTCTTACTAAGAAGCATTGCTAAAACTTCTCAAATTTCCTTGCAATCGAGAGGAAACTATGTTAAAGAAAAAATGAAGATCACTGAAAACAAGTCAGAAAACATCCTAGGCTGAAAATAAAGTATAGAAAAATACTCAAACAAGAATATTATATTCTCTTGTATATACTGGTTCCTATTTTCCCCCATCTCTTTTGGCTTTTTCACATGTTCACATGCATTCAGAACTGTTTGCTATGAAACTGCACAACTGCATTTGTTGTGTAAAGTAATGTTGCAGGTCAAGATGATTACACAGGAATTTGTGTACAGTAGGACACAGGAAGTATTTGAAAATAGCTCATTTTTTTCCCCTCTGCTGTTTCTTGAACTCCCAAAAAAGTATTCTCTGTAGATAACTTCTTTTATTGCTGTCTTCTGTTGTCTCTGTAGGTCTGTGTGATACTTGATAAAATACTCCCGTATCAACAAATTTGTTTGGACACTTTCTCTCATGATTTACAAATAGAAATTTTACATATTTTTGGCACAGCTGACCCCAGAGATTTTGTGTTGCTGAGCCTGCCTTGAACCAGCTTCTGCTATAGCTTGTTTATATTGCTTTGCTGATAACTTCGGGCACGGTGGCTTGTTTTAAGAATATCTGGTTTTAGCAGTTTGCACAGGACTCTCTAAAGGAAGGATTTGGCTTGATTTTTCAGGGCCAATGAATCACATTTCACAGTCTAAGGAATGCCTAGTAAGCTAAAATCAGAGAGATTTATTCTCTGTTTGTGTCTCTCTCTAAAGTCAGCATCAGGTAAGAGTGGAGGTGGAACTTCCAATATGCCCAGCAACCCATTTGGTGTGTTAAACCACCACTTAATCCACACTTGCCTCCACTGCCTGTGGAGCTATTTAGTGTGAAGAGAGATGTATCTCTCTTCTGCCCTCTGAGTTCTTCACTTGTAGCTGTGTGTGGAGATTTCTCCTTCTGTTTTGCTAACTACATTTAATCTGCTTCCTTGCAGGCACAGTTAGGAGGTTTCTGGAGGTTCATGGAGAGACTCTGGAGAAGGTGGTCTTTGCTGTCTCTGAGCTTGAAGAGGTATCTTGGCATTCATTCCACCAAAATTCCTGGGCATGATTGATCTTCTCTGCAGCAGTAAAGCTGGATTTGGATTTCCCCTTCAGATCACATGGAGTTTTGGCCTTGCAGCATCCTTCTGTCTTGTTCTTAGCATAGCCTCTTTTCCAGAACTGTTCGTGCTCTTAGCAGTTACTATGGACACTTTGAGAATCTTTCTGCTTCTGGCTTCTGTGTTGCTGAGCTGTGGACAGAGAGCAGTAGGGCAGGTGATAGCATGCAGTTGTGCTGGATGTTATCCGTTAGCCAGACAGGAAATTCCTTACACCAAGTTTCCTCCTTACACAAAGATGTGCTTGAAGAAGGCCAGTTCAGCATCCCTACAGATCACCTACAAAGATCTGAGACACTGCTTGCTGGCTTGTTGGAAAAGCAAACTTGACATTTAGTGATCTGTGTTCTGAGAGATGCAGGCAGTTTGAATATTGAATTTCATTGTACATTGAATTTGTTCCTGTGCAGAACACCCACACTGTGTTCAGGTTCTATGGCATATGGATAAGGAAAAAAACTAATTTGTTGGCAGTCAAAACTGCTAATCAGTTGGAGAGAACCCATGAAGTAATACATTCTGTAGAGATTTTCACTATTTTCCTTCATGTGGGGAGGGATTTTCTTGTTTGGTTGGTGCTTTTTCTTTTTTCCCAGGCAGGTCACTAAAGGTGATCTGTGTAGTGGTACATTTTAACAAAAGCAACATTTGTTTAAATCTGTTGTCCGTGTGCATTTTATCTTCATTACAAAGCTAAAATAATTGTAAAATATACAAAGTATATGCAATCCACCTGAGTTCATGCAGGTTTTAGCAAAGTCCTCTCAAAGTCATTTGCCAATGTGGCAAAAAACCCCAAGAAGTTAACCTTTATCAAGGTTACTTGATAAAGTATTCCCAGCTCCCAGCCCAAATTAACCATTAAGGGAGGCAGTATTTAGCCTCCAAACTGCTGACAAGTTCCCTGCTACGAGGCAGACGCTGTTTAAGCGAAGAGCACGGGTGTGTGATAGACCCTTCACACATTTTTCCTATTTGTAGGCCACTTACCAGAAGCTGCTGCCTCTGTACTTTCCGAGATCATTGGAAGAAGAGGTCCGGTCCTTGCCTTACCTGCCTGCCGATATTGGCAATGCGGAAGGGGAGCCGGTAGTACCCGAGCGGCAGATCAGGATTACTGAAAAGCCTGGCGTTCCCGATGGTGAGTTTGGAACTGGGCCTTGGAATTACTGTCTCTCTGGGAAAGTCAGAAAAGGAAGGAGAGAAATGTTTTCCTACCTCAGTTCATCTAAATCAGGTTACAAAGATTCCAGTTCTCAATCTGCCTCATTGGCCCCAGCAGTAACTGCAGTAGAGCTGTTCTGTCTTTTCCTTTCTTGGTGGAAGAGGTGGGTAGTTCGGTCCCTTTGTAAATTTTTTTTCCCAAAGTGATGAGGAGCTTTGAAGGTGTTCTTGCAGAATCTTGTGCAGCCCCTAATTGAAAAAGGCATTATGGTTAATGGTCTGTCTTGTGTATTAGCAAAGTGTTGTTTATGCATTAGCAAGTGTTGTCTCAGATCATATGATTGTATTGATACAATCATCCAGCTAGTAAATGGGTATTGAAAACTAGCAGAAACTCCCTGAAAGGTATAGACTAACTAGAGGAACCCAGAGATCAGTGTTTGGGGGTGCTATCAAAGTTCAGTGAAAGTCTGTAAAGAGGTTGCCTATATGTGGAGGTGAGATACATGTAGCAAAACAATTTACTATATTAACTGATGCAGCAGTCACATTCTGCCTTACTAGTTAAGCAGTGATTTGCAAGTTTTACAGCCTTAAACCATCCAAAGCAGCTAACTTGGAATTAATTTCAATTTTCTGCTTTTTCATAGCCAGTTGGGATAAGGCTGAATATTTGATATTTGCTGCTGTGGCTGATCAGTGTGAGGTATTCAACCACTAGCTAATAATTTGTGAAATTACTGGATTTGCATAGGTGAGAGTGAATTTGTAGAGTGGAGTCCTGCACTCTTGTTCCATTGCTACTATAGCACGTAATGCTAAAAGGGGAAGCTTGGTTCCTGTCCAGATTGCCCAGAGAGACAGTGCTAGAAGTCTTAGCAACATGCCTGGGTGACATCAATTCAGTGGAGCATTCTGGTATTATCACCAGGAAGTGAGCCTGTGCTCTTCTATTTCATCACCCAGTCGTGTTGTAAACAATACTATAAAAATAGCTACACTCAGATCACCACTGCATTTGTTCAGGAAGTGGCAGTGATGCAAGAAATGAGCCCTTTCTACAGTACAGCTTCTAAATTGAATAAAGCTGCAGCATCTGTGCCTCTGCATGTTAATTTTTCCCCTTTTGTCAAGTAGGATGACTGTAAAGCTCAAATAGGATGACTGTAAAGCTCAAGTCACTATCTCCAGAACTAGTTTTTTGGGGGAGTAAACCCTTTGTTATGAGCTGATGACTAGGACTTCCCAGTTAGTTTCCAGGCAAACCAGCACTTTAAGGAGGTTGTTCTCAATCACATGCTGTGATCTGCCAGTGGTACTGGTGAGGTGTCAGAGCCACATCATGGTACCTCGGGGGCTTTGTGTTAGTCTGTAGCACAATGACTGTGTTGTTTCACTGGGACATGTACCAATTCATCAGCAGCATTGCTGTTCTGTACACAGCCCAAACATTTTATACCATCTCTGTTTCCACTGCAGATGCTTCAGATGAAGAGGGTCTGGAGGCAGATTTGTCTTTCATTGGGTCCCATGCTTTTGCCCGCATGGAGGGGGACGTTGATAAACAGAGGCGCCTCATCCTGCAGGGACAGTTGTCAGAGGCAGCACTGCAGAAACAGCACCAGAGGAAGTGAGAATTTGCTTGTTCTTGTGAATATTTGTGTTAGTTAGGACCAACCCTTATGAATGATGGTTTTGTTATCTGCAAAGCCTCATCTTCCAGCAAGCAAATACGGGTAAAGCCTGGTGTCACCCTGGATTGATGTAGTAGCCTTTTTGGCCTGAAGGGAGAAGGGACGGGATAGGAGGAGGAAAAGGGAAGCTTGTGATGAACCCTTTAGCACACCCAATGCATCCAGCCAGCTGCCTTACCTGTTTGCCACAAGATGTCACTGTTTTGTCACCACTTCTAGTCGTGGGATCGTCTGGTTTTGATACTGCCCACTTGTTCCTGAGGCTCTGCACAGATAGCAAAACACTTTTCTTCCATTTGATAAATAAAAGAAGGCTCAGGCTTTCTCCTCCTCCCTGCCCTGGTAACCCTAATGTGCATGATCACTTCTTTAGAAGGTAATTCCCATGCCGGACACCTCTCAAGGCTCGGTGTTGGTTTGTTTTCTCAGATGAGGCACTAAGTTGTTCACCAGTTGTTCATGAAACTGGTTGCTGCATAGTTGTGTTTGACATCTAGACTTTTAAAGGAAATTTTCTTTTTTTTTCTGTCTTTTAAATGCTGACATATTTAAATGGAAAAACCTCTGAGATCTTTTCAGCCCAAATGCAATGCCACTATAGTTACTAGTTGATATATATTAATATGTATTAATTGCCCAAGTGAAAATCATTAGATGTGTAACTAAGACACTACATTTTATTTTTTAGTACTTCTTTTTTTAAAAACTTAATAGTTGCTCCGTAGGTCAGAAAACAGCAACATCAGAGAGGGCTCAGTCAGAAAAAGCTTGTTTTGTCCTTCCCTTCCCATATACCTCCTCAGGCTTATACTGATAATCCAAAGGGGGATTAGATCTGACCAGATGTTTTTGACTTTCTAGTTATAATCGCTGGCTGTGTCAGGCAAGAGCTGAAGACCTCTCTGACATTGCTTCTCTTAAAGCTTTGTACCAGACAGGTATGTTTGGGGAACTGATGACTGATCTATGTTGTCTTAAAGTAAAAATATTTTCTTTGGACTTGCATATACAATAGGTCATGCTGAAAGCATAGCTGTGTTTCTGGAGAGAATCTGTTCAGCACTTTGGCTGATCTCTTAGGCCTCATGAAAATCCAGAGGTTACCTCTATCTTTGTGCAAATACCAAGGTTGTGTGATACCTTCTGCTCAGTAGCTGCAAATTTCAATTCTTTTGTTTGCCTTAGACAAGGCTCTGTGAGCTGCAGGAGTTCCAGGAGGCGTGCTTTGGGAATCTGTGCATTGGAGTTCAGAGCCTGGTTTCTAGGAAGAATTTTGCTTTGGTGTTAGAATTGCAAGTGAAGGGGTTTTTAAAATAAATACTGTGTTATTATTTGATACTTAGGTAAATATGGAGTACACAGGCAACATAAAATTGGAGTCCTTAATTGGAGTCCTTCTCAGCTACATGGCTCAGCTCCTTAATTAGAGTCCTTCTCAGCTACATGGCTTTTTTGATCAGAATAGGTACTGGTATAGTGAGAACAGTAACTAAGCATATTTCCTCTGTTGGAAACCAGATGCATTGCAGAAGTTCTGAGCTGAGGCTCTTTGTCCCTGGTTTGAAAGGGCCCAGCTACAAAACCTGGCATGGCTGAGAGAAGTTGAGACATCTTTCTTTCTTTCTTTCTTTTGTAGGTGTAGATAACTGTGGCCGCACTGTGATGGTGGTGGTTGGAAGGAATATCCCAGTAACATTGATAGACATGGAAAAGGTAAGGCTGTGTAAAACTAGAGTTGTGTAGGTTATATATGAATGTTTTGGATGGAAAAGCCTGATTATAAGGATAATTCAGTTTTAATCCTAGAAACATCATTTGTAGGACTTAAGATGTTAACTAGAAGGTATTTTTATAGGCAGATGAAAATGTATACCCTTACAGAGCTATGTGTGCATTGGGCTGACGCTTTTCAATGAGGCTATTTTTAGAAAAAACAGGGCTAGTATGGACTCCTTTTTCTTTTCTTCTCAAGAAGAAGGAGAGTTACCATGCTTTTATAACTGCCAAGATGTGAAGAGTGAAACATAATGAGTTAAATGTAGTTTTTTCAGGGAAACAGCAAGAATGTATCTCCATCTGTGAGGTCAGATAGACAAAAGACTTCCAAGTTGTTACAGTCAGGTTGAAGCCTTGGAATGTTGGCCCTGCTTTTGTAGCTGAAATGCAGTGCCATCCAGCCTATGATTCCTGATTTTTAGATGAAATAAGGGAAGTATATTAAGATGTAATGCAACTGCGAAAGAGTTCTTTGCAAATATAAATTTTGTTTCTTTCTGCCTCAGGCTCTTCTGTATTTCATCCATGTCATGGATCACATTGCAGTGAAGGAATATGTCCTGGTGTACTTCCATACGCTCACAAATGATTACAATCAACTAGACTCTAACTTCCTGAAGAAACTCTATGATGTTGTTGATGCCAAGTGAGTGTCAGTAGGAAAAGAACGTGTTCCAGTCTTCCTCTGTGCTATGCAAATATTTGTTACTCCCTGTGTCTGGTTTCCCATTTATCTTTGAGGGAGTTTGGCTGGGACAAAGACCTAAATAACCAACAAAGGCAAGAAGAAGGAAGAGGTGTTTTCTTTCCTTCTCAAGCCCATCTTTTTAACCAGAAGTTCTGTCCTCTGCAGCCTACCTCTGGAGCAGTTAGGGAGGCAGTCTGGTTGTCTTGTCTGTCACAATCCAGAGCTAGAGCTTTTGGAGCCTGGCTTTGTTAAAGTGTGTTGCTGGTTGTGAGAGGAGAAGTTTGGGTAACAGTGGCAGTCATAATTTGTCCTTAACTTTCTTTCACTTCCTACTTGAAAGACTGAAGGCCCTGATGTCTTTAACTGAAAAATAATCGTTCTGCTTTTTAAAAAAAATTTCTTTTCTCTTTACGTTTACTTCTTGATGTCTGCCCTTACATTAGATATAACTTCATAAAATTACATCACAGGCACTTAAGAAAAATGGTCTCTTTTGACAGTTGGCTTGTGTAGGTGACCTTAGCTAGAATTCACTTTTAAATATTTTTTTTCTTTCTCTAAACCAGGTACAAGAGGAACTTGAAGGCATTGTATTTTGTCCACCCAACATTTCGTTCAAAGGTAAGGTAAATCTTCCAAAAGAAAAGTGTATCTTGCATGTTGGTGGAGTAGCACATAAGCCTGTAGCACAAAGAACATGGAGATGTACAAAAGATCCCCAAAATTAGGCAGTATCTTCTGGATCCACAGTCAGAACTGAAAATTCACCCCATCTTTGATCTAGCTGCAATCTTCCAACCTTTGTGATAAGCTGCACTCTGTTTGTGCCCTGGTTTTTGTGTGCTCTTACCAGAGAGAGGTGGAAGCTTTGACTCATGTCTCTTTCAAAGGGAAACACCTTGTCATTCTTCCTGCTGGCAGGGTCACCAACCATGACCAAACACTCAGGGAATTCTTTTTTGTGCAGTTCACCTCCTGGATGTTTCACCTTTTCTTTCACCACAAGAGGTATCACGTGGGTCCTGTGTGTCACTTCAGAGCTGCCCTGGGAAGAGCAGAGAGCAGTCTCAGGCAGCAGTGAGATTAGTCAGGGTTAGAGTGGAGAGCAGCAAAGAAAGATGGGAAGAATACCTTTGATGGAGTGCAGAAAAAATCCTGTTAATCCTTCAGGAGACAAAAAAACCTGAACTTGTCATGCACTAAGTTATTACCCTTGGCTGGGATCTGTGTGGGGCAACAGAAGATGGAGCTGGTTCCCTTCTGGAGCTCACATCCATGACTCCTGTTGCAGCAGTAGGAGTACTTCAGATTAGCTAAGTGGCAGCAGCAGCCCTTCCTAGAATTTTTGTTTGTCCAATTAAAACAGAAATCTGATCCTCCATGTTCACATCAGATTAACCTCTGTGTTTATTCTGCTTTTTGCTGACATTAATCAAATTTGAGAAAATTATATGCCTGGAAAAACACATCTGTTTGCACATGAATTTCAGCAAGAATTTCTTTGACTGCTACATTTCCAAAGAGTCCTTTCTTTGCCTGTGCACAGCTGGGACACCATGAGACTTGGAGCTTCCTTGTTTTTATGGAGATAAGACTGAGGCTTCCCAGCAGCATAGCTTCCAGATTCTGTTAAGTTATTAGTTACTCCCACAGGATACAGATCAGAGGTCTGTGTCCTAGAATTAGAGCTTCCAGCTCTGATGCTCATAAAAATGTAGGAGCTGGCATAGAACATTACTAAGGTC
Source organism: Urocynchramus pylzowi (assembly GCA_013397555.1). Taxonomy (NCBI): domain Eukaryota; kingdom Metazoa; phylum Chordata; class Aves; order Passeriformes; family Fringillidae; genus Urocynchramus; species Urocynchramus pylzowi. The sequence continues at coordinate 846,749 of VZRH01005668.1, read as the reverse complement.
ACAAAGTTGAGTGGAAAAGCTGAAGCTAGGAAGTACTAGTGTTTTAGATTCTCAGCAGCACTTCACCCCCCTCCTCTCTTCCCATACATTTCTATTTAGTTGAGAAATATTTTTTTTTGTTGTTGGAGGATGACAACTCATCCTCACTGGTGTCTGTTGCCATCTTGTCTATCCCTTTGGAAACTGCAGTGGGACTCAACAGATCTGTAGGCGAAGCAGATGGTTGGTGGGAAGCAGGGAGGGTGAGAGACACAGAGTTCTCTAACTTGCTGGAAATAGTATTGGTTTGTATCTTATTCTGGCAGCACAGCTGGAGGCAAAAGAGAATGTGTATGCATGTCTTTCTGCCAATCTTTTCTATAACTGGAAGGCAAGCAGGATTGCTTGTGACTGTTGCATGGACCATCAGCTTATGAAACATGATGGGGAATATGCAGCAGAAAGCATGCTGAAGAAGATGACTGCTAAGAGGCAATGATTTTTCTCTCCCCTCCTTTTTTTTTTTTTGACCCTTTCAGGACTCTTGTCCCCATGGAAGATTGCTAGCTCAAAAGCTTAAAATTTCTTCAAAAATTTGTTTGGTACATTCATCTCCCTATTTGGATCACTTACTTCCTTCCTTCCCTAGAAGTAGTAGGAAATATCCCATGCCTCAAATTCAGGAGGAAGGTCTGTACATTCATGTGACATCCCAAACACATCACCCTCGTACACAGGTCTTAAATGTCTGGTATAAATTGTCCCTTTCACAGCAGGGTTGAATCCTGGCACAGTGGATGGCTGCCTTCTGTTAGAGTCACTTTTGCTGATTTATGGGCTAAAAGGGATCAAGAGGCTTTTCATCATGTCTTTTGGAAAATCATTTGTCCCTAGAAAACCAGAATAGTTCTCCATGTACTTTATGGTGCCAGCAATGATTCTTTATTCAGTTTCTAGGTATGAAACTGTTGAAAACTATGTGTTTTTGAGGGTAATTGCCTGTCTAGAATACATGGAGTTTGGTGTGGAGGAGGGAAGGTTCAGCAGTTATCCTAAAGCAGAGAGTAAATGAAGCAGGGTGAGCCACTGTGCACACATTTTTGTACAGTGCTCCTGCCTTTCCTCATGCTTTGACTGTTCTTGTGATCTGTGAAATGGAGCTGTGCTTGTCATGAAACTGTAGTAAAGATTTCAACAGTTTTGTAAGTTGGAGTGGCTCTTGCTGCATGAGCATTTTGCTGCCAGGCCTCAGATCAAGGTACCCATGAAGTGCCATCACAAGTTCCTTTGTATTCTTGCATGCAAAGTTCCTCCTGCTTGGGTTTGATAAAGCTGCTGATAGATAAATCAAGGGCTTTTGTGTGAGTCCTCTCAGCTCTCCCCTTTTGAGAGCTCTCCAAACAAACTTTTTCAGAGCTTGTATTCTGAACAGAACTATAAATGGCTGGATCTGAAACAGTCTCACCCAGAGTAATTCTGTTTTCATTAATTGGCTGTGAATCAAGAATGTTTCACAGCTAAAACATATCCGAAGACTCAAATTAAATATTCATAATCATCACGCTCTTTGTATTTATCATGAACAATTTTTGGTTTGTTTTTCTGTAATGGTCCTAAAAGCAGTTTCTTGAGATCACATGCCAGTGGAAAGGTTGTTGCAAATCACTTAGGTTTTTTTCTACACAAGATCCTTCCAATTGGAATAAAATTTCTCTTTGAGGTATGCTTGAATTATGAGATTAGAGACACAGCTAATCTGTGTTACTGTTTTTTTTGTGGGAGACATCTCATACATTTAACTGTGGTTTATAGCTTGGCAGAGTGACTTTGACAGGCTTTTATTTAGATTCAGAATATCAAGGCAAGAAAAATGAAGGGAAACTTCAGCATGTATCTAGATTATTAATTTTCTCTGGCTGCTCGGTATAACTTACTCTACTTTCAGTGCATTAACTGAGATTTGGTTTAATTTAAAGTTTCATGTCCTGTTACCAATAAGAAAATAGCTGCTCCTGTATTACTGTATCTATAAACTGTGATTATCAAGAATAGAAGTAATAGAAAAATTCCCCAGAAACATTTCTGCCCCCCTCCCTTCTCTCTGTGTTCCTGGGTAATGCCAAGCTGCAGTGGCTTATATAGTGAGAGGAAGGAGGGGGAAAAGAAAAAACACTTTTCCCAACAGCAGTTTTTGTGATGGCTGCAAAAATATCCTCTCTTAGGCTTTTATACATTAAATATCCATAGCAATTATGTTTCATGAGTGTCATTCATAACACACCTTGAAATCCATGCTACTTTGGTGCAAGATTGAGAAGGTATTTTTCACTCATTAAACTGTCACTTAATGTCACTCATAAGAGGTCTTGTTAGAACAATATAATGAATAATGGATGCCAGTAAAATCTGATTCCCTGCTTTCTGCTAACATAAATCTCAAATTTTGCCCTCAAAATAATGAACCCATTTTGAATGTTCTGTTGTGTTGTTTACCTCATTTTCTCTTTTTCATCGTTCCTTTCTCATTAAAATAAGCTCTTTTAAGGAGGCAGCACAGTTATTCCCAGACAGCTTTTAGGAATTGACTTTTTCTTTATTATTGTATTCAGGCAGATCATTTTTATTGACCTAATCTTAGAGGTTATTTGAAACTCTTGCTTTCCTCAAGGCTTTTCTTGCAGTGTTGCTTCTTTTTGTTAACTTCCTGCAGTCAAAGCAAAATTATCAAACAGAATGACAGAATGGTCAAGGTTGTGAAGGACTCTGGAGGTCATCTGCTCTGACCTCTGGCTGAAGAAGAGTCAGCAAGAGCTGGTTGCTCAGGACCATGTGATTGATCCCTACTATGACCATTTGTCACTGTAGAACAGGTTTTTTCTTTTCCTTCAGTCTGCCAGGAAAAGAATAGAAAAGAAATAAACAATAAGTAATACAGTACTTAATTTTGGAGAAGGTGGATTGAAAAGGTAAAGCTTGTGCAGTCAGTCTAAGCAGGATTAGATTGCTGTCTTACTGGTCTTCAAAAGCAAAAATTCCATATCATCTTTGTACCCAAAACAGACAGAGGTGTGAATATTTAAAGTAAAATCTTGTAGAATAAGTTGATAGGCTTATTCTTGTAGATTTAAGTTAATATGGCTTTGATAAAAAAGATGGTAAAACAAAAGCTCACTCAGACAACCCAAAGCAGAAAGGAGATTTCAGTACAGTCTTTGAAAAGCCAAAAGTCTCCCTTTCTCTAGCTCTAATTGGCCTTTCTTTCAAGTGAAAACTTGAATATAAAGGGTTGAAAATGCTTCTGACAGAGTCAAATAGGTAATTTTCTGAGCTGGCTAAACTTGGAGTGAAAACATGCCACTATACTTGATGGGCTTTTGAGGAAATATAGCAGAATAGCTGTCACTCTAGGGCTATAGAAAGGCACCTTAAGCTGGCATTTGGGGAGGAGTGAGTGTGGAGTCAGAAAACAGTAGCTTGAAGCTCTCAAGGCAGGGCTTGCTAGCAGTTGGTGGTGCATACTTCCTGACCTTGTTGTGTTATGGCAATGATTTTAGTGTTGCAAGTTCAACTCGAGCCTGTTTCACTGTGGAGTATTACATTGAACTTGAAGGTTTAGAAGCAGCACCTTGTTAATTGGTTTTTATGGGGTTTTATTTTCAGGTCTCAGCATGGTTTTTCACAACCTTTACAGTCTCAGGGCTAAAGGACAAAATCCACTATGTGGAAAGCCTTCAGCAGTTGTTCACAGCCATACCCCCAGAACAGATTGATCTTCCCCCTTTCGTCCTCGAGTACGACGCCAGGGTAAGTGACTGCCTGTGGCCACCGTGAGTCTCTGCCCTAAGAGCAGTTCTTGTGCTGCTCCCATTCTGCTCTGCAAGTGCTTCAAGGGGACTGACTTCCACATCTTCAGAATGGGTAGAAGGAAGAGGGAAGGTTCCTGGAGAGTCTGTGTTGTTCTGTGGGTAACGGTTCTCTGAATTTTGTGTCTACATCAGCCCAAGCAGAGGGCTTGGCTAAGGAGAAGTCTTCTTTCCCATTTGAGCAGTCTCTTATGTGCATAAAAGGCAGCCTACCCTTCTTCAGCCAAGAACTATAACATAACAAACTAACAAAAGAAGTAGTAGCTGTGTTTCATCTTCCCTGCCCCACATACTAACAAGCATGCAGGAAAAGGAGGAAAAAAAAAAACAAAAACAAAAACAGCAGGGAAAAACAGAACAGTAGAAAGGTGCCCTGCCTCTTCCCTCTTCCTCTTCCCTTCTGCACCTCAGGTCTCTAACCAAATGGTGGCATGAATATGGCTTGCATTGGCAAAATCCTTCCAAAGGCTGTGTGATGTAACTCCAAAGTAGCAGCCAGAGCTGTGTGTCTGCATTAGTAGCTTTGTCTGAGTCACTGGCTATGCCAACATCCGTGGCTTCCTGGTGTCACTGCTTTGGCTTAATGGCAAAATTTAACTTCACTTTCTGCTTATGCTTAAAACACAGCTGAAACCAAGGCCTGTGTTTGCTTGTTTACCAGTCCTCTCCTGGGTGAGTTGTGGCACTCACTGTACCCATGGAAAACAAAACCTAATAACTAATTATTTCTGCCTCTGCAGCACTGTCACTGCACCAAGGTGCATTGGAGAAGACTTCTGTTCAACTGTTTACTCTGTTCTCATTGCAGGAAAATGGGCCTTACTATTCTTCTTATCCTCCATCCCCTGACTTGTGATCTGCAGTCCTGTGATGCTGCCAGTTTGCCATGGATCCAATGACCTGATGCCTGCCAAAACCTGTGCATTTACCCATGTACAGAATTCAGAGAGAGGGTTTTCCTCCCCCAGCTCTGGTATTTTTTTACTGATGAGATATTTTCAAGCACTCAAGCAATCAGAGAACTTTATGCCACTGTGAACTGTACAAGTATTTCAAATATATTTATCCAATGGAAAAGCTGATTTAAAGATCACTAGATGCATTTGTTTGTTTGTTTGTTTGTTTGTTTGTTTTGTTGTTATTGCTGCTGTTGTTGTTTTTTGAAGCTGTTACATTATTTTTCTGAAGAGACTTTCTCTTTTCTGGGAAATCTATCAAAAGCACTTGATCATATTTTTAACTATTACTATTTTCCAGCTCTGTTTGTAATACCCATTTCTGACTGGTCTGTGCAAGTATTGTGTAGTACCAGCCTGACACATCACTCATCATATGGTCTGTGTTTCACATCTGATTACTTTCCCTTTCTGTTAGTACTGATTACTTTAGTCTTGACCCAGCAAAACTATCTGGAATTGGGAATGCCATGTCTGCAGGCTGACAGAGCACTACAGCCAAGCCAACATTACTCCAGGATTTAGTCCCATAAACGTCTAGGAGCCTTGAAAAAGTCCCTGTCAGTTTTCATTGGATGATGTGAAGGACCATGTCAGGATGCCACTACCCTCCCAATAAGAATAAAACTGAAAAACATTTGTGGTTTCTTTTCTCTATTTACACTCATTTGTGTTCTCCTTTGCCGTGGCCAGATATGTCTGTATAAAGTGGATGCCATCTGCCTAAACTGCATGGAGGGAAGGGGGAAATGGTGGCTCCAACCCCAGCCTCTGGTGGCAGAGATTGTTTCTTGGAGATATCAGTGTCCTTCTGATTTCCTGTTACACTGACACTCATTGATTTTTGACAGACATGATAGATGCAAGAGAGCTTAGCCACAGGTTACTTGAGGAACTGGAGGTGAGAAGTGTTTCAGGGCTGCCTGTGGAAAGCTAAAAGAGGAGGGAGAAGGCTCCCTTGTAAAACATAATCAGGGATGGCAGACCCAAGTGCAGAAGAATTAAATCCTGGGTAGGAAGAATGTCACAGCTCTATTGAATATGAAAATGATGGTATGATTTTCATTATTTGATTCTAGCTGCTTTCCTGCCCCCACTTGTATTTGCTACTCTCTCTTTACCAAAATTCAGTTTTCCTTGTTTTCCACTTCTGCAATAACTACCTTATTTAAGCATTAGCAGAAGTCATTGTGAGATATCCTAGAATGTGGCTATTCATGTCTGTTGAGCTGGTTGGAAATTATACCCCTGTCTTGTTTAGAGATACTGTAAATTGGTGGGATAAGCAGGGAAAAAATTCTCTCTTGGTCATCTCATTGCACATCATGATATGTGTTTGCAGTCAGAGAGTTTGGAGTGTGGTCTAAGACAGGCCATACTGAGTTCCCTTTCTTTCCTACCTTTGCCTCCTGGCTTAGTGTCATGTTTATCCTGCACGTATCCTCAGCATATTGGGATATCTGTTGCTATGTCAGTCACAGATTACAATAATCACTTGCCTGAGCTGTAACAGTTGTGTATATATAACATATAAAAAGCAAGTGGGTTTGCTTTCTAAGTGATTCCATAATCACATCCAAGGTGCTGCTAAAGCCTGGAAGCTCCAGTGCAATGGAAAACTCCCTTGGTGCTAATACTGGGGAGCACTGCACCTTATGGGCTGTTCACATGTGACTGATTCAGCACTTTTCTGGTGGCTTTTGAGAAGGAAACATTAGCAGTTTGTACAGAGCAGCTACCACGTGTCCCTCCCTCCTCTTTTCACCTGGCTGTTCACAGCTGCCCTTGCCCAGTGACTTTTATAGCCAGCACTGAATTTTCCATGCTTCTCTAATGATTTGTGCAGCTTTCCACCCCCGTTAACCATCTGCTGTTTTTCACACCCGTGGCATTTCCAGTGGGGCTGTTGCAGAATTGCTGGGCGTGCACTTAATGGGCAGATTAAAGGTGATTCAGAGCTTATTGTGGAAACCAAACTCTCAGCTTGACAGTTTTTAGATGGTTTCTGTCCCTTTAGCTCACAGATGGCTCAGAGTCATAAAACCTCAACAGTTCTTGTTAGGACTCAGTCTGCACGTTTTCCAAACGTGCGGTCATTTTCAGAAATTATTTGGCTCGGTGAAGTGTGAATGTGCCTCCAGAGCACTTGCAGAGCAGAAAGGAGATTTTGGCACTGTGCATCTTATTGTGTATATTTTTCCCTTGAAAGATTTTGCTTTAAATCTTATTTTTTTACCCAAGTCTTAGAAATCTCAGTGGCAAGACAGACCTGCATTGTGCTGCAAAGATTCTGCATTTTTCAGTGAGTCTGGAGCTGTGACAATTTACCAGTTTTATGTTATTAATGGAGACATTTGAAAAGGTAATGTTACAGTGAAGAAACCCAAATCATTGAGATGCTCAGGCTATTCACTGCCATTAAAATGTTTCATTGCTTAATTCTAAGATGCAAAAAACTGCATTGAACCAGCTGAGCTGCATTTGTTTTAGGCAGTGATAAACACTGGTCTGCCCTAGTTAAGGGTGGGCACGATGCTTTCCTCTGGAAGGTGGCCAGGGAGGCAGTCTGTGCATGTCATAACTGCATTTTATCATCCCTACCCACTGCAGCATTAAAAGTCCTGATGAAGGGTTTATTGTCTTGCTTAAAGCCATCTTACACCATCTGCAGGCTCAAAAAGGGGAGTCTCCTTAGAGAAATGTATTAATTATGAGGGTCATTATTCACCTCAGTATGGCCCAGGGTGTCAGAGTGCTAGAGTGGCAGCACTGTTGTCAGTAAAACTGAGCTGTGGTGCTCAGGCACTCCGTGGCCACTCCTGTTCTGGCAGATCCTGTGTTCTCTCAGTGGCACTGCCATTAGATCTCTTAAGTCTGACCATGCACAGGTGACTCAGTGCCTGGGCTTACCTGTTCTCATTTGCCCAGGCTGAGTTTGTAGCAATTGCCCAGGCAGTGAAGATAAATTTCCTGGTGGCTGCTGCTCTTGTTGAGTGTTGTGCTGCTTTCTCAGCTGGATGCTGTTGGGAAGAAGTTGTGGGTGAATTCAGAATATCTACAGGCCTTTGAACCAGGGTGAATTTATAGAGTCACAGAACAGTTTGGGTTGGAAGGGACCTAAAAGATCATCTAGCTCCACCTCCCCTGCTGTGGGCAAGGACACCTTTTACTAGACCACATTGTTCAAAGCCCCATCCAACCTGGCCTTGAACAGTTCCAGGGATGGGGCACCCACAGATTCTCTGGACAACCTGTTCTTGTGCTTTGTTTGCCATGTACACTTCAACCTGAACTGTTCTTTTTTCCTGTGCTCTCCTGCTCACAAAATCTGAGGATGGAAACAGAGCTGCTGAGTTTCATGGACATCTCTTCCCCAGGTTGCCTGAACCCATTTTTCCTACTGCAGATGCCTCTGTTGCCTCAGCTTGGCCGTGAGTGAGGCCTTCTCCCCAGTCTGTCCCTGAGCACTCCTGTGGCTGCAGTGCTGCACAGGATTAGCATCCTGCTGCTGAGAACAGACACTCCATGTGAAATCAATTTAGATGGTTCTGCTATTCAGCAAGCTGATACCAGCCCTTCTCCCCTCTCAAACTGAAAAACAAGAGGCAAAAGGAGTTATCCCCTTTCCTTGGCCTCTCTGGGATGAATCTCCTGTTACATTTGTGACCAAGCAACCAGCTAGTCCTGGTCTGAAACTTGTTTGCACCTCTAGGTGTAATACAGGAATTCCTGACTATGTTGATTCTGGCTAAATAGGAACTGATCCCAGTGACTTCTGTTAGCAAGTGCAGTCTTGGGGGAGTAAGGGAATTGTTTCAGCTGTATTTGGTGAAGAGGGAAATAAGAAAACTACCTGGAACAATTCAATTTGTGATCCTCCAGTGCCAGGGAGGACTAACACCAATATATAGCCAGTACTGCTATAGCAACTGGCCTGCTGGATTATCTTCAGTCTCCCCAGGAAAGTAATAATCCCCAAATTAGAGGGATGAACAACTGAGTACAGAGACGAGCAATGGGCAGTGTCCAGTTTCTGTGCTAGGCCAAGGTGAGGATGTGGGTGAGCTAAACCAGCCCTGAGCCATACTGAAGCAGGTAGAGGCAAGCAAACCTGCTGCAAGGTGCTGTTTCCTTCCAAAGTGGAATGAGAGAAAGATGTTTCATGCCTCAGTATTGCAATACAGAGCCCTCTTTGCTCATATGCTTAAAATTAAAGCAGCGTGTGAGGTGGTGGGGAGGGTGTTCCTCTCTGTTTCCAGAGCTGATACAGCTCCCTCCTCCAGGAGAAGGGGGGAGAGTGCTGTGTAAAGGTTAAGGACTTCAGGGATTAAAATGCTGCAGCCCTGAGCCCTCTGCAGCATGGCCTCTGCCTCTTTGAGTACCAGGTGGATTTCTGATAAGCAGTCTACTGCTTGATTCTACAACCCCCCTGAAATATTTTAAATGGCAAAACCATTCTCAATATGTATAACTGAAAAAATGCCAAGATTCCTAATGCAATTTAGACATAGCTATGGAGGAGGTGGCTTTGCTTGGAAGGACATTATGTACAGAAACAGAGGGGAAGGGGATTGTATCAGATGATCCACAGCAGCCTGTCTGCCAGCACAGCATCTGTTTTTAATCGGTCGATCAGATCCTGTTTGAAGCCTTTCTCAGCTGTGCTTCCCTTGAAAACCAGATTCCTCATCCAGATGTGGCAGGACTGCTTGCCATAACAGTGTGGTTAGCACAAGAGCAGCAAAACTCATAATGTTACTGCCTGCTCAACACTTTCACCAAGCTGCTATGAGAAGCCCTTGCTCCAGGGAAGATGAAGGTACCAGAGCCTCTTCTCCTTCATTCCTCTCATCTTCCACAGTTTGTTCCTCTCCTATTTTTGAGGGGGGTAGCAAGGAAGGTTGTTAAATTCCTACCCTTGTGCTGTGGAAGGTGTCAAAAACAGCTCAGTGTCCTCTAATACTGATGCTTCCAAGTGGAAATGGTTTTGGGAGCAGGATCTGGCTTTGTATGCAGGTAGCCAGCAATGGCAGGAGTACCCTGAGCCAGGTCCTGCAGAAATGCTCAGGATAGACTGTTCCTGGACTAGAACCAGTTCTGCACTGTGTCAGTCAGTGTGGTCCTGACACATCTCTGCCTGGTACCTGCAGCTCATTTGCTGCCTGCACATGTGATTTTCAGGTCCATCCACTAAGGAAGCTGTGGGCAAAAGTGGTGGGCTTAATCTCAGTCCATTGGGAAGCTCCTGTGACTCACTGAGAACTGGCATGAATGGTAAACAGAGGAAAGGCTCAGCATGATGATTTGTTGTTATTGTTGTTGCTTGTTATTTTTCAGAAAGCAAAAGCAATTTTTAAGTAGTTGATAAGAAAAATTGTTTAATTGTTAATGTTTTAATGAAGCTCTGGAGTGGTGTTCTCAACACCTCTGCTGGGACCAGCTGTGTGGCCTGTCACAGAGCAATAGGGGTCCTGTGTTCTCCATCTTTTCCCAACAATGTGCCTGGTACCTTCAGGAAAGAGGATTCTGGCTATGACTGAGGAATGCTTTGGGTGAGAGGGTCTTCATGAGTGCCACAACCCTGAGCTGCTGTCCAAGCTGCTGTCCTGGCCTGGCACATGGATACTGCATGGTCAGTGCAACTGGGCTGTAATTTCTTCTGCTTGAAGAAAGGGCTGCAGATCAAGCTTCAAATGTGGCCATGGAGCTGCTTTATCAACAGGAGCATTCACAATTGAGTCTTGTTTGTAGGTTTGGTTTCTAGCATGACACTCTTAACAAACTGATGCCTACCATAAAGCAATGCTGCACAGGAGCAGACAGAAATATTGGTGTGTGAGTGTCCTGCCCTGGGGGTAGGTGTCCCACAGAACAGGCCCAGTGTCTTCCATCAGTTTATTGTGCTTGTTTCAGTGAAAGAGATCTTTGCAAACCCTGATTCTCATTCTCACCAGAACATTTGTGCAGCAAGGAGCTCGCTGTGGTTTGAAGGTTTAGAGGTTTAATAGCAGCATCTGGCTGCCATCACAGCTTGGACACACTGAGGCATTGCTAATGGTTTGGCTGGAAAAGCTGTTTTTACATCATCTGGACAGGTTTACTTATTTGCAACAAGATGTTACCCTGTCTGCCCAGAAAAGACATTTCAAAGGTGGCTTTGCATATTGAAGACTAACACTAATGAACATCTCCACAAGAACAGGGAAGGTGAAAAATGGCCCCTTGACTGCATTAATAGTGGTAGTAAGGGAAAGGCCTGGCTGGGGTTCATTATCTCTGCTGGCTCTCTGGCTCACTGATCCAATGGCACCCTCTTCATGGGATGCAAAGTGTGCAGCTTGGGGCAGGTGAATCCACAGCACTTGGAACCTGTTCTCTTCAGCAGCAGCCAGCAGCAATAACGAGTGAAGCATAATGCAACTGCCCTCAGAGGAGTATACACCCTATGTGGATTCAGGAGTTCCTGAAAGTTTTTGGGCCACCTCCTCCACCAGCTGCAAGGCCCCAGAGGTGTGCTAGTAATGGGAGAGCCCAAAAGAGAGTCGATGACCCAGCCTGGCAAGTGCTCACCAGAGCACGGAAGAGTGGAGAAAGAAAGAGCAGACCCTGAGGTCACTTGAACCTGTCACTGCCAGTAGGTGAAGCCTCCTCAGTGCAGCCCATCCAGCCCTTGGAGTCTGCCAGCAAGGGGGAAACTGAGAGAAAACTGCTGGGCATAGCTGAAACTCTCCCTGACAGTGCTCTGCATTGCAGGCCAGGAGCAATCCCCTCTTCTGGTCCCAGTGGATTTCAGAGGGTTCTTCCAAAGGTGCTGAACAGTACATGTCAGCAACGTGAGCCTCTCTGATTTGTTATGAAAACACATGCAGGAGCTTGCACACACTGTCAGTAGGAAATTTGAACTTGGTAAGAGGCTACTGAGCAGAGAGCAGCTAATGGTCAACATCATGGTCTGAATGATAAAATTGAACAAGAATTTTTCTGAGGCCAGAGCCATCAAAGGGAGAGCACGAAGCAGAAGAGCTGGTCTTTATGAGACCAGACAGGAGCATCTGAAAAATGCAAACATATTTTATGGTAATGCTGGGATAGCTTCTTTTGGCAGATCCCAGTGAAGTAGTTATGTTGAAGGGAAAGGCAATGCTCCATGTCCTGTTGTGGTGCCTTTGTTTGCACTTGAGCATCTCTTTGAACTGGACTCTGTTACAGCCATACACCAAAACATTTTTGAGGGGCTGATCCAAGAATCTAGAAAATAATAATATTAAAATGTTAAACCCCAAGAACTGACAACCATGAAGAAGAAGATGCAGAAATGTTCTGCAGCCTGGCTGGTGCAGTAGCAGCCATCAGTGGGACCTGCTCATGGGCCGGCTCAGGACAGCAGAGCCCAGGGGTGTGGGGTGGGTTCTTTGTCCATCAGAGCATACTGAGACCCAAAGAAAGTGGTGGAGCAGGTGGAGTTTTTGCAGATGGAGTGGCCATAAATAAAGATGCCCTTTTAGACATTTTTAGAGGTACTGGTGCAGTTAGGCAAATTCTCTTCTGCTGCATCACATTTAAATGCCTCACTCTGTGCACTGTGAGCATCACTGCTACCATTAGCCAGCAAAACTGGTTACACAGTCATTACAGAAGCCACACCACAGAAATAATTCACTATCAGCAATGAACTTTCAAAGTGAGTTACTAAAAATAGATGTTGGGGCTGCCCCCCTGCAAAACCCATTGCTCCCTCCTGCCCCATCTTCCAGTGGCCTGTTTCCAAGGGGCTCAAAATGCAACATCTTTTCAGCACCTGGTTTGGAAAGGCCTGTCACTGTTTGCTGATGGATGTAAGTTATTTTATTAATAATATTAATAAAAAATAATTTTATTAATAAGAAATAATCTTTACATCTGTGGAAAACACACTGCAGCCAGCAGCAAGGTTTTCTGATGCAGGGCTGCTTCCTTAGGCTGGCCTTGCAATGCTCCTCAGCCAGCCTGAGGGAATTCACTGCAACCCTGGAGCAACCAGCAAGGATGACAGGGGCAGCGAGCAGCACAGCTCACTGCAGTTTTAAACCATCAATGTTGAATCAAACATGCTGACTCCAGACACCTCTTAAGGACCTTCCAGCTGAGGCTTTTGGGATGAGGAAGAGCAGAGCTGTTTAGGAGCCCCCTGGGTGCTCCAATTGCTCTTTGATGCATCACAGCATCCATGGCTGGAGCGTGTGCCTCCCCTTGGCACTGCTGGCAGCTCAGTGCCGTGCCTGGCTGCTCTGCACAGCTGGGAGCTCGTGCTGCTCCGAGCCCTCCCTCTCCAGCTGCCAGCATCCCGTGCAGTCTAAACAGCACAGAGTTTGCTGTGTCTGAAAAATCCCAAGAGCAGAGCAGCTGCAGCCACTCCAGGACAGCAGTAAAGGGACGTGCACATGGATCCAGGGAGAATTATTCTTTTCTCCTGGCACTGTAGCAAGACCTAACGAGAAGCAGCCGTCACGAGCTTTTGAAGAATGAACTCACCAGGAGACTCCTCTGCTCTGATCAGCCTCCAACCCTCTCATCTGCTCAGGAGAAACAATAAACTGGGACATACAAGTTGTTTTCATATGCACAGTCGAGTAGCCTCACATGGGGAGGACCATCAGGGAGGATGGGGGCAGTGTTGGTGCTGCTCCCCAAGGATCAGGCAATGCAACAGGGAGCCTGCACGGCCCACAGAACTCAGTCCCTCTGGCAAGATGCAGGAGGGGTCAGGGGAATGAGGTGCTCTGCTTCTCAAGGCCAAAAAAGCTAATGGTTTTTAACCTGGGCTCAGTTCTGGTTCATGCAGACTCTCCAAGGACAGATACACAGCATGGCCAGGCACATCACAGGTCCTGGGCATCTTGTGACTGCCCAGAAAAAGAGACAGAAAAAACAGGGTTATCTTCAACCAGAGAATAAACTTTGAGGATATTGTTTGATGGCCCAAAATGCATTACTAATGGGTATTTCCTTTTCCTTTTTTTTTTTTTTTATTTTAAATATTTCACTTTTCTAAACCTTATTATTTTTCCTTTAGCATTTGATTTCATGATGGCAGACAATTTTTTGAAAGATCACATCCATTTAACTTCCATGCATCCTACTCTTACTACTTTCAAGCCACATAAGAAGTAATTAACTTTTTATTCTGGAAAACAAATCTATAAATACAATTATAGGGGCAGCCCTGAGCCCAGCTGCACATAAATGCAACTACATGCAATTGCAATTGCAATTGCCTCTTTTTTCCATGACCAAGAGCAGCAATGCAGCTGTCTCCCTTTTTTCCAAAAAGTTTTAACAACTAAAGCTCCATTCATGTTTTGCAAAAGCTCCTCAGCTGGGCAAAGCCAGAGATCCAACCGGCACAAGGTTTTCCCAAGAAAATTTCAGTCCTTCCCAAGAGACAATCCATGCCAGCTAAGCTGAAGTGCCCTCCCCAAGCAGAAGAAGGGCTCTTCCTGTGGAGAGAGTCAGCCCTTTGCAATATTGCTAGCACAGACAAAGTCAAGGAGTGACAGTCTCTTGTGATTTCCAAAAGGTCACAGGCAATTTGTGGCTCTGCTGAGTTTCAGGTGTTGTTGATCTTTTGCTTTGTGGTAATATAAAACCCCCACAGTAGATGAAAATGGTCTTGAGTTTGGGATTATTTTTTTCAATAGAGATTTTTAAATATATATTTGTTGTTTAATCCTGAATTGAGTTCTGCTTGCACAATCTGCTTACCCCAAGGTCTCCTGTCTCACTCCTGTTTTCCACAGGAAGATGGTCAGGTAAAGATAAACAGAGATGAAACCTTGTCCATTGCTGGCTGAAGCAGTGACCACTCTTTGAATTTTCACATAAAGTGCTTCTTGTGACCACTTGCCAGACATCTGGAGACAAACAGCTGCTAAAAGGAAGCAACATAAAACATAGATGTTTTGAATTGTTTCTTTGACTAAAATATTTTTGAGCCTCTTGGTTGTTCTTGTTTTCTTCCCCTTGCTTGAATTGTGTCAAAAGTCTTCCAGGAAAAAGAGAACAACCAAGATCTAATTTCCTAAATATAATATTTTTTTTTTAAAGAATCACAAGTCTGCCAAAGTTGCAGGTATTTGCATCTGCTTTTAAAGAAACAAACAAACAAAACCATCCCCCAAACACAGAAACTGTCTGTCCTCCTTCCTCTCGCATGTTGGGCTAGAACTTCAACCCTCTTCTCTGGTTTAATGCCACTTTTCCAAGAGAAAAAAAAATTTCAAGTTGGAGACAGAATGAAATGGGTTAATTTATGCCAGCAATTTGTGCTGAGACTTCCAAAAGCTCGCCCACCAACTTACAGAACTGTAGAACCAGAGGGCTTAAACCCCTACCTGGCAAATCTCCAAAGGCAAAAAATAAAGGATAAGCAAAGATACATTTATAAAATTCATAAACTCACTGACTGCAGCCTGGAACGCCTGCTGCAGAGCAAATGCCATCATCTCACAAACTCAACAGAATGGTCAGCTGAGTCAGCCAAAAGTGACTTTAAAAAACCCAAAAAAAACCCTGATTTGGACTTTTGGGGGTTTTTAACAAGGTCCTTTCTAAGGTAATCTTTAGACACAGTGTATGGATATAGGCTTGTAGGCATTTTTTTTCTTTCTATCCATTCTGCCTTTTGGTATTTAGCTTAAAGATTATTAAGAGAGATATTAGAACCTTCCTTGCTAGTGCCAGGCCATATGGACTTGTTGGTTCCTGTGCTGTGTGTTTAAGAAGGAGTGAAGGCCAGAGAGTCCTGCCTGCTGCGGTAAAACGGGAGAAGTTCTGCCATGGAAACCAGGCAAAGGGGTAGAAATGGGCAGGAATATTTGATCAGGTGTCCAGGGCAGTGACTGAGATTAGTGAGCCTAAAGATGGGGTTGATTTGGGTTGAGGCTGGCAACGAGTGTGGCTGGAGGGACACTCCATGAAAGGACCACACGCAGTTTCTCTCCGACACCACAGAGTCTCCCATTCTTTCACAACTGGACTAACCCCTTCCTGCCTGAGAACAGCAAACAGCAGCTCAGCAAACCCCATTCTTTGTTATTTTTGCCCCCCTTTAACTGATGGTCCCAAACATCGGGGTCAGCAGCACCTGCCCCAGCAGCCGTGCCACAGGAGCGACGCCCCACGAGGCCGGCAGAGCCAGGCGCCCATCCCGAGAAATGCACAGCCAGGGATGCCAGCCCAGGAGAGGGCTTAGTGCCATCACTGCCTCCTTGGGACACAGCTTCTGCAGCAGCCCAAAACATGATATGACTCTGGAGCTGCAGAAAACCCTTAGGGGTTTTTCCCCCTCTCTGGAATAAGTGCCCAAGCCCCACAAGCCTGGGGATGCACAGCGGGGCAGCGAGCACTGCAAGCAGCTGCAAGCTCCTACCCAGGGCCTCTCCAGAAGGGATGTGGCTGGGGAAAGGGTCCCATCCTGGCATGGACCCTCACCTCACTGCTTCCTCAAGGCCTTTTCAGGATCTTTTCCTCCAGGACAAGATGTCAAAACCTGGCACAGAGCTGATGTTTAGTCTGACCTCAGTGTCATGTCTCCAGTGTGCTATTGCCTCGCAGGGATCACTGGCTCTCAGGAATTTTGCACTGGAGAGCTCTCAGAGAGCAACTGAGCTGCTCCTCAGCACCAGTGCTGGCTCCCCTGCAAAGCTGAGAGGCAGCTCCTGGGGTCCCAAGTGCTGATCCAGCCAGGAACACAGGGGTACTGGCACCCAAGATGGGACAAAGCAGTCAAGAGGCTCAACCAGCACCGTGATCTCCATCAGATGCACCACGTCTGCCAGCCACAGCTGCCAAACTCCATGAAAAGCTCTGACTTCCCTTCAAAGAGTCCTTTCCCGTTGCAAAACATGGGTGTTGGCCAAGGAACAAGTTATTCATTCCATCCCTTGTGCTCTGTCACTCAGACATGGGAGTACAAACCCTCCTGGCATCACAGGGACCTTTTGGTAGGATCACACACTGGGCTATTCCACATTCCCAAAGGAGCAAGCTTTGCTCTGGGGACCACACTCTGATTTTTCAGATTGGTTACTGAGATGCACTATGAACAGCTCAGAACCTTCCTAAGCAGGTTCACCTACCCATTGCCCCTCCAGGGTGGATGGGAACATTCCCACCCTGACACCCAGCAGCCCCAGGCTCCCCAGGATGGGATGGGGATGAGCACAAGCAGCTCATGCTGTGGGTGGCACTGGGCACTCACAGCACTGGACTCAGGGCTGGGAAACAGCACTGAAGAGCCATGCATGGAGCAGGTGCTGCATGAGCCACAGACCTCATTGCAGGACACCACTGCAGTGGCAGGTGCTCATCTGGTGCTGGGATCCTGGTCCATCACTGGGCAGGGCCAGGGAAGCAGCAGCACATACAGGATTTTGTTGGTGTGTGGCATTTGGCTTGCAGGTCACCCCCCAGCTTCCCCAAGAGCTGGGGGGGGTTTGAAGGTATCACACAGCACCTCTGCTTAGAGACCCTCACCCAGCTCAGCCAGGCTGCCTGGTGGGGATCAATTTGTCTGTGCCAAACCCTGCAGGTCACCACACTCACAGGGATGGATGGATGGAGGTGGAGCAGAGTCCTCTGCTATGGGCTCCATGCTGGCCATGGTCCCATGGCCTCCACCTACCTAGAGGTGCTCAGGCCAGAGCACAAAAGCAGGGCAGGAGAGTTTCTGTGGAGTGTAGGAGTGCAGGAAAGCAGAGGGACAAATTCCTTTTCCCAGGTGCAGAGAGGAAGCTTCAGTTGCCATGCTGTCTACTGGCACGAGGGGAGAAGAGGAGGAAGATGGAGACCAAAGCATCTTGCAGAAATGGGGTATCCCAGGGCCCACTCACACACACCCAGGAAAAACCTGCATTAGGTACTTGGCTGGAAGTCCCAGTGCATGGGCAGGAGGGTGCAGCAGGCTTCTCTCTCCTTTTGTTGTCACTATCAGCACCTGGGACACCATGAAATCTTTCATGCTGCACCTGGCCCTCCAACCTCATCCCATTTTAGCTGCTGTGTCCTCCCACAAAGCTGCTGTTTTCAGTCAGAAAAGGCTATCGAGAGAGCAGCTGCTTCCAGCCACAAGCCCTGCTGCACCTCCCCTGGGGTCACAAGCAGCCAGCCCAGATGATGGAGCAGGTCAGGAGAGGGATGTGCTCCACAGGACCCTGACAGCCCCCAAGAGTCCTGGCTTTACTGTGACCAGGAGGCTCCTGTTTCTGAACGCTCTCCCTTGTGGCTCTGACTCCCCAGGAAACCTGGCCTCTCCTCCAGGGCAACAGGATGGCCACAGTGGCCATGGGACCTGCCACCCACGCTGCTGTTGTGGCAGGGGGAAACAAAACATGTGCAATGTCTTCAACAGAAAGGATCTTCTCCTGGGACTGCTGATGTTCTGGGGGTCCCTACTTGAGCACAAGCCAGCTTCTGCCTAGATCCAGCCCTAAGAGAGCTCTAAGCCCAGCCCAGGGTTTTCCTTTTCTGTTTTCTCAGGCCCTGTCTGACACACAGGTAACTCATCCCAAGCCATGCCCAAGCCTACAGAGAGCTTCAGGTGGCTCTCCTTATGCAGAGCCATGTCTGGGACAGCCTGGGAGCAGGAGCCCATCTCTTCCAGCAGGTCCCTGGGGCTCAAAGAAGCAACAACTTATCAGTGAGAAACACAAGCATAACCCCCTGTTAGCCCCGTGTTAGCTCAGAAAGCCAAACCCCACCTGGGAGGGGATACATTTCTCTGCTTCACTTTGTCATAGTGTGGTCTTCTCCCCAGGGAGAGGGGAAGAAACACACACTGCTGGGCAGTGGCAACCTTCCCCACAACATCTTCCAGGGACTGAGAGGGACTGGAGCCACCCTGGCCCATGTCATGCCTCACCAACCCAATCTCTCATGGAAGCTGTGGCCAGACCTGTCAGAGAGGCCAAGGAGGGGGCTACAGCCCCCAACTCTTGGTTCCTGAGCCAGCTCCAAGGCTGCTCTGAACTGCCAGCTGGGATCACGCTTGCCTGGGCTTGTAGCAGCAGCAGAGGCAGCAATGGAGATGGGGAGGAGGTGGGGACCCTGCCAGAGGTGAGGCACTTGCATGGCACTGGACATGCTGCCAGGCAGGGCACAGTAAGACTCCTGCCCTGCATAGCAACAAGGCTGCCTGTGACAGGCTGTTCTGCTGTCTGCAGTCTAAATTTGGACCTGGGGCCAGTACCAGCTTCACTGCTGAGAAGCCAAGGTAAGGGGAAGCGAAAGCCACAGGGGCTGTGACACCTGTTCTGCCTGGCTGTTTGGCTTGTGTCACTCCCAGGAGACCTTGAGTTGCTATATTTGAGCACTGATTAGGTCCTAGCTCTGTTCTTATCCTTGTTTGTCAAGTTTGACTGAGTTCACACACTCTTGTGTACACAACGTGCCACCCTCCGGCTGCCAAGGAGCACTCACAGCTGGCTGGGGTTCCCCCTCCACCCCAGGGACACGGGCTCCTGGGGAGGATGGGAATGCTGTCCCCAGGCTTCTGCACCACCAGCATCCCAGAGCACGTGGGAAACCAGAGAGGAGCTGCTGAAAGCCCAGGCTGGGTGGAGGCCTGGACCTTGAGCCTCCATGGCAAGAGGTGGCCAGAGATGGCGAGTACTGGTCCTTGTCCTGGAGAGCAGAGCACCCTCTGGAAGAGCCAGGACAGCTGCCATGGACATGGGGGTCTGCCTTTAAACAGGGAGAGGATGGGGATGAAACCAGTGCAGCTGCAGAGCGACCCTGGCAGAGGGATGGGAAAGGAAGGCTGGGAGGGGGCAAGTGGAGAGGGGAGCAAGCAGAGGCTGTGAAGGTTGGGGTCTGTGGGAGGGGAGGGAGAATAAAGGATGGTTATTAAGCCCCAGGCCATCCTGGGTGGGTGGGGTCCTGATCTCCCAGTTGTCCACCATCAGCAGCACCTTTTTATTCCTGAGGGTGAGGATGATGATTCTTCCACTCTAGCAGAGCTGCCAGCCTGGGTCACAGTGTTCCACAGCATGATCCTTCTTCCCTTCAATCCCATCCCATGACAGTTTTTACTCTCCATCTCTTTTTCTACTGCTGAAGGGACCTTTCACTCACCTGGGAGTCAGAGACCACTCAAAACAACTCAGGCTTTCAAGCCAACCCCCAAAACTCTTCACCTTTCTTCTCCCCAGCCATAGGGGCTGCACTGGAAGAAGGCAGCTGAGTCCTCTGTGACTGGGGGCACCAGCACAGCAGGGCACATTCCCCAGTCAGAGCTTTCACAGGCACACCAAGAAAAGTCCTCTGTGTGTTCCAGCTCCTTTCTTCCACTGGCATTTCTCTGGTCAGGCTGATCCAGTCATGACCTCCCTATCCTTAGTTATACCCTCTCCTCCTGATATTCTCTTTCACACTCTGGTATCTTGCTCTTCCATGCAAACATCTACAGAGCAACCCATACAGCATGGCCTAGCCATTTATTTTCTACCACATGTCAAGGGGCTTAGAAGTTAAAGAAGTTCCAAGTGAAAAGGCTGCCCAAGATTCTTAATGTGGTCTCAGGCCCCAGAGCAAACAGTCTGAAACAAGGTGGGGAGCTCACACTGTAACACAGAAGAGGAAGGGGGAATCTGCAGTTCAAAACCAACATCCAGGTAAGCACTGCCTTCTGAGAGTTCTCAGCTGGCTGGAAACAAATCCCTCATGGGGATTTGATTGGCATCCACTGAGTGTAAGGTGGGAGCTGAGGTGGGAAAGCTCTTCTCATGTTTGTTCTATTATAGTCCTAGGCCTGAGTTATCTCCTCTGTGCAGCTGTCTGCTAAAGAGGATTTGCCTGGAGACTGCTTCTCTGTGGTTTTTTGAGGAAGAAGCAGAGAAAGCTTTGTGAGCCCAGGCTGCAAGAAAAAATGCTTCATGGGAAGTGTAGAGGTGACCCTGAATGGACACAGAATAGCAAGATCCAAAAAAAGGGACTTTCCTGTGTGATGATTTCCATTTTCTTCTCTTTCCTTCTCTTTTTAGGTCTCTGTGAAATAAAACTGGGGTTAAAATACTTTCTCCTCTCGTTCTGAAAGGCAAATTAATTGGTCCTTATGAGACTCTCGGAGTGAAATGATCAAATAAAATGGTATTAACCATTTGTGGCTGTGGAACTGCTACACATGTGCCACAGCTGTGAGCATCATGGAATATCCCAAGTGTCAGAATCCAAGACATTCCTGGACAGGTCTGGGCAGCCCTGGCAGGAACCCAAAAACACTTGGGGGTTTGATCTCAGCCCATGGAACAAATTACCAAGCTTATATGAGGAATCACAAGTCACAAAAGTTTAGACAACACAGTAGCAGTAGTTAGAGGGTGAAAGGAGAAAATTTGGGATTTGGTACAGGGGGGTTTAAAACCCTAAGATGGAGGGATTGGGGCGTGCCCTATCCTTCTTCCTAACATCCATCTTTTAGGTGATGCTGGCATTTTTAGATTGGTTCAGAGTAGAAAGTCACTGTCTAACATAGGTGTTAGGGATTGGCACACAATTGTAAATATCTAATATGTAGTTCATAGTATAAAAGATAGCACCAGCCCCGTGGGGGGCAGTGAGCCTTGGACTGACCTGCTAGCCAGAGCTCGGCAGGTCAGACAGAAAATATTTTAGAATTTAAAGAATTTAAATTTAAGAAACAATAAACATCACTGAGAACACGAGCAGAAGACTCCTGACTCCTTCTTGGACAGCTGGGTTGGGAAAAGCGGCTTCCACCAACAGCAGAGAAGACCCCAGCACCAAGTTGTTAGGAAGCCACAAAGATGACTGAGTAGCTGGATGCAGGGCATTTGGACAGGTGGCAGGTACAAGAAAAGCCCTAAGAAGACTGGACATGAGGCTTCATCTGGAGCTGAAGAGAGAGGCTGTCTTCAGAAAGGCTGGTGGGAACAGCTCCTGGAAACAGGCTCTCCCTCTAGAGGCTTCCATTCAGCCCGGGATCACATGGAACCCTCCCCATCTCCTTGCTGGTTAACCACACCCGCAGCGTCTCCGCCTCATTTTTTGGAAATTTCCCCATCAAATGAGAGAGCTCTTAAAAGACATAATTAGCCCTCTTAATTAAAGGCTGTGGGGTTGGACCAAACGTCCTACACACCCACACGCCCACACCTCCCAGGGCCGCCCGTGTGAGCACGGCAGCCCCGCGAGGGTCCGGCCGCTGGCCCGGGGGAGCCGGGCGGCTCCGGGCGCTGTCCGCGGTGCTGAGCGCTCCACCGGGCACCCCCGGCGTGCAGGGACGGGGCTGCTGCTCGGGGAAGGTGGCTGAAAAACCTAACCAGCCAAGAAGAACAAAAAACAAAACAACACCAAAAAAACAAACAAACAAACAAAAAAAACCAAACAAACAAACAAAAAACCCACAAAAAACCCCAAAAAAAAACCCACAAAAAACAATCAAAAAAACCAAACCAAACCAAAAAAAAAGACAAAACAAAAAAAAAAAACCCAACCAAAACCCAAAAAACAAAAAACCAAACAAACAAACAAACAAAAAAAAAACCACAAAAAAAAAACCCAAAAAAACCAAAACAAAAATCCCAAAAAACCAAAAAAACCCCAACCAAACAACAAAAAAAACCACCTAAAAATCTGAACTGGATTTTAACATTGGAAAATGAGTTTGATGCATGTCTTTTTCCACCCCCTAGCAGCTCAGGGGTGTCATCATCTTCCCATCTCGTTGAGCTCATTACAGTGGATTTTAGCTGAAGCTGCCATCTCGCTTGTGTACACAGCTCTTTGTCTGCCTAATATAATCCTCCTAAAGAACTTTTCCCATATGAAAATGGATTTTTTTCTCCACAAACTTTTTTCCTATCCATCTTCCTCAGAATTTCCTCCTGTTGAGATATTAGGCTTTTAGAGACACATAACAACACACCAAACCACTGGCAGGAACACTCTGTTTCATATCCTAAAGGTTCTCATTTGGATATTCCAAAACCAGCTTCCAGACCCCTGAATGCCTCCTGGCTGAACCAGTCTCAGGTGTGTGGTCACCAGCACAGACTCAGTACTGACTAATTTTCTCATTCTGGCTCCTAAATGGTTTGGAGTCATTTTCATTTGGAAATGAGGGAAAGTCCTTGAAGTTCGTGGGGCTGACAGTAACTTTACCCAACCAAAGATAACAGGAGAAAAATGGTATAAGAGCATGGACTGGATGTGCTTTGAAGATGTGAGTTGTTCTGTGATGAAGCTCTGGGCTCTGAGTCAGCCTCTTCCCTGAACCTCTGCCCCTGCCGTGGCAGCAGCACTTCCTGCCACATCCAGACATGGAAAAAACAAAAGCTAGGACAAGTGGGTCACTCAGCTTCACGTGAGAGTGGAAGACAGAGGACACAAAGACTCCTTTTCCCTGCAGAGACATCTCCACCCTGACCCCTGCAGACTTTCTGGCTGAAAGAGTCGCTGGCAGCCAGCCTGGCACGGAGCAGAGAAGGCTGGAGCAGCCTGCAAGAACGGACCCACACTGCTGTCACAGAGCCACCAGCAAGGATGGCATGTCTCCACTGGGCTTGAAAGAAAATTCCTGGTATTTTTGTCATATTTCTGGCAGTTTGGGATAAGAAGCAACGCTGCAAAGGTTAACCAGAGGCTGAGCTCAGGTCCCAGGTAACCCAAAGCCAAAGTGCCAAGGAGCAGAAAAGCCCCAGACAGGTTTTGCAGCCAGGCACTGACAGCAGGGGCAGCCTCAACTCACAGCAACCCTCAGCACAGGACTCAGCACTCTGTGAAATGCCACAAGCAGCTTATTTTGGGTGGCTGTATGTCAGGAGCCCTCAGCCAAAATAAACCCCTTGGCTTGCTTCAATGCATCTTTTTAAAGAAAAGAATTTATATGAATACTCTTTTGTGAAAGAAAAGTATTGTTGTGAGTCTGTGCAATATTTCATGAGATTTTCTTTTTTTAAAATTACCTTCCCTTTGGAGCATAGGAGGTAAAACATTAGCCTGAGCAACAGTCATACCTACATTTTGCTGTTCTTATCACCTGTGACAGGAATCTCCAGGTGATATCTGGGAGCCAGGCTACAACCAGCACCTACCTGAAGAAAAATAAAAATGGCAACTATTAATGAAAGCAAGATTTTAGCTCTTTAAAGATATAACAAATGTATAACAAAAACCAAAATAAGTAATAAGGATCCTCTATACATTAAAATCCACGCTTTAAATATTTGTTTACAACATTTATAGAGCAGTTACACCTTGTTTACTCAGTGCTCATGTTCTCTGCTCGCTCAATACTGTGAGAATAAAGATTTGGTTAAAGTCTGGGTAAACTGCCAGCACTCTGGCATGTCTGGATTCTCAAGAATCCATTGCTACGGAAATAAAAAGGAAATTAAACCCCTGGAAAAATTAAAAAAGCATGTTAGGTTTCTATGGAGCCTGATTAAATTTGGGGGCAAGGTTTAACTTGCTACTTAATTCACATCATTTGGGGGTAAGGTTTAATGGACACTTGGTTCACATCAATATGCAGTGACTGTGGCAGGGCACTGAAGGGCCCTGTGCTGCTGCTCAGAGCTCAGCAGCACCCCAGGCCCTCTCTAAAATGACCCATGCACAGAAATCCTCTCCTCAGGAGGCAGAGTGGGCACCACTGCCCTTCAGACAGCTCTGGCCACATGAACCTCAAACACTGTTCTGCAGTTTCTCAGTCCTCTGATACAATTCTTAAAAGCAGCATCATTTCAATGGGTGTAAAATTCAGCCACTTAGGCTGTCAGACTGTTTCAAGTGGTGCCACGAGCCAGTGCTATTACACTGCAGCCTATTTGTCATGTATTACAATGCAAGATGTGTAGAAGTGAACCTCCTCCTCTGAGATGGTCCCTCTCACAAATGAAGCATGGCTTGCAGTCTGTCAAGCATGCCTGCAACAGCCTGAAGAACACTCATCATCAAAAAAACATCAACGAAACCAAAAACAAACAAACAAAACCAAAACCGGTTTAAATGGGTTTTTTCTGCAGTTTTTCTCTTATTCAAGTCTAGACCACTGTAGTGCACTGTAACAGTACTTTTCCATGAGGCATGGGATCTGGAGCTTTTGGCTGCAGTGGGCATAAACTCTCTGCTGATGATCTGGTATTATAATACTGCAAATCAGTCAAATGATCCCTCTGGTGAATTAGAGACCCTTTCATTATTGACCTGCTCCTCGTTAGCAGTAAGTAAAACCAGCAATCAGGCAGCACGCACCTTCAAAGAAAAGCTGCTGTTTTGGAATTAAAAGTCATAACTTCACAAGCAGTTTTACAGCAAGAAACTTTTGCCAAGTATCACATTGCTAGTAAATGAACTCTCATTCATTAAAGAAGTTTCCTTTTCTTTTTTTTTTTTTTTTTCATATTAGATGTTCTCACCGAGTACTTCAATTAAAACAAAAATTCAAGTCCAGGTCAACTGAAACTTGTAACTGTAGTTGCAATTATGCCCATGCAGAGATCTTATATTTATTTTAACTAGTCAACAAAAATCTGGCTGAGCATTCTGAAGGCCACAGTTCACACCGTAAGTGCTGAGGAGAGCCACGTGCAGCACTCAGTAACAGTACAGCAGGTTTGCCACAGTTTATATTGCAATTGACTGCTGCAAAAAGTTACAAATTATACTTGTAGAGCATCCTAAGCATGGGCATAACACAGCCCCACTGCAAGTTCTGCTGGCATGCTGCTGCACTTTGAAGTCAAACCTCCTTGTAAGAAGATGGAACACCTCTCTGTTCATCTCCTGGTTCATCTCTGTGGGTTTTTAAAAACCTGAAGCCTTCTATTTGATTTTTGAAATCCCCTATACCATCCAGCCTCCCTTTCCCTTCCCACCCCATAAACAGGCAGGACTTCCAAAACATCCACTCCTGGCCCTGCCAGCAGGTCCCTCTGTTACCAAAATGTGCTTTTTCCTCTCTTCAGGGCCCATGGTCTGGGAAACAATATTAAATAGGAATCCTCCTTCTACCAGAGAAGTGCTGCAAGGAGGGAGGCTAACCACCAATTTGAGGCATGCACATCTTTAGCTGGAATATTACTCCACATTCAAATTTTCCTCTGCTCCAAAACAGATGCTGGGGGTATTTTTTCCTGCGAGCAGCATTTCTCTGGAGTAACTCCATGAATTTGATGCCGGAGGCTGAGCTCCTTGTGCACATTTTGCTGCCACTGATCAAACAGGGCTGGGGAAACACAGTCCAGTACAGCAGGACAGCTGTAACACAGGAGCCCATGCCACTCAGGTCTGCCAGGCTGTCAGCAAATCCCTCACAGCGCTGCACAAACTCCCACTGCTGTCACAGGGAATTTGGACTGTGCCTATGGCAGGCTCTCATCCCCAAAATAACTTCCTTTGTCCCAGCCTTAAGAAAAGCTGCCCAGGAGGACAAAGTGGAAGGGAGCTCCTGGGGGTTTAGAGATTTAAATCAGTCCTGGCTGATTTAAATTTAAATTAGTCAGGGCTGTGGAACATTTGGGGCTCCCCACACGAGCAGCAAGACAGGCAGGTGACTGTGATGAGTTACAGGTGTGATGGCAAAAGCAGAAATATGGAGCTCTTCACTTCAGCTGTGCCAAACCAAAGACCCTTTAACTACTCATCTATTCCTTATTAACAGTAAGTACAATCAGTAATTAGACAGCAAGCCCCAAGGACATTTTTATCTGTGGAGTTTTAGGCATGGAGGTGCAGAGGAAAGGACTGAGGAGCTGCTGTTAAGCATGGACAGAATATAAGGTTTTTTTGCCGTCTCTGCTCTGTATTTGCAGAGCAAATAAAAACTCCCAAAATAACCTGTGTCCAGTACCTCTGTGGACTTTGTGCTGACACTGGTTTTAAACCACCTGCAGGTTTCAAAGTGCCCACAACCACATCACACACTCTTCAGCATGCAAGAACAACGCAAAACTGTGAGAACTATGCAACACAGAAGACAGCATGGCAGAAAAACCATGAAGATTAGTTGCTCTATCCATCCACTTTGTGACGCCCATAGAATTCAGACAAAATGTTTTTCTAGTACCCCCAAGTGCAAAATACCACATCTGGAAGCCAGGAGCACAGATGTTGTTGATAGCAGATGGTAGAGGCTGCCTCAGAAAGCAGCAGATGGAATTTAAAATCACTGTGGATAACTGACTCTGCACAAGCGCTTGGCATGCCATAATGCCATGGTAACAATGGCAGGCAGAATTTGTGGACACAAACATCAAGAACTTGATGCTCAAAAGCTGAGCACCATTTTTTTGGGAGTATGTAGAGCACTGGGCTAACAGCTGGTGCTGGGTCACAAGAAACAGGAACAAGGAAGTTACAGAAGAAAACGTTTCCAGCTTCTGAATCAAATGTATACAACATAAAGCTTCAAGTGCCCGCTTTCTGCAGTTCATCCAAGTACTGAAGAGATTACTGGCTAGCAGGAGATGGTCTGGGACTTCTCAGCCTTGTTGATAAGGATGCAGCAATCCACAGGCTGAAGGTGAAGTCCAAAGCCCAGTGTGAAAATGCAGTTGAAATTCTCAGTAATGACCACAATCAAATATTAGAACAGGTTCTCCCAGTACACAATGCATTGGCACTATCTTTAGGGCAAGCTCAGGGCACTGACTTTCAGGGAATAACATTCAGATATAGCTTTCAGAGTAAGTTTCTCAGATAAGCAAGAGAGAGGGGGTGGGCAAGGGAATTGTTGCAGGTGGACAGTCAGTTCTGAAGCAAGAAGGGCACCCACAAAGGGACCAGTCTGGGTGTAATTCACATTCCACATATCTGGCACGCTCAGATTGGCCCTGCTGCATGGGACTAAATTAGAATTCTCACACTTCAACCCTTCTCTTGTGAGGGTGGACAATTTTCCCTTTGCTTGAGGTGCAATCAAGGCCTGGGAGTCTCCTGAAGTATGCAGGAGTTGCTACAGAGGTTTCTCAGTGACAAAAGGTTATTGACACAGACTAGACCAGCCAGTCCGCTGTCTTGGCCAGACTCGTCCCAGAGTTTGCACTACTCCATTCCCCAAGCAGTGGGGTGATATGGATTGTCCCCTAATCTACTTACCAGTGACAAAAACAGCCCAGCATTTTGCAGCACAGCCTAGGCAACTTGTTACTGCTGGTTAATTAAACCACTTAGCCAAGGGTCAAAGGGTTAACACTAGCAAAGGTATAGGATTCCTTAATCCTATACACAAACTACCAACTTTGTGGTTTTTTTTGGTTTTTTGGTTTTTTTTTTGCATACAATTTTTGTCAAGACTCACTTTTTTTCCAGCATGATGACTCAACCCTTTCCTAGGAGGAAAATCACTAAGGTTTGGCAGGCTAAACAGTCCCTTGGCTGGGCAGTCTTGCCTATAGGATGTGGAACTCGTTGAGATGAAGCAGAACAGATCACAGCACTGCTACTGCAGAAAAACACAACTGCCATGTTTTATAGCCATATTCAACTGGTATGTGCTGGGTAAATAAAAATGTTACTTTACTGCTGAAAATAGCATCCACAGGTATTTAATGTATTGCTGAACTAAATATACTAACATGTACTAAGCAATATTAACTAAGCAGGAATGCACAGATTTTTTTCCTCTCTCTCTCACAGGACCAACTATTCTGTCTCTGTAAGGGCACCTTGAATACTCTGATTTCAAAAATATTAAGTATTCCATCACAGAAGGAAGGAGGAAATAAGGACACCTGACAGAATAATGACAATAATATAGAATACCATGTGTCTAATCCCTCACAGCCCATGACAAGGCTGAGCTCATCTTGCACAGCACAGAGAAGGCAGAGTTCTAGCAGATATACCAGAACAGGATACTTATTTTCACTAACAATACAACTGCAATAGAGCAAAACCATCTTTCTTTAGTTCCTCTAAATGTTTACCATTATATAAGCTGTATATGGTGCATACAGAGTACTCTGGCAGCACTTGCCTAAGCACAGCTATTCTGTTGTTTCACTATCTGACCCTGCAAAGCTGTGCTGTTTTCTGGAAGCATAAGGGTGCTACCCAAAATAACTCCAAAGCTTTCATGGTGTGACAAACAGGAGTTAAGGTAAGATAGTTTTAGGTGACAGCAGATGGTTTGTGTTGCCTAGCTGCATCATTAGTTCTCTATTTAAGTTCATAGGGAAGCAATTAGATCTGGAAAAGGGACTACACAAGGTTCATGATTGCTTCCATGGGATCACACCACCTCTAAATCCCACAGACTTTTCCACTGCAGGTGTTACAAGGTCCTGGAGACTGGAATTTCTCCAGCAATACTTAAATTAGGCTGGAGTTTGTCTGAGCTCTGGAGGGGATTAGAAGCAAGCACACTTTTTAAGAGTATTTATTCTTTACTCTAGGGCAAGAGCAGCAGGAATTCCAAACAACCCTAGCCTGTACTTAGCTTTGACCTGCTCAACTCCCACTGACCATTGGTTAGCAGTAGCATCAGTATTTAGGACAGCATGAAAGCAAAGGCTTTCAACTTGTAAATAACCTGAAGAACAATTGCTGACTTCGTTTCTCACCCCCTTGGGTTGTGAGTTGAAGTCTGCAGTAACAGAGTGCTACTCCATAAAGTGGAGTGTGTCACAGAGCAGACTGGCAGGCTCTAGCTCAGACCAGACCCTACCTAACAGGTCTGGGTCTGTGTTTCACCATGTCTTAAAGAGACCAGATGATGGTCAGAAAGGGAAAAAATGGTTCTCTAGAAGCTGTCTCTATAATGAAAGTGAAAGATTAATCATGTCTCACTTAACTGACTAATCTTCAATAAAATGAGTTTAAACATTAAAAATGTACCTCGAATAACATCTAAAGCAAGCATTACTGTGTACCCCACACTATTACTCAACTCACAAGTGCATTTGCACACCCTTTGGTCAATTAGCTCTACAGATAGTTTGTCAGCATTATTTAGATGCAAAAATAGCTTGAGGCAAGGTTTGTTTAGCATACGTTTATTTGCACAAGAATTTCAGCATCATTAAGGTCCAAACCCCAGTTTCCAAGGATGACAAGTGAACACCACAGTGCAGAACAGCAGACAAAGTTACTGTGACCAATCTCACATTTGGGCTCATCACAAATCCAAAAATTTCTAGTACCCTGTTTTGCCAGGCAAAAGAAGGTGGGGAGANAGCAGACAAAGTTACTGTGACCAATCTCACATTTGGGCTCATCACAAATCCAAAAATTTCTAGTACCCTGTTTTGCCAGGCAAAAGAAGGGGGGGGAGAAAGAAAAAACAAACAAACCAAACAAAAACAACTCGCTTCTTCAAAGAGATGAGAGACAGGTTTTCCAAGAGCTGACTCCTTTTAATAGCAGAAAATAATAAGAAACATAGGAAAAAAGGCCTTATAAACTTCAATGGGAAGTGCAGTTTTATTCAGAGAGACAAACCCAATCCAGACATTAAAGTGAGAAAATCCAGAGTGCTCCAGCCATTCCCCCCAGAGTTTCTACTACAGACCAATGTCCCACTGTATATCTAGCTTCACTGAAAACAAAGAACATTTATGAAATACACTTAACTGTAGTCAAGAAACAATTGAGTGAGACTTAGATGTGAGGGCTAGAAGTTTTATTATTCATTTGGCTATCCCAATGCCCAAATTAGACCAAGCTGCCAGTGGCTGTGGTCAGCTTACTGCTCATTCCTGTGCCTAACAACTGCAGAATTCTGACTGAGCTGAGTGAGAGGAATGGAAAACAAGTATCATCAGTACACTGACAGTTTAGAATGAAGGCAATTTGTGCAGGTTCTCTTCTAAGAGGCCTTTTCTCAACTACTCATAGTGACAAGCAGAGATCACTAGCAACATCAGTTGTTATTCTAGCAATGAGGAACCCACAAAGCCTAGGCACACACCAAATGCTTAACCCCAGAACTCAAGTCCAAAATATGGGTCTTTAAGTTTCAGTAAAAAGCTTTGGGTATTTGGACTAGATTTAAATACTACCCAGTGCTTTGTAGAGGAGGTGATTAAGTGAAAGCATGAGGATCTTTTGAAAAATGGTTATTCAGAAGCAAGCAGTAGTCTTAAACCCCCAGCTTAGTGATTGACTGACTGAGCTGAGGACAAACACAGCAATAATTAAATCTTTAGCAAATTAAGCACAAACTATGCTTTAGCTTACAACTTGTCACAGTGACCATGGATCAGCACAGGGATTTTACCAAAAAGTGACTAAAACACAGTCTTCTACCAGGTCTCTTTGGTAGCATCTCTATCAAATAAAAAAAGTCTGTCTTACAGTGAGGAAGTCACAACAATAAACTGCAAGTCAAGGGGAACTTGGCAATAAATGCTATCAACAGGTGCTTAACCTCAGACTGGCTTTGTCCAGCAGTGCTTACAGGCAACACGAAGAAAACAGCTATTTTACACCACAGCCTAGTTAGTAGAAGCTTGATCCTGAGGAATGATGCACTGAGTGTTCCTGCAGCTTTGTTTTAATGCCACTGCCCAGAGGGAATGTATCAGGTAACAGTCTGAAGTACAGTAGTCTCTCTCTGAGCTCCACATGACACACAAGAGGTTAGAAGAGATTTGCAGGGGCACTGTTAGTGCCGAGGGGTGACTGAACCAAGCAGACATCCCAGACTTGGCCTAGGGTCATCACTTTTACCTAGTGCTCATTCTCAAATTACCCCTTGCAACAGGGGTCACCATAAACCTGAACTCAAACCAGCTAACCCACAGCAAATTAAGCCACTGCCACTTGCACCATCAAGCTGCCAGGACAACCCAGAACAGAAAGGGGTAGGCTGCTAGCAGCACAGTGATGAAAAGCTACCAAGTACACCAGCTTCACCTGCCAAGCCTGGATTGTTTTGAAGGCAGTGGGACAAGCAGTGCCCCAGCAATCCCTGGTACTCCAGGGTCAATGCAGCAGGTAGTGCACAGCTCCAGGATACAATTTAACCATTCAAGGGTTTAGTATCTAAGAGCCAGGTTACAAAGCATCAGTATTTCCCACATGCCTGAGCATCTTAACAACCAGACAGGGAGCACAAGATTGACGCAAAGCTCAAGCCCAGGCACTCAGCTGTTCAGAGAGCAGCAATTCAGTGTGGAGCTTCCTCAGAGGCCTCAGCATCAAGTTACATCAGCAAAAGCACAATACTTACGGCAGGAAACTTAACTTCTCCATAGCTCTGTCTCACTAGGAATCCAATTCCGCCTTTTTTCGTTCTCTAGCATTTCCTTTTCCAGGAGGTGCACCTGGCCTGATGTTCAGCAGCCAAGGCATTAAAGACTAATAAAACAAGTCTGTGTTTCCAGCTTGTGAGGACTCCTCCCAAGCATCTCACCTCTTCTTCCACGCGAGCCAATGCACAAAAACAGTTCCTAAAGATCAGCCACAACATCACAGAAGGCAGATACCTGAGTCTGAGCCTCTCCAGGCAACTGTTCACCTCTGAAATGGCTATAGCATAGGCTGGCTTCAAAAACATCTATGCAAGAGATGACAGCAATTACAAACTCTTAAATCTTCTTTACAGTGACACTCTATACTAGGTGAAGTATTGCTTTCCATGCAGGAGTTATTCTTGCCTAGGATTGCATTCCAGCAGTAAGCTTGCACTAAGTTTAACACATATGACAACACTGGCATCATGTTAGTTTTTTAAAAAGTCAAAGTCTTGGATGACAGATGTCTTGTCTATAAACCACACCGAGTCCAAGCCACAGTTAATGAAAAAGGCTGGGTTTGCTTTCAAGTTTAGCTACTTTGGCTGACTAATCAGGAAGCCTTTAATGAAGAAAACCCAGAATATAACCCACCAAATTATTTGTCTTTTTGCTACCGAAGTTGCTATCAAAACTGTTCAGGAAATTAAGCTAAAGCCTGCTTGGCTACATACAGTCCACTTGGTAGATTGCATCCCTCCCTGCTTTCCTAAGCTAAATGAAGTCTGAACAGAGAAGTAGCCCCACTGCTCTGTTGAGACAGTCTTTATGGAGCAGCTATGAAAAGTGGAAAGAGGTGCTTGGTCTTATGAGGAGCAGGCAATTTTTACTGTCATTTAAGCACAGCACTGCTGCTGTTTT
The DNA here is from genome assembly GCA_013397555.1 of Urocynchramus pylzowi. Classification (NCBI taxonomy): domain Eukaryota; kingdom Metazoa; phylum Chordata; class Aves; order Passeriformes; family Fringillidae; genus Urocynchramus; species Urocynchramus pylzowi. The sequence goes on along the minus strand of VZRH01005668.1, from coordinate 813,857 downwards.
CCACCTTGAATAACAACCAAACATGTTGTTCCACTTGCTTTCTGCTTTACCTTCTAAGCCTTAATCATTTGTTGGATCAGGCACTTTGGTCTTACAAGCTTGCAGAAACAGTAATAAATAGTTATAGAAGTAATAAAAAAGATTCAGTGAACAAGCATTCTTGAACATTGCACCAGCACATCATAAATAGCTCTAAGATTTGCCTTTCTAGTCTACATCTCTGGTTAAACAACAGAAACTCAAAATCATTGCTATATGTATGTTACTCTTCTATTTCAGTAATTCAGTGAAAATCATCCGGTTAATAACACCACTACCTAAATAACTGAGGAATTTTTAACCTTCCCTATAAAGCCCAGGGGTCTCAAAGCAGCAAGTTCAGCACACACCCTTCAGGAAGATCCTCCAAGGGAGTGCATACTCTTCCAGAGACTATTCTGAACTCAGGCCCAGACTTTCAACACATAGAGCTGCTGTGGAGAGCTCTGCTTAGGGTTTGCACAGCTCTTCAAGTGAGGGTAAAGAGCAGTAAAAAGGAAGAATTTTACCCTAACCACTCAAAATGCTGTCATACAGTGGCCAGGTGATAGTGATAACCCAGTAAGCTCTGTGGTGACACAAGGGCAAACCTTCAGGACCGGCCTGAAGTTGTACAATAAGAAATTCATTTTAAGAGGCACTTTCAGAATTCCTACTGTGGCAGGAGTGCACATAATCCTGCAACTTACAGTGACTTGGGATTTTTGTTTAGGGTTTTTGTTGGTTTTGCTGCAGACCTGTGAGGAAGAAAATCTGATCAAACCCCAAAGTAAGAACTGTGCTACTTTCCAACCGTGCCAAAATTGTTTTGAAAGCTAGTCAGAAAGGTTTTAGCTTCATGCTGGACTCAAGAATATTTTTCCAAGTTAACTGTTCAAACTGTGGCTCCAATTCTATTTAAAGCTTCAATTCCTCAATTCAAGGACTTTTTGCATTACCAAGTTTTAGATTATGTTTTGGTGTGTTTTTAGAAATGCCACCTTCCAAGTTTTTGTAGTCAAGAAAAATTTAACCAGCTTATGCTTTATGGATAGACTCACTAATCTATCTTCAACTTCCAAGAAGCTGATCTTGAGCTCAGGGCAGGATCACATAGCCATAGGCACTACAGGAAACAACATTTATGTCCTCTACAAGACAGACAGTATCCATACTGCTACCAGCTCTACACAGACACAAAGTGAAAGTGACCCAAGCATAACACGAGCCCAGTCTTGGCACAATTAGTTCAAGAGAAATCTGGCCAGAACTTGGACTGAGGAAGAGTAATGAGGTTAGGAAATAGAAAGCAGAGTTTTGCTGCTACTCCAGGAGCAGCTTCTGCTTAAGGCATTTTACAGTCAATTAACCAATCCAGTTTACTGAATACTCCGCTTAGATCCCATTTTAACAGCCACTTCCAGAGCTAGTACAAAGACTCTTAACTGCTCCTCTTAACATTTGGCTGCTGGTTCTCTTCTTCCGACGAAGAGGTAATAAGGCTTTTTGGCATTTGTAGAGATACTCTTAAAGATTCATAGCAGGTCACCTGGCTGCATAATCCCACTGCACAGCAGGAAATGGACAGTCTGATACAGTCAAGTTTCCATTAGAGAACATCCAACTGACAGCTATTACTTGTCTATATTTACACTCTTGGCTTTCAGTAGCCTCCAGCCAGGAGCACTCGAGGGAAGAGATCAATTGCAAGGCAACCAAGTAGGGTAGGACTGGCTGTACAGCACAGGGGCACTTGCAAGGTAGTAGTTGCTGAAGTTTGCATCGCTGACATAAGGTGCTGGCTGGTAGTAACAGGTCACATTAGTGGCATTAGGGATGACATTCTGTTCTGCCAGCACCTTGAGTGCCAGCAGAGAAATCAGATTGAGAGTCTGCCTTCGCTCATGGCCCATGAGGCAGACGGTGCTCTCGTTCACCACCCTGCGCAGAATCATGAGGTAGTCGTACTTGCTCCTCTCTTCCTTGGAGAAGTGGTTCTGGAGGTAGGTCTCCAGCTTGCGCTGCTGATCCAGGATGTCTGGGAAGTCGATGAAGAATCGGGAGCACATGTAGCGCTCCAGCGTTTTGATCTCGTCCTTGTCCATGGGCCTGAAGTCTCGTACTAAGAGGTTACTATACTTCAGTAGCCCACCACCTCGGATCTCTTCAGGATTTTTGGTAGCTATCAGCTTGTTCTGGAGGTGATCAAAAGCTGCTTCAAAGTCTCCATACATGCTCTCCCCAATCACAGTTGGATGGAAGTGCTCCGACATGGGGGTTTCTGAGTAGTCATAGTAAAAGAGCAGGGAGTCCAGAATGATCTGGAACGAGTCCACACTGAACTCAAACTGCCGCCGTATGCAATCTACAAACTTCAGCTCCACGTTTTTGCCATGCTTGTTGGAAAGTGATATCAAGCTCCAACGGTCAGTGTCCGTGTACACTTTGACCAGCTTCTGGATGTAGGCTTCCTTCAGTGTTACGGGACTGATTTTCAGCTTGCTCACTCCTTCCGGCAGGAAATTCAGGAGGGACCGCAAGACCACATCTCGAACTAACTGAAACTCTGCCTCACTCGGAAGAGAAACTTGAAAAATGAGATCCAGGTCTTTGCATCCCAGCCCATTATCCTTGACCAGGACGTGACCAGCTGCAGAACCGTTCAGCCGGACATCGTGCACCACGATGCCCGCTTCGCTCAGCCGGCCCCGAACCGTCTGAACAATGTCCTTCAGCGTTATCCTCAGCGTCGGGAAGTTCCCCCGCCCGTGGATGGGAACCACCTCCGTGAGAACCTCGTGCAGGCGGCTGACCTGCTCCCAGTTCAGTACACTGCAGGACATGGAGTCTGCTCTGCTACTTGCTTTGCCTGCCATCTTAGGGCTTTTCTTCTCCAAAGAAACTGTATGGAGGTAGAATATAAAAAGACAAGTCAGAGCTTCTGTTTGTGCTTCCTAGATCTACTCCTAGGCTCTGTTTTTCTGTCCATTCACACAGACCCAAACCAGAAAGAAATAACTCTATGTATTAATGATTATCAGCAATCCTTTCACATGAGACACAGCTTTTCTATTGGTGCAGGCAAAAAAAAAAAAAATTAGTTGCCAATGTTCTTTTTTTTGGTGAGGTAGAGTTACTTCAGGAAAGTAGTTTGTGTCAAATGGAAATTACCAAAGATGACACAAGCTAAGGCTAAAGTCATCAGCAGCACCTGCAGAAGTGAGATGAGCTGCAAAGCACTTCTGAGAGTCAGGCTTTGAAGTTTTCATGATGCATGTAAAGCTCAAACTGCTGTCTCCAACTAACACAACTGTAGAACACCCTCAGGTGTTAGTTTCAGGGCTTAGACATCCAGTCCACTGATAACTCTTAAATTATGTCAGAGATAAAAGACTTCTTCCTTTACATAGAACACTTTAAGTGATCCAGCACCTATCACCCACAGGATAAAGGGCAAGTATATCTCACTCCAGCAAAAAGCTGCATCTCTTCAACATCCTGGACAGAGTTGCAGCTGCAAACTTAGGTAACAGCATTCAGTGGGCACTCCAGTCTTTGTAAGCAACTCTTTACTCTTCTACAGGGACACTGCCTAACCAAACTACCTTTCTGGAAATGTTCATACTTGCCCCAAGTTCTGCTCATTTGTGAAGGGCAAACAAGCTTGTAGGATCTGGGATAAATTCAGGTGATGCATATCAAGTTCAGGTTACTCTTTTAACACCCAGAACCTCACTAACCAGACTTGGTCACAGCCTTGTCTGAACATTTTAAGCACAAGAGAATGATCTGATTAGCTGTGACAAGATTCCTTAAGTCACTTGCCTTTTGTAGCATGGAGATACTGACAGATGTTCTACAGTCATGCAACTCAAACTGGTGTTAATACCCTTTTCTTTTTTTAAGTGTTCCAGGTTTCTGTGTAGCCAGGTGCTTCCTGACAGCTACAGACTAATTGAGGCCTCACCTTCTTCTGCCCCAAGTACTCCTGAAGACTGCAGCTGCCAAGGTCAGACTAGTAAAACTTAAGAAAATTAACTCTTGCCTACCAAGAAGGAAAAACCTAACCCTATAGTTTCCTAGCATGCAATAGTACTGTGCATGGAACATTTTTAAGCAAGTCTCAAAGAACAGCTATTTTCATCTCAGACCTCCCCTTTTTCAGCTTTTTATTTTTGAGCAACTCATTGACCTGCCACCTCTTCAGATGAAGAGAGTCAAATCCTAGAGCAAGCACACAGTAAAGTTAAAATGCTTCTGGGGAAGTAGCTTTTGTCCTTAAGCAGGAGCTGCTGCGTTACAAACTGTGCTGCCATGGATCACATCAGCACCAGCAGGCATGAAACAAGCCTCTGAGTTGCAAGATGATTAATTTAGAATAAATCAAGAGGTTCTTCAAGCTTGATCTTTAATGCTCCAAAACAGCATAAACACAAAAGCATCAAGCCTGCCAGCAGTTGCTCTCAGGCAGTTCAAGCATATTGAAGTATATTTCCTTAGTAAACTCACTGTATTTCCATTAAATCCTTCAGATCACTAAAGAACACGAGACTCATCCCACGACTTCTAACTGAAACTGCGAGTGCTTTCAGCTACTGCCTCTGATACTATTCCCTCTCCTTCTTTCCCATTTCTGCAGCCAAGACAACACATGCAGCTCACTCACCCAATGACCAGAAAGGACTTGGACCAGTGCTTCCAACCCCACCACACACACTTGGTTCTGCTTGGTGACCCTCACCTAGGAGAATAATGCACATTGCTGCCCTTGGGGGGAGGAAGATGAAGTATTTCACTTCCAGTGCAGTGGAGGGTTTAATTCTCAGGCTATCAACCTCCAAAGCCTCCCACCCCCAAATCACTAGTGTTTGCCCACTCGGCAAGGTTTATGTTAGTGACAAGGGATTCCTAGCGACTCCAGTATATTTGGAATGCCAAAAAATGCCTCTTGCTTCACCACCAGCCATTCCCTCCACAAGATCTGACACCTGAAGATACTCACTCCTTGGGAAGAAAGCCGCTGCTGAGGGAGGAGACACTAACAATCTTTAATACCCAGTGTAAAGAGTACTGAATACAACACAAACCAGAAGCAAAAAAGAGCGAGGACTACACACCTTCACCTTGGTCACGACGAGATGCGTTACCCCGCAGCAGCAACTTTCTCCTATAAGACATACAATTTGACACAACACCCAAAAAACTCCACGGGCCTGTCCCGCAGAGCCCAGCGGCGCTGGGGACGGGAGGTCCGGCTCCCTTCGCCTCCAACACCCACAGCCACGACAGAAGCGCTGCCCAGCTCCTGCT
>VZRH01005668.1:765698-799733 GCA_013397555.1 Urocynchramus pylzowi | reverse complement strand
GGCACCCCCTCACGGCGTCCCCTCACGGCGTCCCCCTCACAGCACCGCCTCACGGCACCCCCTCACGGCGCCCCCCTCACGGCGCCCCCCTCACCCCGCTCTGCTCTCGCCCTGCCGCAGGGTGAACCCGGGCTTCCAGGGGCAGCTGAAGCTCTACGAGGCCATGGGGTGCGCCGTGGACACCAGCAGCGTCCTGTACAAGCGGTACCGGCTGGAGATGCTCAGTGAGAAGTTCTCCGGTGAGTGGGAGCATCGCGATGCGCGGAGCGGTGTCCCAAGGAGGGGAGCAGGCAGTCCCGGAATGGACCCTGCCAAAGGGGCTTGACTTGGAGTGTTGCCCTCAAAGGAGCCGAGCCTGCGCTTGGCCAGGGCAAGCATTCACGGTATACCTGCCCCAGAAAATCCCAGCTCATCAGTGGGGGGAAAATTGTGCCTTTGAGAGATGCATGGGAAATAAGGTCTGTAAGGAGCTGCGCTCTTTAGCAAAGTGCAAAAAATGGTAAAGGTCAATTTGATATTTTTTGTGGTTTTTATGTCTCTGGCAAAGCAAACAGCATCCTCAGAAAATATGTCAATGTGATGAAAAAGATAACATGCAAAACTTGTGATAAAGTTGAAATTCAGGTAACGAAGTAAACTTTCATACCTTAATTTGCAAAAGATACATGTGCATCGGTGTAATTTTATAATAAAATAGTAATCTGTAGCTTTTCTTGCAGGGTATCAGTGTTGCATACTCAGTGTCACAGTGCTGTTGCCCTTCCTGTGTCATTGTCCTTAGTCCTCTTAGTTCTCATTTGCAAGCTGACTTTCTGTATTTTGGGCACTAAAACATTGGCACAATTGCTTAGAAAGCTCCTCTGCCCTTACTTTCTGCTGAAGTAAGAACATAAAGCAAAATATCATTATTTTACCATGGTTGAGGCCATAGTCTAGATCCCAGTTCCTTGCATTGAGCAAATCCCAGTCTTAGGCATGACAGGATGAGGCTCTTTTGTTTCTAGCTTAATCTATTGGAATTGGTGAGAGAACAAATGAAAGGAAAAAGCGTGGCTCCTGCAGGCTGTGACTGGGGCAGAGGCGCAGTCCTGTCTCATTCCCAGGAATGCAGCATGGCTGAGCTGTTCTGATTCACAACATGGTCCTGACCCCTCTGCAGACCCTCAAGACTTGCCCCGAGAAGTCTTTGCAGTTGATCCTACCACTATATGTCAAACTTTGAACACAGAGGTTCTCTACAGATGCAGGAAATGCAGGTACTTTATATATTTAAAAAATATGTATTTTTATATATTTATAAAATACTTTATATTTCTCCTTAAAATGTCATTGTGAGATCTACTCAAGAGTAGAATAACCTGTGTGAATCAATGGGCATGTCATTGTTGTCAGGTCAGGGATGAGCTGTTGCCTAACTTTCCATACTGTGTTTGCAAAAAAAAAAAAAAAAACCAAAAAAAATCAAAAGTACAAAATACAAACTTTTTTGTTCCCTGGAGTGGTGCTTGTGATTGATTTAGACTAATCAAAAAAAATGTATAATTTGTACTCCTATTTAATTGTTCGGAGTCAGGATGCTCATATCCCTATTTTCTATAGTCTGTAGATCTGCCCAGTTAAAAAACCTTTTTGTTTTACTTCTTTTTCCCCACGTCCTGGAGGGCAGACGCGCTCTGTTCCGTAGCTCCAGCATTTTGTCGCACACGGAAGGAATGGGACCGACAGCCTTTGCCCACAAGAGGATAACAGAGTCTGCACGGCTCTCTGGGAATGGCCAGGAAAAGTGCACCTCGTACTTCATCGAGCCCGTGCAGTGGATGGAACCAGCATTGCTCGGAGTAATGGAAGGACAGGTGAAGTGGAGCATGCACTTTATTTTTTTTGCATTTTTGGTTTGGGGATTTTTTTTTTTACAGAGGCAGAACTGTTTCTTCCCTGAAAGGAAAACCCTCACACGAGGTCCTAGGCCTCGCTTTCTGATGTGAATTTTGCAGCCTACAGGCAGATGCTTAAATGTAGAATACTCTTTCACAAGGAAACGAGCTGATGCTCTGCTTGAGCTGACACCACCAGCCAGGATCTTGGAGAGGGTTTATCTGCTGTTTGTTTCTATTATGAGAAAGATTTGTGGGACTTCAGAAGCCTGTTGTGGTCCCAGGCTGACCGAGTCTTTTGGACCCTGGTAAAACTGTCTTGGAATCCCACCAGGTCCCAGCAGCTGCATCTCCACACCCTCCCTTCTGCCAGCACAGCTGCCTGCTACACCCCAGGGCTAAAGAGCCCTTCCAGTCTGGCTTTTTGGCCTGTTTCTAACTAGATCCACATCAACACATGTCTTAGACTTAGTCCTGGGTTTTTCTTGCAGCTTCTGTGTCCCAAATGCACGTCGAAGCTGGGCTCCTTCAGCTGGAGGGGGGACCAGTGTTCCTGTGGCCGCTGGGTGACGCCGGCCTTCCAGGTCCACAAAAGTCGAGTGGATGAAGTGAGGACATTGCCTGTTGGTAACTTCCCAACTGCCAAAACCTGAACTCATCACTTCCCTTGATGGATTTCTTAACATCGACCAAGAACTACTAGTCCATGGTTGCCAGGAAATGAGCTTATGACTTCCAGCCCTTTGTGAGGTGGCAGAAAATTACTTGAACACCTTCAGCTTGCTATATCTCAATATATTGTATGAAATATCAGAACACTTTCTTCAAAGAGGTGTTAGAGTGGTCAAATCTACAAAATGGGCCAAATGTGATGTTTTTAGTGTATTCTTCATTTATGTGTTGCTGTTCACAGAAGGTCTCAACCCCTTATTTAAAAGGAGTTGCTGTGGCCAGTAGTGCTGCTCAGCTTCTGATCCAAAGTGCCAAGTGCCCTCAAATGGTAGTTACAGTTGTTTTGCATGCGTGGCAGCAAAAGGCAAACTTACAGTTACACTTTTATTGCATTAAAAGCAATCCTAAAAATACCTGCCCCAAGAGTATTTACTGCTTTGTAACTCTCTCATGTAATGTGTGAGGAGATTGTGCAAGCTGTAATGGAATGGGAGAACTGAAGTAAAGAGTCCATGCCGAATAACTGCTTGCAGTTTTGAAGAAATCCCTGAAGTGATGAAGTAATTTTTTCTAAGCAAGCTATCACCTTTTGTCATGGGCTTCTGTGTACAGCACTGTGGCAAAGGTTTGGTTTGACATAAGAAAATAGGACAGACAAAACCTAATTTAAATCAATTTTATTTTCATTGACTTGAACAATTTTTTTTAATTTATTTTTTTACACAATTTCCAGCAACGTACATTATGAAATATACAAGATAAAGTAGGTGGTGGGGTTCTGCCCATGTTGTAATTCCTCCCACAGCTGTGGAAGGAAGACTTGCAGGACACAGTGAACATCAGAATCTCAACACTGAAAACAGACACAAAACAAAAAGGACAAAAATATATATGAAACTTTGAACTGGTCACACTTCAGGGCCAGGTACAGCACAATAAATATTAGAACTGCATTATCTTAGACATCTTCTGTAAAGTTTATAACATCCTCTATTTAAAGAGATAAGAACATCTGGTTTCTAGCATGAAATGCTACATTGTACAGTGGTGAAGGGTACAAACGATGAGCCCAGCAAGGGCTTGGATGGTGACTACTCATTCACACATGCTCGTTGATAAAATAAGCAGCATACACCAAAAGTTTAGTGAGCTGTAAACTTAAGCGTTCACTACCAGAATATCAGCTGGAGGAGCAGTTTCTTTTCGGGAGAACCAAAACAGTCAATCCCTTTCAGTTTCAGCTGGGCTCTCCCCTGACAAACAGTGGGTTGATACCATAATGGAAGTGGCAGCATTTGGTCCGTAGCACGAGATCCCTTTGCATCACTACTGTTCAAAGCTGGCGCCGGTGGAAATACTTCAGTGCAGAATTAACGCTCACGCAGGCACGGTGTCACCAACAACAGGTGCTGTCTCAGGACTAACAAAGCAGTGGGTGGCAGCTGGAACCCAGCTAGGCACAGGATGCCACCTGACACAATCGAGAGGGAGAGACTGGAGAGGATGCCAGCATCTCTCTCTCTTGCACTCTGGAGCAATGGGATGAGTGCTGGGCTCGGGGAGTTTGACAGAAAGGCTGCGCTCTGCTCATTCCTCATCTCAGTCTAGTTTTACCAATAGAAAAACCCAAGAGAGCAGTTTCAGCTGCTTGACAGAGTGCTTCCAGAGCACAGAGCAGAAGACCAGAGCCACTAGTTTCTCTTGCATCGTAATCAACAAGGCAGGAGTAAATACATTTTGTACTCGTCAACCTTCCCCCATTCATCCCCTGCCCCCAGCTGAGCATCATACATTCCTCTTGCACAAGAACTGGGGACCTTCTGTGCCACCACCCAACAGGCCAGGTGAGCACAGGTGGAGGAAGAAGGCTAAGCACGTGCTTTCCTTTCCTTGGCATAACCTGGGCATTGCACTGGGGGCAACTGCACTGGCAGAGCACCACCAAGGAAGGACCACGCTGTGGTCAGCACATGTGGCATCACTGTACCTTGCCAACCATGCCCTGCAGTACATGGCAGCATCACGAGCTTCGCAAAGTAAAGCAGCTGAGTGTAAGGAAATTTTACAGGATGAAAGGGAGCCAAGAAGGTAAAATTCTGCTGGAAGCTGAGCACCTGTGGCTTTGATTTTAGCTTATGCTGAGTCCAACAGTCCTATCTGTATTAAGTAGGAAGATAAAACTGTATTTCCCCAGTGTACAAAATTATACCAGTCGCTTGCATATGCTCATCTTCTAGTTAGTTCCTTCTTGAAGAGGACCAGAACTACCACATTTCAGTACCAAAATACTCAGCTGAGAGACTCAGAAATGACAGAGTAGTGAAGATTTTTTGGTTCTATCAACATGTCATCAGAATACGGTCAAAAATTCTGTTTGAGAACAAGGAGTTCTATGTCTGATAGTCACTTAGCAACGTGGCAGGTGTAAATGCCCTTCCCACTGCCAGCTCGCAATGTACTGCATGACTGCATGAAGACCTACACCTCCTCTGCCAGTGCAGCTCAACTGGTTACACCCCGAGGTGAAAGACTGGTTACCAGGAGAGCTGGGAGAGGAAAGGTGAAATTTTTCCCACCCTAGGAGTGTACAACAGCATTTCCTCACTCAGCCAGGCCCATTCATACATCACTCACCGCTTCAGACGCACAAAGCAATGCCAAATACAAACTAAGAGGAATGTTTTTTGTAAAGACACTCTCTGAGTATGAACAGGGGAAACATAGGGTTATTTATCAACTCAAGTACTGTTGCATCATTCTTGTAAGGTAGGGAAGCAGAGCTGAGATGAGGAACTGAGAGGACAAACTGGAGTGGTCACAGAGGTCGAGTCTAGTCTTCCAGACTGCGAAATGCATTCTGCATATCCTCAAACAGCTGAGCATAGTCCGCCTTGATTTTTGTTTCACCATCTTTGACTGGGTCCTGAAAGAACACAGCAAGTAAACAGATCCATCAGGAAAAGCCCATGGTACTTAAGTCAGCCCTGGTTTGTCACTGCTGTGACCTCTTGACCTCAGGATTAACACTTGCCAACTGCAGAGCAGGCATTGTAGCTCTGTCTTTGCATCCCGTCTGTCTCACCAACAGCCACAGGGTTTAAATCTCATTCTCTTCCCACATTAGTGAACAGGCAGAATGGGTACTGGAAAGAGATTTTTTTTTTCATGAGCAGTGGTCACTGCTCTGTAAAGCAACTAATTTGGAAAGCAAGCAAAAATACTGAGGGTCTTGGTTAATGCTGTGTGATTTAAGAGCTGCAGTGATTAATACCAGCTCCTATCCCCACACCAAATGCAGTGCATCCCCAGTAAGTGGAAGAGTTACTCTGCAATTACTTAGAGGTTGTTTGGTTCAAATTAAAATGTATTGTGTAGTCATAAAAATCTCAAAAATATCTTTGTATAGCTTCATTTTCTCAGAATATTTTTCATGAAAGACAAAGGCAAAAAAATTATCAGCTTTGCTCTGAGGCTGCAAGGTTTTCTCTGCAAGAAACATTAACTGTCAGGCTGTGAAATCTGTTCAATGTCTTCACCATGCTCCCCTGAGTGCTAAGATCCTCTGGGTCAGTGCAACTCTTAGTAAACACAGAGGCCTTACATGTGTGGATGCAATACTTCTTACATTGTCTCTCCATAGTACCCAAACCACAGGATGCAGGACATCTGAACCCTCACACCTGTCAGACTGTGACCTGGGGAATACAATTTTCCTATCATAACTGTTAGAGGTCCAGCTCCTCTTAAAATATATTCACTCTCTGGATTCTCTTTTTCAGCCATGCTGTCCACTGCTCTGCTGCACTGCAGGTGCCTGCTGGTGGGCCAGGGTTTGTAGGGAGTGTTTTAATTATTCTGTCTACATAAGCAGCTCTCAAAGAAGCTTATGTCCCCAAGGGCATCTTGTTATGTTCTTGATGCTTTGAGAATATATACCAGCAACCCACTTACTGCAGAAACAACCAGTACCCTGCAGGAACAGAATTGGCAAGGCATTGGCATGGCAGAATATTTAATTCTAAACATATTTAATCCTAAACATATTTAATCCACTGCTACTTGTTCTTCAAAGATTTGCAGTATTGACCTACATGAGTTTTAACAGAGTAAGCATTACATTTCATAGAGGAGATCAGTCAGTATCACAGGTTACCATTGTCCTACCAGTAACTGCTACACCAGCATGCTCTGGATGAGTTTTAGTAAAGCTGTACCCTAAAATGACAGCTACTGAAATTACCCAGAGCAGGTGCTCCAATCCACTTGTTTTATCTTAAGCCCATGCTAAAGTTACTCCTTCCTTCCTCTCCCCACTTCCAGCACTCTCTTTTATATTAGAGACAGGTATAAGCAGCCTGAAGTTTAAATCCAGGAGAAACTGAATGATAGAAATGTTAACTGAGCTATTGTAATAGAAGTTAAGAAAAGAAATGGTCCTGAAATAATATATGACATGTCCCATGTTTGGCTTCAGGCTGCTTCTCTCTGATAACAGTCTCCTTAGAACATGTTATAATATTTTTACAGAATTTTATCACAAAACCCCCAAAGCAAAGTGGAAAAGATGCTTGTACTGTTACCATGACTATATGTAACACCAAAGAGACTGCTGAAAGTGGGGTTGCCAAGGTTATGCAGTCAGCATCACCTGACTGGATTTCTGCACTGACCATTCCTGTGCTCACAAACCAATCCTTTACTGCCTTCAAAATGATGGCAAAGAGTCTCTGTTCACAGACCTTTATCAAAGATCTTTGGTAAACACCATTGAGACAGTCTTCAAAAGGCCCTGGAAGCTCACAGGAAGCAGGAAAACCCACTTCCTTACAAACATACCTTGAACTTCATGGAGGTAAGTCTGTAGAGGATTTCGCTCATGTTCTCTCGGATGATGGACCACGTGATCTTATTGTCACTCTGAGCTGTGGTTTCTACAGCACGGCGTGCCATGTCATAAAATGCAATCATGTTGGAAAGCATTCCCACTGTTTTATAGAAAGGGCAGAACCTGATGGAATAGAAGAGGACCTGTCAGACATCTTGGAACAGTTAACAGCATCCTCCCCTGACAGAAAGAGTGCCAGCCTGCTTTACTCCAGGGATTTTTAATATATATTGCCAAAGGAGAGGGGCTACCTCAAATAGGTCCCACATTTTTAAATAGTCAAATTGCAGGCCAAGACAATCATCCTGAAGCTGACTGAAGTTGAGGTTTCTGACATTCAGGCAAAACAGGAGTGAATAGGAACTGCTGCTCTACAAGTCTCACATTTCTATCTGCCAATGCTAACAAGTAAAGGAAAACAATGAGCAGCCAACAGAATTCCTCCTTCCTGTTTTGTCCATCAAGGGAGCAGGCTTCCTCCTAACACCCTGGGATGACAGCGCTGCAAGTTTCTTTGCTCACAGGAAAGGGAGTTTCTCTGTGACAAGAGCACTCTATGCAGTTCCATTTTTAATGGGTAGGAGAGTGCCATAAAAGGTACCTCATTATTATTTATGTGCTACTTCCTGTGCTTCCTATAGCATACACACATACCTGTCCTAGTAACCTGATCAAAGGCACACAGTGTTACAAAATGATGGATGTCTACATTTCTAGTGATGAAGTACTTGAGACTTCCTGATCTACCTGGAAGATGTAGAGTGAGATGGGATGAAGTAAGTATGTAGAGTGGATGGGGAGTGAGATGAAGTACAAAAAGGCCCCTTGTCAGGCCTAAAACATGCTATCCTAAAACACAAGGATAGCATGGAAAGAAGAAAAGCAGAGTTCACAAGGGAGAAAGAGAGAGTAAGGGCTTTTTGATGGATCAAACTTACTCAAGAATTATGCAATAGTAACTGAAAGCAGATTCTTGCAGTCCCCTGTGTATTGATGGAATAAACAGGAAGACTTTGGATGTTGTCTATGAAAATAAAGCAGTCCTGACCTCCTCCTCAGATGTTCTACTGCAGAAACATTAGCTAACAGAACAATAGAGGAGGACCTGGGAACCCCGAAGGGTTCTGCTTTCAGAAGGAGTCTGCATGCCTTGGGTAAGACAATGTGAATGCACTGTTTGAATGGGCTACCTAAGCATAGCTCTTCCACTTCTTTACAGACAGTAACATTAATTTCTGCACTGGTCAGCTTCCATGTAAAACAACTGTATCAATCCAGACTGCACAGGACTAAGAGGGCAGAGTGGCCAGTCAGATCTCACCTGTCATAAGGCGTGTAACCATTCTGCTGCAAGAAGTCATCTTTTATCAGCTTGGCAACCTCCAAGGTAATTTTATCTGTTTCTGCCAAGGAAGCCTAGAAAAGTAAGGTAAACAGTTAGTTTAGAACTCAAGTCCATGAAGACACAGTATGTCCTGGCCAAGAACAGCTGTCTTTCAGTACCTGTCTTCCCATCCTCTTAAGACAGGATTAAGCAGAACTGTCTTTTGGGTATTTCTCACTCCCTGCTATAGAACAGCCAATTTAACTGATTGCCAGATTAAGATGGGCCAAACAGTCAGTCAGTCTGCTTTAAGTCTATCTGATGATAAAGGGAACTTCCTTCCCACTGTTTAAGATCATGGAAAAGCCACCAGACACTGAAAATGCACATGGCTTTGCTATGAGATACACTGAAACATCACCTTCCTACATAAAGAGAAATTCATTATTACCTTCCTCAACCCTTATGGAAGAAAGACTAGATCTCAGCATGCTAGATCAAGAAGCAAGCTAAAGGATTTGGTACTAGTCTGCACTGTTATCAATGTCCTTTTCCCACCTGGCATTCAAGAAAAGGAAAGGAGTTGATGACAATGCCTGTCATAGTCCACAGCTGCTCTTGGCACCACTTGGGTCTTGGTTGGTCTTCTCCACCTTCAACATCCTTTTGCTAAAGGGGCCTGATTAAGCTTTAAGTAGCCCAACTTGCTTTCTAGACAGGAAGTTTGGACCTTCTTTCATGAGGAGACTAACAGAATTCAGAGCTAAAAAGAAAAAACTACACAGACTGTACTACAATTCCCCCTTTCTAAAGGTTTGTTGCAGTTGTTAGCCAAGCCCAGACAGAAAGGAACTGTCAAAGATAACATCTCTGAGAAAAAAACCACCAGTTCCAGTAATTCTATCGTGAGAACAATGCCTAGTCACAAATACTGGCTTATGAATATCCCTTCCACACCAAGGATCCTACCCTGCTTTGCAAAGCACTCTTTCAGAAGATGGTTTTGTAAATAGAGAACTGCAGAAGGTCCTATGACCCCATTTCCTTTTCTGCAAAGACACATCAAGAGAAGAGAGCTTTACTAGGCAAGATCTGATGAAAAGCCTCATCTTGGTTGGACTAGAACATCAGTGAAGAGACAGAGCACCATGAGCAAACTTCCTTCATGCAACTGTATTTAATACATGTTACTACACACTGCTACAGCTCTGTAAATCATAATAGCTCATCTGAACATCACGGAATTAAAGTACTGTCACGTATGTGCCAGGAACCTGCCAGTTATCATATTTACAGTGCTAAGCTGAAACACAGTTTTCACTAGGTCCTTTCTGAGAGCTTTCAATGGAAATTTTCCTGTCCAAGTTTAGTTTTCTCTTCAAAACATTGAAGTGAAAAAAGGAAATTAAAGAATGCCTGCAAAATGGAGCCATATGTCACAGGTTTCCAAAGAAAAAACATATAATCACAAGTTCTTTAAAAAGCAGACTTCATGTTGTTTCTACAGGCCGACTTGTAAATGCCAACACCTCTGTCCTGCAGCTGGCAACACGGTTTCTAATAAACTGTAACCCTTCAGATGACTTCAACAGTAAAGGTGGGTTTGCATAATTTCTCTACAAAGACTGCTTACAATGGAATAGTACTTTAAGTTGCAGCAAAGGGCATTTCAGCAATACTAGAACACTGAAGCAAGTGAACTTCAAAGCAAGCAGTAGATGTCCCAATATCATTTATATGAAAAAAGCAGCACCTAAGGTTTAGCAAATCTGAAAAACTATTTGTCATTAGAAGTCAAACAACATGTAGCAAAGCTGGAAAAAAAGCACAGTTTGAGGTGAGAGAGTCTGACATCTCCCAGTGATCTTTTGTGTGCAATGCAGTATCCATCAGGTATGCTCTAAGACATGCTCAAAAGCCTGCACTAACCATAAGGAAATGGAGGATGGCTCAATGACACCACATCTGGTCACTCACCTTCCCCACAAGCTGCACAATTTCTGCAAGGTCCTCTTCCTCCTGTAGGATCTCTTTGGCCTTTGTCCTGAGAGGGACAAATTCTGTGAAATGCTTGTCATAGTACTCGTCCAGGGCTCGCGTGTATTTGCTGTAGCTGATCAGCCAGTTCACAGATGGGAAGTGCTTGCGCTGGGCCAACTTCTTATCCAGGCCCCAGAAAACCTGCCAGAAGCCAGAAAGGTCAACCAGCTCTCCAAATCAAAAGTAAACTAAAATAACTGAAGGTAATTAAAAAAATTAGAGAGAGCAAGTCGAGCAAGTTGGAGTTAATGCAGCATGGCAAAGGCTTCACAAATGGAAGCCTAGGAGCCTGTTAACTATAGCAGTGACATTCAAATAACACTTCTCAAAAAATGATACAACTTCTAAGCTGAGTTCAGATTTATTCAGCTTGAGACTGCTCATGAGGGAGCAGTTAGCCACAGCAATGTCAATACTGGAGTCTATGTGGAGACCGAATAGGTGTAACTGCTTTTCCCAAAACTGCAAACAGTTGCAAGACACTCCCAGTCAGCTTCTCTGAGGAGTTTTTGTGGTTTCAATGCACCTATATTAAGAGTGGTCTGCTTTCCATCTCAGCTGGAACAGATACATTTCCAGTGCAGCTCAATGGGCAGCACTTGGAAAGCACACAGATATCCCTAGCAGGCCATGTTGGAAGGAATTGCTGCCTTCACTCCCTCTTCCAAAGGGATCCCAAACGCATCAGTGTGAGACCATCTCACAAAGTCACCTTTTACATTGTTAGAACATTGTCCAAAACACCCTACAATGCTGCCTGTGTCAAATCAAAGCTCTCTCAACCCAGCCACTGGCACAAATGTGCTGAAGGACAACCATTTGGAGTCTAACAAAGTGGACAGAAGAGCTGCAACATCGTGGGACGTACCTGAACAATGCCCAGGGTAGCAGATGTGACAGGATCAGAGAAGTCACCACCTGGGGGAGAGACACTGAGCAGAAAAAGATAGGGAAAGGTTATCAGAGTTGCTTTCACAGTTCAAACTGAAGTACTGAACATATGACTGACTGCACAGCTCAGTGCAGAGAAACCAGAAAAATCAAGATGATTTCAAGTAAATAACGGATTGCAATATGTTTTTACAAAGTGCTTGATGCATACCCATACAGGGGTAATAACAAGCATAACATGAAATAGTTACATCAGTGACTGATTGACAGTATTAAGGTGTAATTTCAGTCACATTAGCTCCAGGTAGTAACTCCAGCTTGGATCATCAAACCTGTCTCAACTGGAACAGATTCAGCAAGAGTGCTGATAGAACATTATGAATATACAGTGCAGTGATTTTACAGAAAACAATATGCCAATTTGAAATTATTTTTGATATTCACCTATACAGTAACTACTTCATTTGTGCTTGACACTCCAATACATTCCTTCCCAGAGATTAAAAAAAATAGTCTTCCAATCTCAAAAGCAGAAAGCCCTTATGTATGTATGTTGTGAACAGCAGAACTAAGCAGAGCAAAAGATCAGCTCTGGGTGTTCTTGAAGATGCCAGAGGCCCTCCTGAAAACACAGGGAATTCACTTTGCCCAGGGTATGATACACAAACAGTATCACCCAGGAGAATGCCTGCGGACAACATGCTTCTCACAGCACACCACAGCCTGAGATACACTGCTCCATGGAACTCTACTCTCTTTGAGCATGAGAGTCATGATTCATTATGCCCCCAAGTGCACACACAGCTGTTCTAACTGCCCCTTCTTTCCTGCTCTGAGCACGGTTTGACATAGTTTTCAGAGAGCTCTAATGACATTCTTCCCTGAGCCACTTGATCCGATTGCTGTGCCTGTGATTTCACAGAGCTACCTGTCTACATTCATTCCTTCTGCCCCCACACACAATTTAGCAGCAGCTCTGGGTGAGAGACTATGTATCTACCTACTCATTCCCATATTTTCAAGTTCTCCAGCTGCACAAAGCAACAAGACCTTTTTGTCTGAAATAAAAGGTACTGTCATACAAAACCAGTGAGGAAGAAGTGCAGCTGGTGCAGAGGCAAAGCAATGCAACACTCACGCTCCAACAATGCTGACGCTGCCTTCCCTCTCAGGATTTCCCAGACACTTCACTCTCCCGGCTCGCTCGTAGAAAGAGGCCAGACGGGCACCGAGGTAGGCTGGATAACCACTGTCTGCAAACACCAACACAGAGATTCACTCAAAGGCTCTGTTTGAAGGGCTGCATTTACAAGATTAGACTGAGGAAAGACTACTCACCAGCTGGCATTTCAGCCAGTCGCCCTGAGATTTCCCTGAGGGCCTCAGCCCATCGGGAAGTGGAGTCTGCCATCATACTGACATGGTAGCCCATATCCCGGAAATACTCGGACAGGGTGATTCCTGTGACAAAGACAACAGAGTGCTGCAGGATACAGTGCAGAAGGGAATTCTATGCTTATATGTCATCATACATATGTAAATAAACCAAATTATTTGATTAACATTTTGATGGAAACAGACAATGGAAGCTACTCTTTCTTCCTGCTTATGTCCCCGCTGTCTTTTTTTTTGCTGTCGCTGTTTATTTCTTCTCACTCTCCTCATTTGTGTTTATGAACCACTCAGATTCATCTTACATTCACACGTATTTCTTTGAAGAGACACTGCAATGTCACTGATGCTACTCTTTCCCTCACTGAAACCATGAACAAAGATTCTTCTAACTGTAAAATATCTCCTTCCTTTCAAACTACCAGAATACAAGAGTGAGAAAAGGTCGTGTTTTATCTGAATTATCTGACAACTGTTCATAAAAAAGAACTTTAAAAAAAGCCTTTAAGAGGCTGCAAAGGAAAGATTAGTCTATCAATTCAGAGAATACTATTCCTGTCCATTAAGTAGCTGTACTTGTCAGCAAAAAGCTAGTCAAAACCTAAATCTTACAGAATTAACACATGCAGAAAACCTACACAAGTCCTGGCACAGTAAATTCACCTTATAAACAAAATTTACTCAATATTCAGAAATGGCCATTATATGCAAGCAAGTCAGATTCAATTAAGATACTAAGACTTGGTGCAGGAAAGGTCTGAAAGGGTTTATTTTTGAAACTAGACAGGCTTCTTGATATGGTCATCTCAGGAACTGAAAATGCTAGAGCATGATGGCTTGCTTTACACACATTTCTCTATCCTCTTGTAAATATACATATATACATTTCTCTATCCTCTTGTCAATCTTACCAGTATAGATGGAGGCTTCTCTGGCAGCCACGGGCATGTTGGAAGTATTTGCTACCAGAGCTGTTCTCTTCATGATGCTTTCTACCTTGCCATCAACTTCCATTGTTAACTAAAATGCAAGAAAAGGAAAAGCACCCAAACTGTAACAGTAGCAAGTTTTTTTGTTAATTTTTTGCTGCTTGTTTTTTTTTACTGTTTTACTTGCCTTGTATCAGGATACTCTCCTCACAGCTATTCTACCAAGAGCACAGATGAGATGCAAAATTTTAGGATATGTTGGTTTGTCTTTCAGACTGCACACAGCTTAATTTTTTAATGTACATGTTTTCCCCCTCATCTTCTGCAACTGCCAAATCCCTGTTGATCCATTCAAGTAAGTAATGACAAACCCACTGCACAAGGAAGCACATTTTCCTCTCTCAGATTTCCAGCTGAAAAAGCTAAAATTTCTTAGCCTGCTGTCATAAGTCCATTAGGAATCAGAGAGCTTTTTCCCCCATCTACAAGAAGCCAAGTCAGTATTTGACAACTGGACATAAAACCACATTTTTAACCTCAGTGAAGCCTTACAAGCACCTGAACAACAGAATGCACACCCTGGTACTTGTGTAGAATTCCACTTATGAATACCCTTAAGAGATTTACCTTCTTCAAGGCTACCTCAGCTTGACTTTCCCACCTTGTCACCAAACAACACACCCAAGCCTTTTACCCCCTATTTCTGACAGTGAAGTTTCCACCTGACAGTTCATACTAGCTGACCCTGGCACAACAACTTCACTAAAACATAGTAACAGGTACAAGCATTGGTAATTGGTAAATCTGTTGCTTGGTTGTTGTGGTTTTTTTGTTTGTTTGTTTGTTTTTTTAATTAACAAGGTATTTTCTACTACATTCAAAAGATATTCCAAAGCTTAACATGTCAAGCTAATATCTGGTAACTGTATCACCACCATGCAACTTGTAAATGGATGCTGCATTATCTATGCATGATCAAGTTAAGAGACATGACCAGTTACAGGTGAGATGCTTACAACTGTGCTAAATTCTCCTCTGACATTCATTCTGGCTTTATTTTAAACAACTTAGAAGGTACACCCAAAAACTAGTCCAGATGTTTATTGAGGGCCACTGAAATAATTCTTGAACAAGCTGAAAGGGATTTTGCCAGAGCTTCAAGGCAGGCAAGATGATTTTTTCAAGTCACTCTACCAACATGATATTTTACTCAGTTACAGTACCAGTATGATACCAAGTCTTCCCAGGAAGGTTTACTCTCCATGAAATCTCCATACTAACCTCAGGGAAATCTCTCAGTACTTCAGACATTTCATTTCCTCGTTCTCCACAGCCTACATAAATGATGACATCACTGTTGGAGTACTTTGAAAGAGACTGTGAGATCACAGTCTTTCCACAACCAAATGCCCCAGGAATCGCTGTTGTACCCCCTTGTACACACCTGAGTAAAGAAAAAGGACTCTGATTTGCAAGGAACTAAAAAACAGCTCTTTCCCATCTTAGAATATATTTTCCACTAGAACTCCCTCATCAAAAGCAGAATGACAGGAGTCACATTCAATGCTCTGGGTGAGAAACAGAGGTATTTCGCTAAATCAAAAAATCAAGGCATTAAACCATCCTTTTCTTCTCCTGTCCTTGAAGTATGTGACTTATGCTGATACAACAGCATGACTTTTGGGCTTGAGACATAGCAGTTTTCACAGCTGGAAGCAGCAATGGAATGGAAATGCTAAGAAAAGAACAACTGCACTTAGCTGTGTGCTATAGAATAAGCAGCACAATATTTCAGGACCAAAATAACTGAATTCAGTGTCTTAGAAGTTAACTGCTTAAATGAGCAGTTTGTGTTACAGTTAAGTGCAACAGTTTTCCTAAAGTGGCAATTGCAAAATCATTGGAAACTACACATCCTCAAGACCACAGAAAGATATCCTACTCATTCATTCAAGTGAAGATAGCAAGCTTCAAAGTCTTTCTGCAGAGGTGGTTATGTTAAGTTTATGCATGTCCAGTTTTTTCTAGATTAATGCATTAGAACAGTTTTGTTAAACTTCCTTTTTCTCCACCAGTGGGTTCACCTGCCAAATAAATATGAGAAGTTCAGCTAAACATTTTTTAAGATTATGCTGTGACACATGGTGAAAGCTTACCCTTAAAAAAACATAATGCTCTAAGTCCTCCTGCCTCTGCTTCCCCCTAAGAGAGAGATGTCTTACACAGCAGAAAATAAAAGGAAGTACTTACGGGAAGAGGGCATCCAGGACTCGCTGGCCAGTTAACAAAGGATGATTGGCCGGTAGCTTCTCGGTAACAGGACGGACCTGGCGTACAGGCCACACCTGCACCATGGTGAACTTCTCCTTCACACCTTCAAACTCCAGCTCTAACACAACATCCTAACAGAAAGACATGTGAAGTAAGCTAACAGCTGCATGCTGGACCAGCACATAAATTCTCATTTTAACTACTCTGCACAGGCCTTTGGTAACACCACAGAGCTCTCAGAACCTCAAAATGCAATCATCACCTCCCGAGGGAAGGCTCTTTCCCACATTTACAAGGCCACTGGGGGAAAACAGAGCAAGATACAGCATACATTAAAAATATGCTTTTTAAGAGCAAGAGAATTTTACATATTCATAAGATATTGTAGATCCCCACAGAGGTCATCAAACATGGCACAGTGAAGTGCCATTGGGAAGCCATATACATAGAAAATAACTGCACAAAATAATAATGCAACCCTGCAGGCAGGGTAGCAGAAATGATCATTAGACACCTTGTTGCACTAAACACTCTTTCTGTTCTGCATGAGGCCAGCTAGAGTACATCAGCCTTATAAAAGAGACACGAAATATACCAGCAATTGCTGTTTGGGAGACTTACTGAAGTGTCATAGTTTCCTGGAGGAGCAATGTATGTAACTGTACCCCTATTTCGTGGGGGCAGCATGATTTTGTGTTTGATCAGGGAGTTTTCATTCACCACACCATAAATATCTCCACCAGTGATATGGCTGCCAACCTAAAATCAGAACAGGTCTATTAGTCATAACTTTTAAAAAAGAACCTTGACAAACCGTAAAAAATACTACAGCTATTAAGTCTAGCACTGTGATTACCCCTTTTAAAACTTCCTTGTTACAGCACAGTAGCTTATTTACATAACTCATTACTCCAACAGCATTGCTAGCAACACTACCTGTGCTCAAGTGCCTTTCAAGGCTCAGACAGGAGCAATTACTAACAGACAAAAGAAATTTTCCTTGTTTCTTTTCCACCTCTCAACCTAATGTGCTGAGAAGAGAAAGGATAGCATATGTTAACCTGCAGGGTTGGAAAAAAGATGCTGCAAAAGGCTAAAGCCATGACATTTACCAGCTCTAAAGCTACCTTCACCATCTGCAAGATGTGCGCTGCAGTCACTCTTTTTGCTCAGGTAACACCTGCTCCTGCTAATGCTTATTGCAATTCCACAAGTTTCTCTATGGTTTGGTAAATACATCAAAACTCTCTAAGTTTCTAACATGTGGCAGCAACACACCGTAAGCTGTATCAAGTAAGTTTTGGTGATCCCCATCCAGTCTCATACATCACTACCACCTCCTAGCACTCCTTTTTGCAAACTTCAGTAAATGCAGCATTAACCACAGGTCCCAGCAGTCACAGCCTTAGCATGCTGCTCCAGGCCTAAGCTCTGGGGGTAGAGGAGCAAGAGGGAAAGGCAGGATTGTCAGAACCTACCCGCAGATTTTTGGAAGGCGTGAAGTCCCATTTGACATCTCGGCTCAAAGCTGACACGTTGACACCTCTAGGGATATAGATACTTTTGGTCAGAGTGCTGATGTCCGAGAGAGGCCTCTGGATACCATCAAAAATAGCTCCCATAATGCCAGGCCCCAGTTCCACTGATAGGGGCTTCCCAGTACGGAGCACAGGATCTCCTACAGAGACACCAGCTAAAGATTTGCTGAGGAAAAGTTCATCCAGAACAAGGGGAAAAAAACAGGCAGAAGTCATGAGGTTCACATCATACTCTCAAACTCCTCTTCTGACTTTAAGGTAATACTATTCCTATGTTACACATCACCATTTGAGAAGCATGTAGGCTTTATACTAAATTCTGAATTTGCTCAAACAGCAAAGTTCACATCACTTTGTCCACAACTTACATCAATTTGCTCAAACAGCAAAGTTCACCATCCTCTAGAGAGGCAAAGTAGTGACAAATATTCTACTTTACAATCATTTGTTCAAGTCAACTGGTGTTGGCAACTAATGTCAACTAATATGGATGAGTTCACTGGTGTGCCAGGTAGTGGGATGACAAAACATCACACGTCTTACATCTTCAAACCTAGAAAACAGATTAGGCTGTTTAAGTCAGATAATGTTAGGAAACATGGAATTTTTCACTTCAGAATTTGTTTAGAGAACACAACTGTTTTGATCTTGAGCCTTGCACAGCTTTTTTTCAACAGCAGCCTAATTTTAAAAGGACTTTGTCTAAGACCACACTATTGCCCTCCTGTTATATATCGAGTTGTCATCAGGTCTGTGCACTACTTAAGTCCCAAACATGCACAATGGATTTTTCTCTGCAAAGGGCCAGCACCTTGGCAGAAGGGCCTGCTAGAATTACAAAAGAAACTTTTGTAATTCTTTACAAAAGTTACCTTCTTTTCTTTACAAAAGAAACCTCCAAAGCTTACACAAACTCAATAGATTTAATACAAGTTGATTTCAGAGAGGCCTATGACCAAGTTTCCTCTCAACACTACATTAAAAGTAAACTATACTCAAATTTGTTCCATGTACTGATGGAAAGCTACTCAATATTGTAGCATTGATGCCATCTAAAATGATAAATTATTAGGCAGAGACAGGACCTAGTCAGCAGTTTGCCAGCAAGCTCCTCAGAACCAAGGTTTGGGAGCCAGCACAGCCTTTTTCCTAGGCTCCACAGACACACACGCCCCTTGGGATGGGGAGAGAGGCCTGGTTTCAATTTTTATGACTTCTTTTCTGACATTCTCTCTCATAGATATAGATGTGTGTGTGAGTAATAAAAAATACATTTTAACTTGCCTAGCTTTTAGAATATATGCTGCATCACAGCTGAACCAAGATTCTGTAAGACCACTGCAGAAAAAAAAGTGTAATCTATTATGCTTGGCGAAATACTCTGCCCAGAAGAAGGCATCCTGCCCACTTCACATTTCTTATTTAAGCATTATACAAGCACAGTTATCAAAAGCAAAGACAAAGATGCAACAAATATTGCTTAGGTTTGCCATTTATGGTTGACACTTGTCAACTGCCTTAACAAAGAGGCATTAAAATGCACTTGAGTTCTGAAGTACACTTTGATTTCCAGTCAAAAAAAGTCTCCTCACTACACAGCCACACAAGATAAGATTCACCTCAAAACCACCAAAACTTACAAAACACATGCAGAACAGATGTCCTGCCAGAACCCAAAGTAGCTGGCAGCACAGAGGGAGCAGTGAAAAGGATACAAGTTTCCTCATAGACCTGGACAGTTGCCAGATCCCCTTCCAGCCGGATGATCTCCCCCACCAGCTCACTGTGTCCCACTCGTACCAGCTCGTACATGGCAGCACCTGCCATGTTGCAGGCTGTCACCACTGCAAAAGAGGGGCACATAGGTGAGTTATTTTTCCTGCAGCCCAGGAAATTTACCCATCACAAGTCAGAACTGCACAGCATAAACCTGGTATTCACCCATATCAGACACACACTCTTGAACTCACAAAAGGATGCCACAACTCTTGGTATTTCTAGTTTAAAAGTCAAAAGAGTAAGTTTTCCTACATCTTTTATCCAGAATAAGAGGACACTATGAGAATGTAGCAATTCACAGGACAATTCAGGCCATAATTTCTCTTATCTGTCTTGACAGATTGCAAACGTTGAGGGTGTGAGATGCTGTAAACTTTGACAAACAAGTTCTATAGGCACTTCTCCCTTGCAGTGAGCTGGGCCACATTCTCATCTAACTAAATTAAAACACACAAGAAAATGGCAAAACTCGCCTGATGCCTGGTAGTTACATAAACCTGTGGTTGGGGGCCATTTTCAAGTCACTTAAACTTCTGTTTACCTTGGTAGCATCTGGATGCTGACATAAACATGGATAGATCAAGCCAAGGCACCTACTAAATACCCTTGCATCTGAAGTGATGCCTAGAAAGCTTTCAAGAAAACACTATTTTTTGCTTTATTTTGTAGAGAAGCGACGTCTATCTTCGGGCACCTAAATTAACTTTCAGCAGATGAAGATTGTTCTGCAGAATGTTTTGGGCCTGAAACTTCCCACTGCTTTGAGTTAGATTTCAGCAGGTCATATACAGAGTCCTGGATGCTTTAGAACAGATTTTATTATGTCTTGCATACTATGATCACAGTAATGCACACAAGATTCACATATTTACACAAAAATACATTTTCCATTTCTTGAGAAAGAAACCTGTGTCAGTTTAAAACTAAGTACCACCTCTGCAGTTACAGAATTTGCAGTCACTTGTGCCTATTTAGGTTGGGAATTTCTTATTCATCAAATACGTTGCATTAACAAAAATCTTGCTAACCTTCTGTTCTCACATTCCCATCCTTTCCTTCAGCTCTTGAAGAGAATGCAGGAGGGAGCAGAAAAGCCAGTAGAGTCTGCATGTATTCCAAAGCTGTTCCTGTCGGAGCCTAAACTATTTCAGCTGATAAAGATGTAGGAAGAGTCCTTCTCCCAGCTGCACTATTGCCACATTCTATCACCTTCCCTGACTCTTGTGGCTCCTTGCTGAGTTCCCCCAGCCCATGGGGCAGTAAACAGAACAGCTTGACTCTGACAGGGACTGAGGATCTCAGAAAGCACAGGGACAAACTTTCAGTGAGAGCAGACTATTTATTTTAGAGATATTTTTATTTTATTTTTATTTTCCCTTTTAAAGAAGCTTAGCACACTGGGTCCTGCAGATTTCCAAGCAAGGGGCTTTTTTTATACAGAAAGCTTACCTTTCGTTATTATTATTGTTGTTTTTATTCAACTGCCTGCTTCTGCTCATTACGTTTTTAAAAAGGGTTAATTATTAGTAACATCTTGTTAGCAGTTTTTTTTAATAGTTTGTCAAACTGTAAGTCAGTAATCCTTCTTGAAGAAGTCCCCCACTCAAAAAAAAAAAAAAAAAAGAAAAGCATCACCCAGAGCTCTTTTATACTTCTCTGCTTTCAAGTGAGAATTAACAAGATCCTAGATAAAACAAAATTTATTATTTCCTTTACAAAATAATACCTACCAGGTCCTGAGACTCCATAAACATAGCCAACAAAAGCCTCTCTCTCCTCATCACGGATTTTGGGGAGTTTGGAGAAGTCCATTTTGCCTGTTCAACTGAACAAAACAAAAAAAATAGGAGTCAGTCCTGAAGAACACACACACACACACACTTAGTAAGTTCCTCTCTTCCCTCTGCTCTCTTCTTATTCTCAGTTAAAAAGAACTCTGAACTCATAGAGTGAAGCAACTTGGCCTTACACACTTTTAACTGATTTTAAAGCTGTAAAAAGTGAAAAAGTAACTGATTTAAACAAACAAAGTATCTGAGATTCCTTATTGCAGAAATACAGGGGTAGAACATCACTCCATTATATGCTCCACAGAATGCTACTAAATGAAAAAGATGAAGTGCAACAATGCCCTAACACTGCTGCACTGTTTTTAAGCTTGGTAATAGGATATTCAAATAACAGAAAATCTCTTTTGTATTCTACATCTCATTACCCTCCTTCAAAATATGGAGTTTTCCATGATTCTGAGTGAGCAAGAGAATGTTCTGGGTCTGCTTTACTGCCACCAGTCTCTAAAATGCAACACTACAAATATTTATTGTGAAAATTCAATTTTTGCTATCTTAAGGTGCTGAATCACAGTATTTAGAGGAAGCAAAACAGATTTTCAGAAGCACCAGCACACAAACATGTGAATCCTTTCTGTGTGTCTCACAGCTACATACTATGCCATCTTTGCTCTCAGTGAAACCCACCGAGTATTACAGAAGAATTGTGCTGAATAATGGGCAAAACCTCCAACTTGCAACAATTAAACAACAGGCTGTCATCTCATGCTAGTAACTGTTTAGCAAATCTAAACAACTGGCACTGGAAAAAGCTGTTTTATCAACAGACTTCCTCCATCCATGTTCATCCTGTGGCTGACACTTGGGCTCTCCTGCTTCCGGTGCGGATCAGAGGATTTCACGGTTTTGCTTTGTGAGCCCTTATCATGCCGTGTGTTACCTTGGAAACTGATGGGTGTTAGAGAACTGTAAGGCCACACTCTTCCCTCTTAGGAAGACACTCTGAGGTGTACAGACACCCTCAGGACACAGCACTGGTGAAAGGTGCACTGTGGCAGCCCCAGCACAGAAGGCTCCTGTGCTAACCAGCAAGGCCCCTGGTTTGGTGACATGAACTGGGGGGCATCTCTTGACACTCACACTCAAGTCTTTGAGAGAAGCCTAATCCAACCCAGCATCTTCCACAAGGCAGCAAATACAAAGGCATACTCAGCTTAAAAACCTGCCCCATGCATAATAAGCAAGACAACAACTCCATTGCCACCCTTTCCAGCACAATTAAAGGATATGTTTTTGTCTATTCTTTGGGAGCAGTAGCTGACTTTTGCTATTCTTGAAATCCTGCAACCGTTTTCCAGCTTTTTAATTCAGCAATACAAGCCCTCTGCCCCTCAGCCTCTTTATTGATCTGTAAGTTTCAAATTAGTGGCACTGCTCCTTAAGAAAAAGATCTCCCATGATTTAGACCCCCTGTTCATCCTGGAGGAATAGCTTCACCCAGGCTCCATGTCTGTGGAGTGTACTGTCTATCATGGCTGCCACTGATTTATTCCACAACAGCTGATCATGGCTCAGCCACCACCAGCTTGGAGCAGACCTGCTAATGGGTCTTGAGCCCAAAGGCTAAGCCAGATATCCATTAGATCCCTCTACCCTCCATAGCCATAGGTTATCTTTCACACTTCCCAGTGTTTAGACCCAAGAGACAATTTTAATTTTACTGCTTTTTTTCTCAAATGCCTCCTCTGACAAGTGGCAGAGGGAAGGTCCTCGCAAAGCAATCTGCAGCTCCTGAGCAGCTGGTATGAGCTGGTTCTGATCTGACTCACACAACTATCTCATCTTTTTTGCTTTTAACAACTAAAACTCAAGCAAGCACAATTGCTGTTCATACCGAAAGAAGCAGTTGTTCTTATAAATCCAAATTAAACATTTACTTCAATATAACAATGCAGAACAATGTCCAGTGTTGTACTATCATCATCTCTAAAAGCACAGTAGAGAGTTAAACCACATTCTCATAACTGAATTAGTGACACAGCTTGGCAATTAGACAACATCCCGTATGAAAGAGTCAAATTACAAAGGCAAGGAAAAGCAGGAGCACTGGGCCAGTTTCAACTTAAATTAACTTTTTTTCATAATCAAAACCTGCTTAAAGCAACTATTTTCCTTTTAGGGAGGCAAATAAGAACCTCAGAACAGCCATTCTGCAGTTAAATGGCACCATCCTGACAGCCAGCATCTGCCTCTCTTGTTCCTGTGCCTGCTCTGGTCCCTCTCTCTTCCTACAGCCACCTTTCCAAATTATTGGCCAAGCCACGTAAAAGAGCAGAGGATTGCTCCACTAGACCACCTAGCAACACACTAACAAACCCTGTCTTTACCATGATCTCTAGCATCTGCACCAACACCTTTTAAACACACACCTATTAACTATTTCAAGTGTAAAAGATGTGAATTCCTGCTCACCTTTGTTTTACCTCTGCTATACCCCCAAAGTACAGTCTACACAAAGCCAGTGCCCACCCAGCCAGGCTGACCTCTTTTTTAATGGGCTACATATCTCTTAACACTGAATACAAATTAGGGGGAAAAAAACCCCAGCTGTTATTTATCTCTGCATCATTTTCTTGTGCTTGTGTACTAGCACTACAGATTTTCAATTAATATGGAAAAGTCCTTGAGGGCCAAAATGCTGCCTTATCTTCCTACCTTGTTACATGTTTTCATTGCCAGTACTCAAAGAAAAGGAAATTCCCTAAAGCATATATGTACCCCAGAAGCCATGGTAGCTGACCATTTCAGAAATCTACAGAGCCCCTGAGGCCTTTGAAAGGCCTCTTGCCAACACAAGATATTAGACACTATATGCAATTCCTTCCCACAAAAGTCCACTAGTACACCTACATAGGATATTAGCTTATTTTTTATTCCCTTTTGAGTAAAGACGCATATTTTATCCTTTACAATTTATATCTTCCTTATCTAAAACAGTTCACCAATTGATTTCAAACATGTTCTTAAGCTCTAGCAGTCATCTTCTGATTAATAGTGCCAGAAATCAAAATATTGCTTGCAGCAGACCCTTCTGACTGAAAGGTGATTTATTACACTGATTTTAAAGTCCTAATTAAACAAGAAAGAGCCCATAACCTGAGCTTTCTATCTTGGTTTCTCCCCAGCACAGTAATCTGGTTACACAGTAGCCCCAAAAATGTAACTGCCAGGCTCTCAATGTTGGAGAAACCCGTTTTGCTTCACTGTTCCTGGGTTTTGCGTCTAACATTTGATCAGATGCAGAATTTACACGACGAACTGCCTTAATGCAAAGATTTTTTTCAAAATTCAGACTGGTGAGATTTTTAGAAGGAGCCTTCTTGCAGCAAGGAAGAAAATCCACGACAATTTTATCACATAAACACAGTTCCTTACCTTATTTTACAGAAGCAGGGAGTACCAAAAACCCACAGGCCCAATTCTAAAGCCAGAATTCAGCAGTGAAGCATCACCGCTTGCGAAATAATCGTCCTTCCAGTGCCCCTACACAGAGGGATGAGAAAGCTGCTGCAGAGGGGAACGAAATTTCTGACACACAGCAGAGGCACAACCACCTGACTTGATGAGTCATCAGTCTCTCTCTCCCTCTCTCTCCCACCAGCACCGAGGAATGCCGCAATAGCAATTCCAGCCACCTCGAGCCCAGCTGAGCTCCCATCTGTGCTCTCCCTGCTGCACAGGACCAAGCAGAAGAATTTCAAAGGCTTCGGCGTTTGCATTAAAGACCTCCTACAAAGCCGGGAATTCCAGTGTCCCGTGTGGTGCATACGCGACACAAATATCCCTGAAAGAGGTGCATGTTTTCTGCTGGGATCTGTTCACCTGCCAGCCCTCCGGTGTAATACAGCCATGTCAGTGTGTGCTGTGCCCTGGAAGGGCTTAACAGAACACCCGCTTAACTACAGGCTGCACAGGGAGGCGCTGAGCACACTGCAATACTAATAGCTTGAGCATGTTGAACGGTATTGATTGCCTCCAGGAGTCTTGTGGGGCTTCCTGACGCCCAGAAGCCCTTTCCCTGGCCAGCAGAAGCACTAAGGCATGCACAACATCCAGCACCTCAACAAAGCAGAGAGCTGTGCCACCCTGAGTGACAGCTGCTGGAATAGGCACTGCCCTGTACGCTGAACAGAACACTGGCAGCTGTGTGAGCCCTCCCTAAGAACCTGCGTGAAGCTGAAGAGTTCCCTGCAGTCTTCACAACTTCTCAAGTCTGTCTTTGCAAGTTCTAGGATTACCAACACTTCAAATTGCCACAAAAGCCTAGACACTAACCACAACTCATCAGTATCAGTAATTTGGAAGCAGCAGCGTTACATTAATAAGTCATCAGTGGTAGGAATCATCCTGCTGGAATAACTTTGAACCTGAAGGTCATAGATTTTAGTACATCTGAAACAGACTATAGTGGTTTGATTTCCAAGGGTAGAAAAATAGAGTCAGAATATAAGCCCTTTTATTTGATACCCAGGAAAGCTTAATAGGCATAAACAGTAAAATCTACCCAAGAGTTTTCAAAAGAAAATAATACCTCATCCTCTTCTTAGTAAAAACCTAGACATTACAGGTTAGTAAAGATCACCACCCACACCGGACAATCAGCTTAGTGTCACATTGGAGAGATGCTTCAGATTCAAGACTGCTGACATTTACTGTGCTCACCTGAGCAGACTGGCACAGCACAGAAATCCCAGTGTCCAGCTGCATGAAGACCTGTTGCAAGGGCCTCATAAATAACCGGATAATCACTGCCACAGATTTCCTGTAACTAGGACAGTTTAAACTTCCCCTCCTAACAAATGATATCTTTAAGAGGAAGTATTAAAAAAAAAAAATACAGTGCCTGAATGACAAATGCAGAAGTTTGGCAGCATTTTCATATCTAGAATTTGAAATATTGTCCCCAAAAAACAACATGCCCAGAACTCTAACACAGGTCATTGGGAAAGGAAGCCCAACAGTATTCTCAGGAAACCTGCTCCTTCACAGTATGCAGAGTTGTAATTTTACTATAAGACAGCAGGGGAAAGTACTCCAGATTTCTCAGTCACCAGACAACTGAAATACTGAGGTTCAGGGGCACCTCTGGCAATCATGTACTTCAGCCCCCAGCTCCAAGCAAGCTGATGTCAGCTGCTCAGGGCCACATCCAGATGTGTTTTGATTACCTCCAAGGATGAAGCCACCACAACTCTCTGGGAAACCTGTTCCAGTGTTCAGACCCTCTTGCAGTAAAAAGTGTTTTCCTATGTTTAAAGGGAATTCCCTGTATTTCAGTTTGTGCCCATTGTGCCATATTACTTCAGCAGGTACCACTGAGAAGAGTCTGGCTCCATCCTCTTTGCTCCCTCCCATCAGGTGTTTATATACTTTACAATAAGATTCTCAGAGCCTTCTCTTCCTGAGGCTACATAATCCCAGCTGTCTCATCTGCTTTTCCTACCTCCCATCAGGTGTTTATATACTTTACAATAAGATTCTCAGAGCCTTCTCTTCCTGAGGCTACATAATCCCAGCTGTCTCATCTGCTTTTCCTACCTCCAAATGTTTAACAGTCTTTGTGGCCCTTTTCTGGATGCACACCACTATGCCACATCTTTCTTCTACTGGAGAACCCAGAACCAGACATAGCACTCTAGATGTGGTTTCCATCAAGTTTAACCAAGGTGAAAAACCACCTCCCTGACCCTGTTGGCAGGATTCTTCCAAACACAGCCCAGGATAGTGCTGGCTGCCTTTGCCACAAGGACACATAGCCAGCTGATGTCCAGCGTGGGGAACCCCAGCTCTTTTCAGCACTCAGTCACTCCTCAGCCTGTAGCAGGATATGTGGTAATTTTGCCTCAGATGCAGGACTTGGCACTTCCCTTCATCAAACTTCATGGGATTCCTGTCAGCCAATTTTTCCAGTCCAGGTCCCTCTGTATGGCAGCACAACCCTCTGCCACATCAAACACCTTCCAACCTATCATCTGCACTCCAGTGAAACCAGGCAGGAGTCACGTCCCGTGCTCGACACAGCCATGGGGCTCAGTCTTCTCATGACACAGACATTGTGAAATGAACAGCACCAACCTTCCTGCCACAAGCTCTGAGCTAGAAAGAATATTTCTTAAACTCAACAGTATGGACATTTTCCCACTTAGTTATTCATACAATTTCAGTTGTCACAGGGCACTTTGAGGCCACCTCTGCTCTAGATAAATGCAGAACCTGCTTGAGTGATGCTCAGCTACATACTGTGGACCCATCTGCAACCCTACAAGAACATTTGTCTTTTACATAACTTGTTCCCTGGGTTCTTATAAGCCCTCTCCTCTCACATGAGGCTTGTTTTGCTCAACACATGGGCACATAAATCCATGTGAAAGAGAATTATTCTGCCACTGTCATTGCAGCACACGATGGCTACAAAGTGAGACCATGCAATGCTGAATTCATGAAGTCCACCACAAGCTCCTACTGTCCTCTTCCTAAAGAGTTGGGGACTTAGCTGTGGGCATGCCAATACATACAAGTTTGACACTTCAAATAAACATCATGCTTAGCATACAAGCTAAAGATATAACAATATATTTATATTTGATACATATATAC
Source organism: Urocynchramus pylzowi (assembly GCA_013397555.1). Taxonomy (NCBI): domain Eukaryota; kingdom Metazoa; phylum Chordata; class Aves; order Passeriformes; family Fringillidae; genus Urocynchramus; species Urocynchramus pylzowi. The sequence goes on along the minus strand of VZRH01005668.1, from coordinate 771,691 downwards.
AACACAAAGTATATATTCCTAAAGCAAGGGTGTGAAGTCTGTCCATGCAAAAAGTACCACCACTACAAGCTGTAACTCAAGCACCCAAGCTTTTATTCAGTAGCTTGGGAAATTCCTTCAGTTAGCCCAGAACAATACTAGAACAAAGTTGTTTGAACATGACCAAGAAGTCAGCAGTTAAAATAAAACTAGATAGAAAGGCTGGCGAGGTGTTCATTGCATAAGTACTTTGACCCACTGAAGATCTGATCAGCTCAGTAGATAAGCAGCCTTCAAACATCAAATGCAGCTATCATGCTGTATCTAGAAGTGATAAACATCCTGGCTAAATCCATTAGAATACTCCTGTTACTAGAGAAAACCACATTGTCCATGTGAAAAAATGTTCATCAACTGACTCACATGCTACAGTTTTCCATAATAGGGTTTTCTATAGCAATTCTTTCCTCTCAGCTGAGGCTTCTCCAGAGGAGGAAATTTATGAGACTCTCCTTAGTTCTTACTTGCTGCACTGCTTCACAATTTTATTACTGTGAAAAATTTGACATTCCTTTCAGCCTGCTACACATTCTGCCCTTTGGCTTGATAGACTTTAATACAAAAGAAAGATCTAATGCAACTGAAATCCAAACCATACTACAGAACACTAATACAAAATTCATTTCTGTGTTCTACAGTGACCTTCTTTTCTTATCCTGATCCTGTCATCTAGCTGCTAGGGCTGAAAAGTTCTGCAGCCATCTGCTCAGTGCAATGCTCAGTCATTTCTTCTAGATGAACAGTTTTCATTGACCTCACTAACATTACTGCTAAACTAAAATCTACTCTAGCTTTTATTAAGTAAAAGTCACTTGATTTTCAGGTGTATTTGGCACTGTTACTTGAAATACTTTTTGTTGCTCTAACCTTTAAGATGACAAACATTAAGATGAAATGAATACATAGCTGTAAGCAACTATGACAGCAAACTTTACTACAGTTCAGCAGTCACTTCTGAAGAGCTGAAGATCTTACCTCAACAGACAAAAGGTGTGCAATTTGACAAAACAACTGTTGCTAGATTTTTAAGTCAGGCTCAGTTTTACACACAGAATCAGAGTTGTTTGGGCTCATGAACACACATTGTCTACTCTGTAAGTCTCACTTCTGCCTAACCCCTTCTCCCCAGGTGTAATGGCTAAAATACTGAGCATGAGCTTGGAATAAGCATTTCATCATTACACCTAAGTTTCAGATCACCTTTGAAGTTAGGATATTATGGAATCTTCAGTTTGTTATGCAAGGTATCTGATAGCTAGTTTGAAGAGCTGAACCAGGAGTGAGTCTCCATGAAAGTCTTTGAGAAAGATCCAATATCCCTAGCAGACAGAAGTACTCTTTTAAAGCACCTTTGGTATAATGAAACACCTGGCTGGAATCACAGCACACCTATTGGCACTGGATTCCAGTAAAAGGAAATTAAATTGAGGTTGACTTTTCCTGTAATGAAAAACTGCATATTTATGTTTTAAAGCAAGTTAAGCTACATTTGGAAATTTTATGTTCAAATAAAATAATACCTGAAGTATTTACAGCTTCTTTAGAACAGACAGAGGCCTTCCAATACATTAGATTTTAACATTGTTTAAACTACTTATTGTGGTGGTTGTCTGAACATCTACAAGCTCATGCAAATTTATCTCATGATAACAAAACCCCCAAAATTGTAAGGATCTATAGGCAATTCACATAATAGAATTGCTTATTTAGCCATCTTTAGCAATATAGTCTGCAGTTAGTATGAAATACCATCTTAGGGTTTTTCTGAAGAGCTGCTTTTTAAGGCCTTACTTTCAGAGTGGGAAATAAAGTAATGATACAGTGTAACAAGAACAAGGGCCAAATGTTTGCCCCACTAACTGAAATTCTTGGAAGATGCAGTTTCTTTGCTTGGATATTAAAAAACTGTCAAGTCATTCCTCAGGATCTTACACAAAACTTGCATACCTGAAAGCTTTTGTCCAGCTATAAGAAGTTATTCCCATAAAGGCACAGCTGTCTCTTGATGAAGTCCATGGCTCTTCCCATATCCTTTCTATAGCTCCTCACACCCAACCATCCCAACCACAACAGGACTGCTCTTCATGCTTAGGGCACAGAACACAGACCAGCATCACAGACATCCAAACCACCTCTCTTCTACAGGAACCACCACAAACCACTTCAGTAAGCAAGCACAGCTTACAGCAGCCTAAAGATGGGACACAGCATCTTCACAGCACACATTCTGGCATTTTTCAGGGGATGCTGTCTGGCAGAAACACAGCTGGGCAGACTGGTCAGCTGAAACTCAGCAGAGCACCAACACTTCAACTTGGCTGTGAGAATCCTTACAACGTGAGAGCTTTCCAATTGATTAGGAAGGACAAAGATAAGGCTTTTGTATTACAGAGACCCTCTAGAACACCACTTCTCTCAAGCATTTGTATTTGCAATGGGTCTATTTTCAGCAGGCTTTTTAGCTCATTTACCTGCCCAGCACAATGAGTCTTGGTTAACTGGGGCAGCTTCCCAGGCTAGTTTTGGTCCTTGCTGATTGTTGCCCTGTTCTTTTGAGTTTCTCTAAGCCTTCTGATGTTTACATTCTCCTAATGGAGTTTCTCACACACTTTCATGTAAATAATGATCGTTTTACATTCTTCTCTGTAGGAGGAGAATTTTGATGGACTGTTAGTTTGACCAGTGTGGTTGGAGAGGTGACGATGTCATTCTCCAATCCACCATCACTTCTGGAATTCTATAAATGTTGAGGTTTGAAAAATAAAGTTCCTCTTTTCCTGTTCCTGTTCAGATGCTGGAACACCTGACATAAGTTTTAATAATTCTTGTCACAACAGTGACAGCTGATTACTTTTGATTTGAACATAACAGACTCCCCAAAATGTTGTAAACCATGACAAAATTAAAAGAGGGGCCACTGTCAGACAAATTATTTCTGAACAGAGTGAGCAGTGACACTGAATTTTACCATTACACAAGCTCAGAGGAGAAGTCAAGCTGATGAAGCAAGCAAATAAATTCAGCACCTAAAACTGGTCTTTATCTGCCATTTGGTTAAGTGGTAGTAACAAGGTCTGTCAGACTTTCAGGATTTATCCATGCACATCTTACTGGTTTTCACAGCAAGTGTATCATTTCAGTAAAGCCAGGCCTTGGAAGGCAAAGTCTGTTGGAACAGCCATATCACCTATGTCCAAAGATTTGCTGCCATCTAAAAAGTTTGACAAACACAGGAGAAATAAATGCTTGGATGAAATAAAGTAACCAAACAAAAAATATTTATGAGTGCAGAACTTAATGCCATGAGAGATGGCCAAACCCAAGAATTAGGTATAAGCTTAGCTGTCCACTCCCAAAGGGAAGAATGGAGTGAGCACATCAAAGACAAGCAAAAAGCTTTTTATACCATAAAAGAAGATACAACAATGACAAACAGAAGATCCAGTCAAAACCGGTTTTGCATGTTGGACATTTAGGTGATTATTGGCTTATTCTGTACAGGGAAAAAAAAAGGCTGAAAAGTTTAAATTCATTCTGCTTCTTCTGCTGGAGTAGGACCCTGTTTCTCTCTGCCCAGCTGGAAGGTTAAAGAAGTCACATGTTTTAAGATGTTGAGTAAGAATGAATGAACATGATATTCCAGTTGACTACATGGTCTGTTTTCCTTGGCAAAATTCCAGCCAAAAAAAAAAAAAATCATGTGGATACCACTGTCCATCAATGCCTCAATATTTCCAAGTCTGAAATCCCCCACTTTTTAACCAATGAAACAAGCATGGAGAAAAGAATATATTTCAGGCAATGTAGCATTGGATTGCTGCATGGTTTGTGTTTTGTAGGGTTTTCTTAAAAAGACAGAGAAAAAAAAAAAGAGGGATTGCTACTTGGACAGCAGTAGCATTCAACATCTTATGGTCAACATCAAAGTAACCAAAGACCCCAACTAGGTTACCCTGTAATCCTTTTACTCTTTCTAAAAGAGTAATTAGGAATGCAGCCATAGCTCACAAACATGCAATTTAAAAGCACGAGGGAAATCCACCAGTAGGAATTTTCAGGGCTTGAGAACCCAAAGACACACCATTATGGCATCAAAACATGAGGGGGAATGCACAGTGCCTCTAAAAGGATCTTCAGGGGAATCATCTGGTAACCTGCTGGACTACAGCAGCTTTGGGTGACAATGTGTAACACCAGCACCCATGCAAGTCTGGAAGATAAATGGATGAAGTCATGCTGGGAAAAAAACTTAGACCACAGAAGGACACTTAAGGCCCACAGACATTGTAATCCAGGGCCAATGAGGCATAAGATGGTTAATATACATTTAGACCAAAACAAAAGCTAAATTTAAGCTCATGCTCTATAAAAATGAAGCAACACTAATCACTCATGGCTCAACCCTATTAGCACTACCTGCAGAAAACAATTCCTCATTTGGAAAATGACAAGGCAGCACTTACAGGAAGCAGAGATCTTGTGTTACTATTGCAACACAAGACTGCAACCCCCCTTTGAACAGTCAGCTGATGCCAGCAGCCATTTTCCACTGCTGCCTTAATTTCTCCTTCCCTGTTCTCTCAAGCTGATGTCCATGGTGATTAAGTATTTCTGAATGTCAGACTCTGCCACCTGATCACAAAATTAGTCTTAATTTTTTCCCCACATGAAAGAATAAAGCTTTCCCAGAGGACTTTGCATTACAGACTGACAGGCACAGCCAAAATAATCTGCAGTATTTTTGGTAATTCAAAGACCTGTAGATTCTGATCTCCCTTCAAATATTCTTACACAGAAAAAATGCAGATATTATTAAATATTTATATTTGCTGAGAAGCCAAACATTCAGCTGCTGCAGATCTGCACAGTGCAGAACTCAGCACAATTTGCAACATACTGAGGATCTGCCTCAGTTAGTCAAACTTCCACTTGCAAATGCCAGTTTGTATCTGGCATGTTCTTGCTAATAAATCACTTCTAGCAGTCTGTCAGCAGGTTTTCCTACTTTTCCACCCCCTCTCCACTTCAGCAAGCAGAATTAGCCCTTGAAATACCATGCTAGATCAAATAGCCAGTGTACTTTGCTAAAGTATTGCATTACAATGAATAAAACGATCACCAAATTGCTTTTATGCCCAGCAGGAGTGCAAATTCTCTGAGGGAAGACAGTAAAATCTTAGGAAGAAAGACTTGACTTTCTTCCTAAGAAAGTAAATCACTCTGGGCAGCTGCACGGAATGGATGGATCTTGACACACACGTGCCACATCCTCCAGTGTCACAGCTACCTGTAACACGAACAGCATCACCCAGAACCCAGCCATGCAAGATTTCCCTCTTGCCTCCGAGTGAACGCCAAGGGTGGCGTTTGGAACACCTCATCTAAGGCAGAATTTTACCACTGGCTGCGGGAATAAGAAGCACACTTGATGTGCCACCAGGACATCCAGCTGCAAAACAACAGGGCGGCTCTTCTGCCTCGGACGGGCCGCGGTGAGGAGCCCGCAGCAGCGCTGCCCTTCCCCAGCCGAGCCGCTCGCTCGGCGCTGGGCTGCGGCCAAGGCACCGGCAGGATCCCGACCCACCCACTCAAGATGGTGGGATGACCCGGCACTGGAAGCCAGCCGCTAGCACCCCGGCCCTTTTCGGGAAGCAATCCTGGCATAACCCCACGGCATCGCACTGAGGAGCGCTCAGCAGGTTTTCCATTCGGGGGCTGCTTCGCCTTCCAGCTCCCCGCTCCCGGCGAAGCGGGGCGGGGAAGCGCATGGCCGCCTCCAGCGGGCTGTCCTGCCGGGACACGGCTCCGTGAAGGTCGGCTGCCCAGGGCCCCGGCGACACCCGCTCCGCAGCGCCGGGGGCCGCGCTCCCCCTGCGAGCGGCTCCACGGCGAGACCGCGTTCTGCCCGGGCAGGGTCCGAGCGGGGCGGGCAGCGGCGAGAGCCGAGCCCCCCC
>VZRH01005668.1:747857-763526 GCA_013397555.1 Urocynchramus pylzowi | reverse complement strand
AGCAGCCAGGATGGGGCGGCAGTGGCAGTCGGGATGAGGCAGCAGCCAGGATGGGGCGGCAGTTGACACGATCAGCAGCGCTCCCGACAGAACTGGGTTTCCTTTTATCCTTTGTTGACCGTTCTGCTGCAGCTCAGCCTTGCTTTGGTTGTGTGTTCGTCGTGGGACAGAGTTGTGTGAGTGGGAGAGCGGCCCAGGCGTGCCAGGCTGCTGCTGTGGGGATGCCCTGGCAGGGCACGGCCGGGGCTGTCTGCCGTGCTCAGTGCTCCCCGAGGAACTGAGCCTGGCTTTGCTTGCACTGATCAGGAGTTCTCATTTCATGGGCTTTTATACTTCTTGTAACTTTTTTTTTTTTTTTTGGAATAAAAGGCTATGGAGAAAAAACCTGCATACCACTCTTCTGCTTCCAGAGCACCAAACTTCATTTCTGTCACTTTGCTTTTACTTACAGGCAGCTTTATTTCTGGTTCAACTTCAGGGCTTACTGCTTTAGGTTCTGTACTTGGTATTTCTGCTCTTCTGGTACTCTTTCATCTCTTTGAAGAACAGCATATTCCTGTCTTGCCAAAACACTGTTAGCACCACACAGCAAGTTCTAGTGCAGAATAAATTCATATTCCTGTGCAGATTCTCATATTGAATCCAGGTGTTCTCTAAAAATTCAGATGGAGGCAAATATGCCAACAGAGCTCAAATTGAAAAATAACCCCATTGAAATACAACGAGACTCAAAGGACTAGAGCATAGTTCAAAAGGAACGTATAAATTACACAGGGGCACTTTGGAACAAATCCAAATTGTTTTTTAAGTTACAAAGATTGGTGAAGATCCCTAAAGTACAAGTACTGTCAAAGGTTGGGTCCAAAAATAGATCTAAAACTTCAGCTCCCAGCTTACAGAAACTGATGGGCTTGAAGGGATCTGGTCTGTCTTCAGTATTGAATCCAAAATTGTGGACAAGGCCTTCTGAACAAACGGACTCCATCTGACTGTTTTTTCTGGGAATGTATGCACTGCATTGTTACCCACACCACAAAATGCAGAGATGATTTTGGAAGCGCTTAGAGCAGCTGATGTTTTATCAGCTGTCATTATGAAGAGTCTGATTTGGCAGAGAAAGAATTAAAAAAGAAACTATCCTGTTCATTGGCATGAAATTTCAGATCTAAAAGACTGTGTAGTCAACAGATGTGTCTTGCAGCCTTCTTTCTTAGCTCTCTGAATTTGAAAGAGCACATAGCTGTGTGTTAATAATGCATGGCAGGTTGTAGTGTCTCTTGTCATCAGGGTGTTTGAGGTTAGGTGACCTCTTCTACCTGGGCCCTCTGGTTTCAGAAATAGCAGAAGATTTTTGTGTTTTCTCAGCTGCTTATAATTTTGTGGATTTTCTCTTATTTGATGTGTTAAACACCATCTTCTCAACTGGGAGCTGCTATTAGCTTTCCCCTGGTTTTGTGAGACTTGGCTTTATGTTCACTCTAGCCTCACCTTCTGAATAATTTTAATAGAGTCTCATTATGTTTCCCTTTTTTTCTTAAATGGGACTTGAAAAATGGAGGTAATTCACTGTTCTGTTAGTGAACCTTGTGATTCTCTAGAGATTAATTTATTTTTTCATTTATTGTATCTTATTATTGTTAGTTCTTGATATTGAAAATCTATTTTAGAGCTGTGTTTGCATGAGGAAAAATACCAGTGGAGGAGACTCAGGTTCCACTGTCTGTAGTAATCTGGCTGTTTTTATAGAGCAGATGTAAATAATACTCTTGCACTTTGCTGTTTTCATGGTGTTGATTCACTTGTTGCTCAGTGGTTTTGTGTTTTCATTACAGTTGTTATGCTGCTGGTTTTCAGGAGAGAAAGCTGAAAGTCTTGCATTGGTTCTTGAGCATTTGCTGATTGCTGTTCATGACATTTGATGTCTTAAAGTAAGGGTACATTTCTCACTTGTTTCAGTTCAGATGAAACCTGTGAAAGTAAGGCATCCAGCCTTTCCCTGATGGCCTTCCGTAGAAATCCCATTACACAAGGCTGTTGCAGGACCTGTGTGCTCCACTGCGTGCACGTCCCTGCTGTGTGAGCAGAATTGTCACGTACCTGGAGCCAGTAGGGCATGTTACAAGCAGGGCCTGGGATCCTGTGCATGTGTTACTTTGTCACACTAACCTCTCCAGTTTGATGGGAAACACCTGGGAGATTGTCATGCAGCAGCACATCTTGAGCCATCTGGTGGAAAAGGGATTGGAACAGGGAGTAAGTGGAGTGCTGTGTGTTAAACCAGCCTTAGAAAGAAGTGTGCACTAACTACTTTTGGAGATTGCCTCTCAACTTTGTGTTTGCAGCTAAGTCTCAGGTTTTGTAGTTCTGAGAGTCCTCCTGACTGGCTGAGGAAGAGTCCTACAGGCTACATCTTACACAACAGGTACCTGCAGCCTCAGAGAACTTCCTAACCCTGAGACTTTGCAGGCTTATGCTGCTCTGGCTGCCTTTGTAGGAGAAACATCACAGCTGGAGAGTACTGAACATAACAGAAAAATAACTGTATTGTTTCTGAAGTGTGGGGAGTCATTATGGTAAGCTCTGATACCTCTGCTTGTTTTGCCCAGATTCAAGGAGTAAACCTTTCAAGGTCCTGAAGATGATCATGTTTCTGAGGAGAACAGGGAGGGTTTTTTCTCTCCTGAGTTAGTATGACAGAGTTTGTGCAGAGCTGCTGAATTGTTTCCGTTTGCTCGGCACAGTGCTAAGCTTAACATATATGGGAGGAAGTTCCAAGTTTATGAGAAAACTGCTGAATGGTCATATGCACTGGAGTCAGGACAAAAAAGGTAATTGAGCTTGAAAATCACTTTATTTTTAGGCTTTTTCTGAACCTAGAAATGTCCAAGTGAGCTGTAGTCTGCATTTACTTTCATGGATGGTAAATTTAGACCTTGCCTATATGCAAGTTTTCAAATGGCTTAACAGCTTCTAAATGAGTTTATAAAAAATTCAGTGCAGTTTATTATGGGTACTTTAACCTGATTTATGTCTCTGACCACTTTGAGTTTAATTCCATAACCAGATTAAGACATTCCATGAAGTAGGAAGGATTGGGAGGGTAGGAAGGTAGCAGAGGAGTTGTAGCCATTTTACTGAAGCACTTTAGAACCCAGTCTTGTGTTTTGAGTACTGTTTGACCATTTGGTTCTTTCTGCATGTAGATGTAGCTTGGTAGTTTGGGACATTTCTGTGAAAAAAAATGTAGTAACATTAGTTAATCACCAAATGCCACAGACTCTGCTGCCATCTCCTGAGGACAAGAAATGATGCATCCTCCTTTGACACTCTAAATCTCTTTTAAAATGGGGAATAATGGGTGATGGTTGAGCCAGAAAAATACTTTAATCCAAGTGGAAATCATTCAGAACTTGAAGAGCCTGCCCATTTGGCAAGCATTGGAGGTGTTCAGACCAATAATCTGAGAAGGTGCTAGATATTTTTATCCAGAAGAGGAAAGAACATGGAAAGTTGGATCTTTGTATTCGTTTGGGAATTGATAAGAGAGAAGTGCAATACTTCCTTGCATCGCTCCTGCTCTAAGTGAGGCAGGCAATGTCAGGATTACTTTCTACTCCTGTCTGGAAAAGAGGAAGGGAAGAAGTGACCCCTGTGGGAGTTAGTTGTGAAGCAGCAGAAGTTTGTCAGGAGGGAGTTTGAGGCGGGGAAGCCAGGGTAAGAGAGAGTCTGTGCACAGAAGAATACCTGGCTATTTGGAGACTCTTGGCCTTGAAGACCTGAGAGCAGAGGAGCTCAGCACCGAAATGGGGTAACTGTGTCTTTGTGTCAAAGCATATTGAATGAATTCATTACAAGAAGGAAATGATACTTTAGGCTTTATTGAAAATAGAGCCAAAACCATTTCCACAACACTGTCACTAGGCGACTAAGATTAAGATATTTGAATTTTCCTGGGGGCAGAGTATTTCTTTCTTTAATTAATTGAAAATACTGTGCTTCATAGTAAGATCTTCATGCATTAAGTATTTCCTGAGCTCACTTGGCCTTCCTTCTCCCTGCTCTTTTCCAGGCTCCATGTGATTTTTGGCCCTTGGCAGACTAAACTCTGAAAAAAATCTGATTTACACCATCTGAGCATTGTATTGATGTTCTCTTGAGAGTATGGGATGAAACCTGGGCAGCAGCTGAAAGCTTGTGAAAGTTTTCTCTACATGGCACTTGGAATTGTTGGCAAAGATCACAAATTAAGTTCAAAATTGCAATTAAAGGGGATTTATTTGGTTTTAGATCTTTGGCACAAATTTTTATTTGAGAACAATTCATTCTTAGTGAAAATTAGGAAAAGGATTGGGGGGAAATGATTGTTGCCTTAGAAGTGTTTTTAAGATAGTCACATGAAAGTGATAGCACATTCAGTTAATTTTCACAGTATGTTATTAATATAATGTGTGATTTGAACACCTTGCAAAACCCAACTCTGGGTCTGAAATCCAAAGTACAGATAGGAAAACCATAATGAACTGACTTCCCCACCCCCCCCTCCACTGTTCTAATGGACAAAGGACAAAGGACATTTGTAAAGAAATGCATTTTCAGTGACCTATAGAAATAGCTTGTGTGAAGCAGAAACATTATTTTCTCCTGGTATGTCAGTTCTGTATTTTGTTACCTGTGTATGCACAAGAAGTGCCCTCAAGATGTATTTATGTAAATAAGGTACTTTGTAAGCCTCACTTCTATTTTGAATTTGAAGGTAAGCCTCTGTTCTTACCTGGTGATCATCAGGTACTTCATGAACACTAATTAGCAAAGGCTCATGATCTTCTGGGAGGCAAGTAAGGGTTATAATTGTTAGATCTGGGGACGTTGAGGGTGTGGAAAGGGGCAGTAATCTATAAGGTGTCTCAGGATATAGTTAGTGGAGGCACAAAACAAATTTTGAGGGAAGCGATTTCAAAATAGTGAAGTACTTCTGTTTAGCAATCATGGATAAAAATCTATGTTCTTGTGAGCTTGCTTTAGAGCAGCAACGAAGAGTTGGGGTTTCTGGCAGCCCTTTATCTGCTGCATGATTGCAGACAAGTTGTTTCCTCTTTCACCTGATATTCATGTACCTGGAATAGGCTGAATAAATATTTTGGCCTTAACCTTGGGAGGTGCTCTGGTGCAGCAGAATTTTATGGACAACTAAGCGATATGTGTGTGTCTGCTTTTCTGTTCTAGACCAGCTATGTTTATTTTTGCTGTTTTAGAGTTTGAAAATTCTGTCAGCTGGGCATAGTGATTCATGCTCTTTGTATCCATCTACAGAATAGAATAGCTTATAATTTTCTTGGGAAAGTTTATTTTTCACTTGAAAATTTGAGACCTAGGTAGGACATGTTTCAGCTGGAAAAACTGTGAGGCTGTTATAGCATAACGTTGCTTCTTGCATGTGAAGACTGGCCAGTCTTTTGTACGTGGTCAGGTTTTCTAGGTTGAAGCAGAGTAAATTATACGATATCCAGATATAATGAAGACACTTGGCTGTAATGTGCTGTGTATTTTTTTTCCTACTTTTAATGCTAAAGGGAGAGGCAGCTAGGGTCTGATGTTTGTCTTGGGGAATCGTGATGCATGAAACCTGTTCACAGTGAGATCCAGTAGTCTTGCAGGTCTTGAATGAAGTCTTCTGTTTGTTTTCTTCTGTACATCATTGTGCTCTTCTGCAGGCCAGAACTGGGGGTAAAGTCCAGCAGGGTATCAGGTGTCATGCAATACATGTTTTCAGTAGGAAGCAGGACTAAAGAAGATCAGGGGTTTCAGAGCAAATTGGTAAGGCGTTTTGCATGCTGGGTTTGTACTTATCCTTCTGGTTTTCTGACAAGCGAAGCAGAGTAGATATGCAGCCCACAGATCTTTGAGATAATTGAAAACATACTGGTCTGCCCACAAGAACTAGACTAACTTGTGTGTGTATAGCAAGACAGCTCATCCATTCAAAAGCATACTAAACAAAAACAAACCAAACAAAAAAACCTATAAAAATTCCAACGACCCCAAAACACTAGAAGAGACTCTTTTGGCCTTGGAGTAGAATCTAAGCAGAGCCACACCCTTCAGGTCTATAGCCTTCATAGTTCTGGTTTGGTTTGATTTTATGAGCGGATTATCCTGTCTAGACTCCTGCTTTGACTTGGATGCCAAAATAGAAGCAATAAAGCTAGCTGGCCTCTTAGCAGGTGACAAACCTTCTCTGAAGTCCTCTTAATTTGTTAGGGCTCATTTCTCAGTGCTGCCTCTCCTGACTTACTCCTCAGTAAGTTTTGCAAGTTTCAGATACAGCTCTGCTAAATTTAGCCTGCCAGATGCCTTCAATAAGCCGGAGCCCAGCTATCAGTTACACGGAGATCTGTTTCAGTCAGGCACAGCCCTCTGGGGAGAGACTTGCACTATTTAAAGTTGAATGAGACTGAGATTCTTACAGCATTAAGAAACTCAAAATTCACTCTTTTTCTCCCTGATGTTTGTTCTAAACTAGTGTTGGGCACTTGTTATTCCCAGGGAGTTAATTTGCGTTTCCTGTTGAACTGTAGCTGGAAATTGGCTGCCTCTTGAGCTGTCATTCTGTATAGCAGCTCTCTTTTGGTATATGTTGAGCAGCAAAAGGCAGTCTTAACATAAGTAACACTAACATCTCATGTAGGCTGTGTTACTTTCACCAGTATCAATGTAAGACATTGCAGGAAAAATAGACTGTTCAAATCACAGCACTGTAAGCTGCAGACAGAGCAATGCAGCTGCAGCAGGACTAACTAGATTGCATTTGTCCTACAAAATCTGTGAGGCTTTTATTAACCAGTGCCTGGAGGATCTTAGGACACTGGCAAGCAAGAGCAGGAGAAAAATGCCAATGTTCTGGGCATGCATCCAGTTTCAGGAAGTGGTGCCTGTCACCTCACTGAAGTCACACTTCTGTTCAGATTTGGTGGTCACTCTTCACTTCTGCTCTTACATCGCTGGGCAGTGTTGCTGTGCACTTCTAACAGATAGCAGCCTATGCACCAGGAACTGATTCCCTTTACTCGTGAATTCTTCAAGTGTTTCTTCCCCAGTGACCGAGTCAGGGAATGTAGCAGTCGTGAAAAATGCTGAATGTTTCTCGTGGAAATGTAGTCCTAGGATATGTCAAGAAAATTCTTCTGCTTGTGACAGGAAAAACTTAGTGCCATTGGACAGGACAATAGTGTTTGGGCTGCTGTAACCGGTTTTAGTTAGCCATGCTTAAGGAAAATCACCTTTAATCAGAGGAATGTAAGGTAGAGCTAGTATGACAATAGTAGGAATTCAGAGCCAGTCTTACAGGGAAAGGCCAGGAGTTTGGCTTTAGTTAGAAGAAAGGTATGAAGAGATGATGACAACTCTCTAAAAGGCCTGTGCAATGGTGCCCATCATCTCCAGGCAGCACAGAGGTACATTTGAGTACACTGGAATAACTGACTGAGAATGATAGTAGCTTGGGAACAGCCTTACAATGGAAGATGTTTAAGTGGCTTTAGAAGGCTGATATTTCATTGAGGAGGGTGTATGGATTTGTAGAACCCTGTAGTAGTAAGGGGCCTGACCTGATAAGCCAGGAGTCCCTCATTCCTCTGTGGTAAAAACAATTGCTCGGGATGGGGTGACTGACTTGTCCCAGAAGCTTTGACACCTGAGATGGAGTACAGTTGACTCTTGCATCTTCCATGGAGTGCCATTTGAGCTGTGGGGTGCCAGCAGTAAGTGTGGGTCTTCTTAGGAATATTAGTGGCATCATAGAGTTGAATGATTTGTTATGGGAGGGCATGTCCCTTCTGGGCACTTCAGGGTCTTTACACATCTTTATGTTCTCTCGTATGATAATTTGAGCTTGTAACTTAATTTTTTTCTTTGCAGCAGCAGAGGACAAGTGACACTGGTACACCTTCTACTAAGCTGGAATGCACAGGACTAGCCTAGCCAGACCTTAGTGACACAGTAAACTTACTTAAGTTACTGATTTGGCTGAGACTTCACTTGAAGAAGCAGGTCTAGTTGTAAACTGCTGTTAAAAACTAACTAACAACAAAACAAAAAAACCAAAAACAAACAAACAAAAAAAAACCAAACAAAAACCCCAAACAACAACAAAAAAACCCCACAAAAAACCAAAAACCAACAAAAACCACAGAGCTACTTGCTTTACTTTGGTGAAAATAAAGGAGTGATAATTTTGAATCCTTTATTACAGGTGCTTTCTCTTGGCTATTTGGAGCAGGTTTTTTAAGTCCTTAGGATCAAAGTGCACGTTATTCTGTGAATGATGAAGTGTTGCACAATATCTGTAGACTGTGTTCACAGATGTACTGAATAATCTACATCCCTGTGCTCCCCTTGCACAGTACTTCAGTTTAAACCAGGGTGAGCTGGCACTTCTGCTCAAGAATCAATTAGTTCTGCCTATGGCAACTTTTTTTTCTCTTCTTTATTCTGGCAGAGAACTTATGTGGTGAAGCCAGTTAGGGGACTGATATGGATTAAAACTGAACTTTTCTTTTTTTGTCCAGGTTAGTTTTAATTGGTGTTGGTTCACCACATTGTTGCACAAACATTTGTGCCAGCAAGAGGATGGAAATAAGTGGCTCGGGGACAGCAAGACTGCTGCTTTCAGCAGCAGTGCCAGCTTTCCCATGATTTTAGTCAAGGCCCCAGTGGAACTTTTGTCATGCTCTCCTCAGGCAAAATGATGAATTCTCATAATGTGGGTCTTCCTTTCCATGTTCTTACTTAATTTATGTATTAAATGGTTTTGTGCATAATAGATGTGGTGCTGATTGAATCTGCTAGTGCTATACATTAAAGTAATTTATGGTTTGAGTACATGCTATTTAAACAGATATGTTTAGGGTATTGATTTATGTTTCCTGCAGTGTTTCTCAAACCTCTTTCATATTATCCTCCAGGCTAAGAATCTGTCCCTGGTGCAATTCTTGCAAGGACAAACCAGATAGTGACAGAGCATGGGAGACAAGCAGCAGGAGATGGCAGGAGGCAGCAGTGAATGTGGCAAGTGGTGAGAGATAGAGGGGGGAGTCCAGGGGCTTGAGGAAATGTGTCAGCAAGTGCCTTTTAGCCATCTACTAACAGAGCTCATTTCTCTGGCCTGATGCCAGCCTCAGAGGTGATGTCTTGGCTCAGCAGCTCCCAGCCTTAGACTCTGCTTCTGCATTTATTTATTTGTTCTCTGTCTGAAACCTTCTTGGTGAAGATCCATTTTCTGGCCATGTTCCCTTTCTTAGCCATCTTGTTCAGGCTGCCTGTGGTAATATGTTTTTGTCCTGTTGCACTGTCATCATAAATATTTCATAGTGACTGTCTTCTAATGCCTGGTTTGTTTGATTAGTAACTAATTAATCTTTAAATAATATTAGGAAACATTACCTGGTGATGGTCTGTGTCAGGGATTTTTGCTCAAAAGGAGATGATGTAGTGTATAGCAATTTTGTTGTGAGTTCATCATGCTAGCATTTCTGATCTACTGAAGCTTGGAACTACGGATACTTTTTTTGTAGCACCAAGGTTAATATTGTGTTATTTGGAGATGCAGTCTAGGCTTTCAGTAACTGAGTATGAATGTGAGGTTTGTCTCCTCCCTTACTGACCTTTTGCACTGCAGCTCATCTGACCTAGCTGGGCAGTTGAGATCTGCTGCCTTTGGTTTCTTTACTCTCATGCAGACTGCAGCAAAAGGACTCTTCAGGCTTCTTTTCCCTCCTGTTACCAGATTTCTGAGGTGCCCTACTCCAGCAAAACTCTTTCACGGACACAAACATACCCAGGAACCCACATGCCACAGTTTTACTCCTGCCCTTTGTGAGGAAAAGGCAGCAGCACTGCTGGCTGGGATCAGAACTTGCCTTCTGTGAGCCTGAAGAAGCCCTGCTGTGCTAGGCTGAGCAGTTGTGCCAAGCTGGGCATAAAACAAGTACTACAGTTTCTCCACCATCTCATAACTTTTTTTGTTATTGCATGCTTGTTTACACTGGGAGTACTTCTGCAGCGTGAGAACATCATCCTTATTAGCTCGGGACTTGCATTGTGTTGGAATAGAATTCTCAAAGGGACTTGTGCAAATGGCCATACATGAAGAAAGGAATCTTGAGAGCAAATGGTGTCTTTACTGCTGTTTGGGCAGAAAATAATCTGGCTGCCCATATCTATTCAGTAAAACAGGGCTGATATGAACCTAGAATTGTGTGCTTTTCTAATTCCATATGCACTGGCTTTCTGCATATTCTGGTGATCCTTTGGGAAAAGATTTTTATTATCTTGGTCTTTTTATTTTTCGTTCTTGTAATCCTTCTTAAAATTGCTTGCCCTCACCCAAGGGTAACTAATCTCTTTATTTTTAAATTTCTTTTTCTTTTTTTTTCTTTTTTTTTTTTTTATTTTCTTCTGTGTGTTTAGTTTTTCTGTCAGGAAGTTAGTCTTCAAAAAGAGAGAAGCTTGGTCTGTTTCTGCTTGGTATAATTCAGTGTATTTTAATATTGTGGTTCTGGTCTCAGCAGGAAGAAAGATTTCAGTGATGATCAAAGTAGATGCAAACATCACCTTGAGAAGGGTACACTTGCATATTAACAGGCTTAATACATTTGTTGCATGCAGTACTGTTGGTTTTTAGAGAAAGATGTAGAGTAATGACTTTGTCTAAGCATAGGCTTTATATTGATAGGTGGTAAAATTGAGGCTGTGTTTGAAGCATGGATAAGGACTTCATTTCCTTGGTCTCTGTTCTAGCTTCCTGTTCCTCCCATATTTTCATTGGGGTTTTTAATTTTTTTTCTTGTTATCTTAATGATCAGAGCGGGGATGAGTGGGGTAATGTTAAAGCTAATACTTCTGTAGAGATCCATGTTCTCCTGTCTCCCACCCAGTAGAACCACACGTATACTATGGTACATTAGTGTTTAGCATGGCCTCAGAAGCTTCTGACTGTATAGAACTGACTGAAACTAGATTTGGGACTTGAATCAGCCACCAGCATAAGACTTGATTGTATGGGTTAGGTGTGGCAGTTCAAATATTTATTGAGCTGACTACTAGGTGGGACAATTCTCTAAGGATGAGCAAAATAATTGATCTTGGGTGTCCTTAAAAATGTTGCAGTATGTCAGATGTTAAGCATGTTTTGATTTGTTCCAGTAGCCGGATCGAGCTGGGAGATGTGACGCCACACAACATTAAGCAGCTGAAGAGGCTAAACCAGGTCATTTTTCCTGTCAGCTACAATGACAAGTTCTACAAGGATGTACTGGAGGTTGGCGAACTTGCCAAACTAGGTACAAATGTTCTTGCCAGTAATTGTGGGCTGTGGTAGCAGAAGTGGTCATCATTGCTATCCATAATGGTTTTGAATAACAGCTCCTTCTATTTAGTTGTTTTACATCATGAAAAATAACTGTTTAAGAACCTCAAAGAAGCCACAGAGGGTCTGTGTTCTAAATAGATTAGGTCCCACTGGGAATAGACATGTTTTCTGTTCCAGAAGAAAACAGTTGTGCATTGCCAGCTTGCCTCCTAATGTCACTTCTGGTTGGTGTGAACAGTGATGAGCAGCCACTGTGTCAAAGCAGCACTAGTTACTTCATTCCAAGTGTGAATCCACAATGTATTTTATATTATCAGGATGGGAAAATTAACGAGAGGGGAGGCAGGAAGATACAGGGTATAAATGAAAGAGCTGTATGTGTAGTTTGAGACTTGCTACTGATAAACCTTTGTTTCCCTCCCTGGCAGCCTATTTCAATGATATTGCAGTGGGAGCAGTGTGCTGTAGGGTGGATCACTCCCAGAACCAGAAGAGACTGTACATCATGACACTTGGATGCCTGGCACCCTACCGGAGGCTAGGAATAGGTAAGGAGGGTCTTTTTTTGTATCTGAGGCATCAAAGAAACCAGGTTGCTGTCCAGCTTTCTAAATGCTCTTTCAGATTTTTAACCAATTTAGTGTACTTTAGACTGCTGATTTCTTTGGAAGGGACTTGGGGGAAAGACTATGATTTATCGTGTGCTCGTTCTTCCCTGCCTTTCAGAAATGAACCTTTTTTAGAAATTTTTACTTCCAGATTTCAGATTACTTTAATCTTAATCATATTATCATACTGTTATGTAAATACTCTGCTTCTATGGATGTGAAAGTTGTTGCAGAGAGAGAGAAATAATTTGTCAGAGATATGTAGCCAGTATGCAAGTCATACATAAGTAGAACACAACATTCCTTCATTCTTCCAAATGTAGGGGCTTTATATTTATTTTGTCTTTATCACTACTGATTATTGCTGCTCAGGGGTAGCACCTGCTTTTTGTCTATATTGCATTTAGTTCTTTGCTCCACATTGCAAAGCCATAGGACAGATTAATCAAGACCTATAGTAACCTCTTTGCCTTGACAAGCTGGATTGAAAAGATAACTTTATTTTAAATTATTTTACTAGGTCTTTAGTAGAAAAGCTTACCAGTGCCCTCACTGCTTTATTCAATATTTTGCCTGTATGTTGAGCTGAGTTTGAGACCTTGAAACTGGTATTAAAATAAGCTGATTTGTACATATGCTTCTGGTCTGCTGTGATTTTTATTTCTTCTTCAAAGAAACAATGAATTAAGGTTTATGAGCAATCAGACACAGAATGAAATACTTACACATCATGTTTTATTTGCCTTTCCTAGTTTTCACACTATCATTTTAGTCTACCTACAGTTAACCTGCCTCTCCTCAAGGAAGCACCTAGCTAAGTACAGACTAAATTGTGCCCTTCTAGTTTTCTTAAGTATATCTTTATCTTTTGGCAGGAACTAAAATGTTGAATCATGTCTTAAACATCTGTGAAAAAGATGGCACTTTTGACAACATCTATCTGTAAGTAAATGAGTTACACTCATGCATTTTTTGAGAGATGATAAAGGTTGATATGGGAGCAAATGGGTGGAGATCCAAGTGTGGGTTTAGTGTATGTTTTAGTGGGGTCATGGAACATCTTGTAAGTACTAGCAGGAAAGCCTGGGGTCATATTCTGGGCTTGTTGTGTAATGCTGAGGAAACCAAAAGCTGCTTGATTTAGAAAGGGTTCTGCAAATTTGCTGAATTTGAAAGTAGCTTAGTTACAAAATTATGTTCTAGAGCAAAATTACACTGTAAGACCAAAAAAAAAAAACCTTTTTAGAAAGGATTTTATTTTTATCATACAAGGTCATCTTCAGAATGGAAAATACTGCAAGTCTTGAATGCAGTTTTGATGCATTTGCTTTCTATCTTTTATGGCAGAACTCTGTGGGTTAGAATATTAGAGATGTTTGCAAGCACTGAAAGTTTACTACATTCAGTAATAAGGCCCAGTTACTATTCCCATTCTTGCACGCTGCCAGGTCAGCCATTTGTGCAGCAACACAATAAACTAGATCAGTGCCCCAACCCAGCTGGGGAAGTTGTTTTCAGTTTTGTTTCTGGGTGTTATTTTTTCGTTCTAGGGTGTTTTCAGGTTTTGGAGGTGGTTTTCTTGTGCTTTATTTTGGTAATTTTTAAAATCAACTGCATGTCTTTGTAAGCACTTGGCATGATGCAGGCAAGAGAGCTAGCACTGCGGTAGAGGGCAGTACCAGTAGTCCCCCTGGAAAGAGAGTCTGAAATCCATACATGCCAAAACTATGCTTTTCCTTTGCTGCTGGTTTCACACTTCTGCTTTTTGCTGAAGTGCATTGGTGTCTGTGTGGTTACCAAGTGAGCTGATGGCAGTTTTTGGCTCGGCCGTTTCTCTGAGCCGACTCCTCCTTGTCCGTCACTGCCTTGGCCATCGCACCAGTGCAAGCACGATGCACTGCTAGGGATAGGCCCACAGCAGGTACAGCCTGGATGGACTTACACTGCCACAGAACTGCACCCTGGATACTTGCCAGGCCTGTGGAAGATGCTTTGTGAGGAGTGTTTCATACACTGGTATCACTGTAAATGGAGTGACTTTCTCCTCAAACTCAGTCCACTTCTGCCACAGAGGTGCGCACTCTTCCACGTCCTCTGCTGTTGTTGCTTTGTTGTTCCATCTCTGTAAGAGGAATGTGTTTTAAAGAGGTGTCTGAGTAAAGTTGCTTTTGACTCGTATTCCTTCCTGCTCTCCTGCCTCAGGAGAAGTGGTAATGAACTCTCTCTGAGATGCCTGCATAATGGGGACAGGGGCTTTACTGTGTGCACAGTGAAGGAACTGTTTGCTGGTTCTAATACAAAAAAAAAAAAAAACCCAAATCCTTCATTATCCTTCTTTATAGTTCCTAGACTAAGGATTCAGGCATGACAATAAATAGTCCCCAAAACTGGGCTAAAGTTCTTTTAGTGGCCTGTTGATTTTATTCCTATTGCTTGTGCATCTTCTATTTGAACATATGATGCAGTTTAGCACCAAATTTTATATCAGTGCCTAAATTTGTCATTATAATGACGTTCCCTTTTAGCTTTTTGGTGCTTACTGGGCTTAACACCAAGATCTTTTGTTTTATTCTGCTGTTGCTTCCACAGTTGCTTTGGTTCTATAGTTATGCAGTGTGTTGTCATGACAGAGTGATTCATGAAGTTGTGTGGTGTCCAGTGAATTTTGGAAGTTTTTAATGAATGCCTTTTGTTGATACAAACAGTTTTATTTCTTTTTTGTCTTTTTTTTTTTTTTTTTTGGTTTTTTTTTGGTTTTTGTTTTTTAATGAAACTTGTGCAAATAAATGTCCTAGTCACTTCGGATAAAGAACTGATGGCTATTTGTTTTGGAGACCTTGAAACACGCTAGCAAAATCTGTAAAACTCTAGGGGAAGTAAATACAAGGGAGAAGGACTTTGTAAATCCATAGGACTTCTTTGTATTACAGCTTTTTGTGAGGAGAGAGGAGTGGTTAGAGTAGAGCAGGGCGTTCAAATCATATCAAACACCATTGCCAGTTGTATGTTACAGTGTGTTGGGATCATTGCTGAGACATCTCCTCTGGTCATCTGCAAAGTGTTACTGCAGGAGGTTAAAGTTGGCTTTACAGTGAAACTCTGTTACACACTTCCACTAAATATCTGCCATATTGCTTTATTAAGATAAGAAAAATGGAAATTACTGAGGTAGTAACGCTTCAGAGTCTCTCTGCCATTTTGTGTTCCTTGGAAGACTTTTACTGAGGGGACACATTTACTACTGTTGACAGCCATGGACCGTCCAGGAGCTGAGCGTTAGCCCAGAATTGAATTGGGAAGACCAACATTTCCAGTCTTGCATTTACACCGCTGTTCCTGTCTGTCTAGATAGCTGCTTTTCTCATCTTTGACCATTCTGGGTATGGAGGCAGAATACTGACCCCTGTCTCTCTATGCCCTTGTCTCTCCCAGGCACGTCCAGATCAGCAACGAATCTGCAATTGACTTCTACAGAAAGTTTGGCTTTGAGATCATTGAGACGAAGAAGAACTACTACAAGAGGATAGAGCCCGCAGATGCTCACGTGCTGCAGAAGAACCTCAAAGCCCCCTGTCTTGGCCAGAACGCAGATGTGCAAAAGACCGACAACTGAGCAAAACCCCAGCGGACACTTTCTTGCACTTGCTTGTCGCCAAATAAGAAAAGAGAGGCCTCTTTTTTTTTTTTTTTTTTTTT
>VZRH01005668.1:662911-731848 GCA_013397555.1 Urocynchramus pylzowi | reverse complement strand
CGTTTTTCCCCCTCTTTTCCCCCTCTTTTCCCCCTCTTTTCCTCCTCTTTTCCTCCTCTTTTCCTCCTCTTTTCCTCCTCTTTTCCTCCTTCTTTTTACAGACTTTTCTTAAGCACATCTGGTCAGGTTTTCTCAAAATGACCCTACACCAATGCTGTCCTAAAACTGCTTGTTACTAAATGGCCAGTACAATTGCCATTGATATTTTGAAAATTACGAATGAATACAAAACCAATGTATGAGGGAATATCACTTGAGTAATTACCCTTTCTCTTCCTGCAATGCTATTACAAATAAAACCCTAAACATTTTCTTTCTAGTTCTCTTGCATGTTCTTGTATAAGAGCCTTACTAGAACTTTATTGCTTTAATTCAGCAGGAGGAAAAATACTAATGTATTTGAGTTTAGATAATACAAACAGAGGAGGCAGAATAAAAATATCTAAAAGCAGTCAAGTTTTCTTTCTATCTGTTATTTGCAAGCACCTTTAAAAATAAAAAAGTTGCCCTGTGTAACAAGTTTTAGCTTATTGGCTTTGGTTTTCTTTTCTTAACTTTTGCAGAAACTCTGGGAACAGTTTGGTTGCCCTGGGAAACTCTCAACTGGTTTGCATCAGGAATATCTTCCTCAGCACGAGGTGGCAGTGCCCACTCTGAGCTGGTCAGCCAGCACATCCATGCTGCAGAGCTGGTCACAGACCCAGCCGTGTCCAGCCCCTCCCTGACCTCACTCCTCCTCCTCTGCTCACTCCCGGGTTTTTGTAAACATCTGGGAACTTCATCTCTTGGAGAGGCTGCAGTTAGGTCAGTCAGTGGGCCCAGCTGTTGGAGTGGATTAAGGGACACAGTAACAAGGAAATCTCGATTTCTTCTGAAACCAAACTGATAGATTTTTTTTCCTCCTGTCAGGAAAAATAGCCTCTTTCATTTTCCTGTATGATAATCTTGCCAGGTTGCTTTGATAGGCCACAGTAGTTAATACACACAGGTAACAATCACAAAGGTCAGCTTTGAATTACATTTCCTGCAGTCATTTTATTAGGTAAATACAAAATTAGAATAGGACCATTCCAAGGTGGAAAAAAGAAAGGGCAGTAAATTTTGTCTCCTGATCTCAAGGGCACCTTGCCTGTCATTAAAAGCTTGGACTAAGTCCCTGATTAAAGCTAGCCTTGTTCTAAAACGTGCATGGAAGATTGGAGAAGTGAGCTCCAGCAGTTGCTTGGATGAAAAAGACAACTCTGTCTCAGGAAAAAAGCATTTGAGTAGTTCCTGTCTGTGCCTTGGAATTGATCTCAGCTTTACATTAAGGCTGACTACACCAGGTATACAAAACCAGTAAGACCTGGGAGACTGAAGCAGTGTCACAGCATAAGCTTGCTGAAGGGTATTAAGAGGAAGAAAGATTTGGACTGCTGGTGGGTTTGCAGAATATGTGTAGTTGCATATAAAAAAGATTCTTTCTCCCTGATGCAGAATGGAATGGCTATACTAATTTGAGGAAGATTGTTTTGTACAGCCAAAGATAACATATTGGAATAATTATTTTCTGTTTAAAAATTAATATTAAGTTTGGAAACAATTCCTAAATAAGGAGTGAAAAAATAATGCCAAATAAAATAATCTAAATTAACTTTTTCTTATATTTGTTGAGTGCATGTTTCTCTTCTTTGAGAAGAGATTTCATAAAATTTGGTAAATAGTATCTGGAAAGATGGGTGGTAGACAGGAAGATGTTTAAATAAATTTGTTTTCAAGTTTTATACCCTGTGTTTCAGAACTGTAGAAGAGATTAAATTATGTTAAATTTAAATCTTCAGAACACAAAGTATCCTTTAATTTCTGAGGATGACATTGCATTTAAATTAAAATCAATATTTTAAGTTGCTGTTGTGAAAGCTGTTAACTACATAAAGCTTAAGGGAAGCTTGGTACTTAATAAATACAAATTATGAGTTACTGCTTCTTCATTTTTTTTAAGAATTTGGATTTTGCTACATTTTTCTCTGCAGATGACATTCAGCTGAGTTAAGTGAGCATATTTAATGAGTGAACTTAAAATACATTTGTCTCTGAGCTTATGAGGCAAATACATGTCTTCTGCTTTAGAGAATCCATGAAGGAATCTTGCCATGAACAAGCAATACTTAATGTGGAAGTAAAGGGAAACCCACTGTCAAAGCTCTGGTCATACAACAGCTGAGGGGGAGAAATGGGGACAGTGTAAGCATTCATCAGCCCTCAGAAATCTCCACCTAGGCAGTATTTTTATTTTCTTTTTAATTCACAAAGCCCATATTTTCAGCAGCCCTTAAGAAAACCTCCTCCCTGGTATTGCCAGCTTCAGCTGTTCTGTGGAGTACCAAATAAAATGTAAAGGTTTCTGTCTGTACAGAATAAGAATGGGAAAAAACAGCTTCAGTTCACTCTATTTCTCATGGTAAAATCTATCAGTAGAAAGCCCAGAGTTTTATACAAGTGTTGTTTAACAAATTTAACCACCTCTTTTCAGTGGAGCTCAAAATAAACTAATAATGTGTGCAGCCTTGCTTTTTGCTATCAGGACCACGAAAGTGGGAGCATTGGTTGAGTGGTAAACTGAAAAACTTCACCTGAAGTAATTCCACAGTAAAGTGAAATTAGGGTAACAGTCATGGCATTCCTGTGCCATGTCTTCTATATGAAACAGACTGCAGATCCCAGTGGAAATTGAAACATATAAAATACAGACTTTAAGTTTACATTTGTGGGGCTTATACCTTCAGTGTGGGAGCAAATGGCTTGAAATATGAAGGGAACAGCATCACTTGGAAGAAGCTTACTGACATAATTTTAAAAACAGGGCAGAGAAGGAAGAAAGAAGTGGGGTCTTTGACATGTAGTAAAGATTTTCTATTCTTTTTCAGGATAAAAAATGGTTAGAAACTGTATTAATAAATTACAGCACAAATTTTCACTAAGGCCTTATCTATCCATCGTCCAGAATGCTACATACAATGAACTGCTGAATCATTTCAGCATCTGCTCAGCATGAAGAAATAAGGCAATTGGAATATTGTGTATATCATGACTTTGGAAGATAGGGATGGCTGCTGTTAAGAAAGAGAGCTTTGCTGAGAGGGCACAGAAGAAGCCAAAATATAGGAGTAAGGAGAACTCATGTCAGGAGGGAGAAGGGGATGCTCTGACTTGGGGCAGGGGGAAGATGGGTTTGTGAACGTGTTCCAGACTGTGTAGCTGGAGTCAGAACAACCCTGTCTGTTCTAGGGAAGGGTATTTGTGGGTGGGTGCTTTTTTATGCCCTTACCTTTACACAGTTGTGCTTTATCTGTAGCCCTGCATGGTAGCTCCCATCTAAATCCACATTAATGCTTCCTGTGTTAAATACACTGCAATACAGAACTAGTCCTTTGGTTCTCAAGCTGTATAAATTTGCACAATTAAAAAAATACAGTTGCTTGGTGAATCCATTAGCCTTTCAAAAATGCTAAGTCCACCAAAACTAAGGCCTCTTTTATCTGTTTGCTCTGATTTCAAGCATATTTGTTATGGTCTCATAATGCCCAATAACAGGCACATCAGCTCTGTCTTCGTAGGTGGTGCAGAAATCAAGAAACAAGGTATGTGGCTGCCACATGATACAATCCACATCTTCCTTTTTCTAAGCATGTTTGAGAGCTTTGCTTTACCAGAGCTCTGTCCATGTGCTCACATCCTCACTAAACAGAAACAGTACTGCACACAGTAAATTAAATGACCCCTTTGCCCCCCTTGAGTAGCTATTTCACCTGCTGCACAAGGTGCTGCCTCAGTGATGGATACATGGCTGTAGTGTCACCAGGCAGCTGCTCTGCTTCTCCTGTCTCTGCTGGTAGCCTTAGTGGATACAGAGTCTGCTGGGCTGCTTTGGCACACTGCAAACTGCTGAAAGGAGGTGTGCTGGCCTCAGTCACTCCCTGTGCACCTGAACACCTCTCTGGTTGCCAACAGCATCCAAAAGAGGGCTGGGCTCTAACCAGATTTTTTTTTTAATATTCAAAATCACTCATCTGCTAAGGTCTCCCAGCTCACCCCTTCATCATCACCTGGTGCAGTGGATGCAGGTAGAATCAGTGAGTATGTACTACTGACCATCACCAGCTGTACCCAGGAGGGATAAGTTATAGATGCCTTGGGTGGGAAACTGGCTTTCCTGGCTTTCAGAGTTGTGAGTGTTTATACTAACTTGGACAACCTGGGATAACAACTGGATTAATCTTACTACATATAAACTCAAATAAATTTGTGAGTGAAGTAAGCTATTTGGATTTAAAGGAGAAAAAAATCTTGTTTTTAAGATGAGGTAACACAATTTATAAGAGTGTGCTGAAGTTGCACCACTGCTTTATCCCAGTGGTGCAACTCTGGGATATCCCAGTGGTTATCCCAGTGGTTAACTCTGTCAGGTGTTTTCATAATTTATGCAGGGGATGGTCAGTGAGCACAGAGAAAGCAAAGTCCATGGAGGGATATAAACAGAAAGTGATGTATTCCCACTGCTGGACTGGAGAGGTCTGTGGTGGCTGTGTTTAGGTAGGCTGTGTGTAACACCCAGTGGTGCAGTGGAATGCTGTAACTCATCTCAGAGAGGATTGTGTCCAGTTTTGTGATGGTGTGAACACTGTCGTGTAGGTGGAGTTGAATTTTGTTCCTGACATCTTCAGGCACTTTGGCTTCCCTGAGTTGGATCTATTAATAGGTTGTTTCCTGTTTGCTTTATTTTATGGTTTGCCACCATCTCCCAAGTCTTCCCTGGAACAGAGAAAGTACTTCAAGATTAGAGTGGTAAACATCAGCCCTAATGTTTCTCCTCCTCAAATCTTTACTGAATGCTTTACAACATTCAGTTAACTTCTGGAGTATAAAGGCTGAAAAGCAGTATCTGAATTCAGTTCTGGTCCAATACAGATTATTTCTGTTAGTTTGACACACACACACAGAGGTGTGTGCACAGAGCACCTTGTGAAGTGCATGCTTCAGTGCTGTGGGAGCTCCATAGGTGTCTGGCTTTCTGGTTTGTAAGGATGTTATTTGGGGGGTTTGTTTTTGATGTCAGTGCCAATAGTGGTAGGCTCAGTTTACATTAAGAACTGCTTGGTGTTTAAAGATATATTAAAAACCACCCCCACTTCCTTGCAGTCCAAACAAACTGACAAAAAAAATACCCTAAGGACATGAAGCCTGTTAAAAGAAGCTTTTTGGGAGGAGCCAGAGAAAGGTGAAGCCACAAGGAGTTTGAGGGCCCCTGGGAAAAGTTGCAATAACAGGTTGGTTGGTGAGAGAGTGAACAGAGCTGTGGAGGTAAATACAGAGCTCAGACATATCAAAAACCAGATCTGTTTTTTCCTGTTGTCATCTACAGTATACTTATGTCACTTGCTCTCTAAAATTCATTTTTCTGGTAGATATGTGTTCAACTATCATTGACTTAATCTCATCTTTTGTGTATTTTTATAATGTTTTTGTTTGTCTGAATACAGGCTACCAATCTGTTCAAGATGAGGACAAGTTAGATGCAATTCATTAGGCTGTTATGTATAACTTTAATTCATAACTTTAATTTTAGCTTAATTGTACATATCTGAGAGCATAGGGGTGTCATTTTTGGTTGTTTTAAGGTGTACAGTAATTTAATAGCAAGTAAGTTTTGTAATCTGCTACATTAAGAGCACTCTAAATTTGTAGTTAATGAAATGTCCTCATTGTAGCTTGTTTTTTGCTTAGTATTCATACTTTATTTTGAACTGGGAATTGAATGCATATTCAGTGAGGAAGGGCTGATAAGAGAGAGTTCAGCTGTTCCTCCTCCCATTTGTAAAGCAGTCATATACTCTTAACTATCCTTCTTGTTTGCTGAAAGTGGTTGGGATTATAATAGTTTTTATATTTAAAGTAATTGAGGAGGTGGAAACCAGTTCATCACAGACAGGTTTTGCAAAACATCTCGATAGGTAACGTGCTTAATTTTTAATGTCACAAAATCAACTGCTCTGGGTCAAGGGGATGGACTTGTGCCTACATTGTAATAGGGCCCTGTCCTTGTCATCCACGGCAAAGCCATGCAAATGTCATGGGCTAAGGATTCAGAGAAGTGCAGGAGTTGTTAATTCCTTCCATGATTTTTCCTCAGGCTCTCTTCTCCGAAACCATGCCAGAGATGACAGAGAATGAGACACCTACTAAGAAGCAGCATCGGTGAGTTCCTGTGGGAAAATTACTATTTCATAGGTTTGTAGTCTGCAGTCATGTTGCAGTTACAAGGTTTCTAGCTAAAAGTTTGGCAACAAGGGTATGGACAAGAAGTTCTGTGTGTTCATCAGGGTTGATCCAAAAGTTTCTCTCTTGCCCTGTCTATGCCAAACTGTTTGTTAAAGACATATTTTATCACTGGGTCACTGAAGCAAAAGAGATTCTTTAATTATTTCACTGACTATTCTGATGTGTGTAAAATCGTGTTGCTGCCTTGGTAAGAGCACAGCCTCTGTATTTATGGAGGCTCCTTGTAGATATCAGAGGGGAACTATACTAATTTCAACAGGGTAATTTAGATCTCTTCCTCAACTCCCAGTGGAATCTGGATCTTAAATCTCAAGTCTCTGCAAGAACTCAAACTACGCCTTGAGGTTACACAGCAACACTGTGGCCAAACTTTGTAACAAAGTGACCCAACATTCACTAGAACTTTTCCAGAGTTTTGTTC
The DNA here is from genome assembly GCA_013397555.1 of Urocynchramus pylzowi. Taxonomy (NCBI): domain Eukaryota; kingdom Metazoa; phylum Chordata; class Aves; order Passeriformes; family Fringillidae; genus Urocynchramus; species Urocynchramus pylzowi. The sequence goes on along the minus strand of VZRH01005668.1, from coordinate 725,109 downwards.
CTTTGCATTAACATGGGTGATCTATACCTGATTGGCAGGGGAGTTCTTCAGGCCTTAGTTAAATGCAGCATTCATCTTACACTAGTTAACCATGTAGAATATGATTTATGATCAAGAAAAGCTCAGAGGGAACATTGATTTGTCTTACAGAAGGTTTTTCAGTCTTTGCAGATTTCATGACTCTTTCTTACCTGACTAATAGAGTATTTTGTGTTCTGTAATGGTAATGTCAACCAAAGGACAGCTGGGTCTGTCCAGTCCTTGTGCATATTTAGTATTAATGATCATCTTTAAGCATTATTTCTTAGCAGATGTCTCTGGGTCTGACCTGTAGCAGTAACTTTACTGTCTCATAATCCTTGTCTAAGTGACTGTAGGTGCATGCTATCTTTAGTGAGTTACCAGGAATCAGTATCAACTCAAAGCACAAAGGATATACTGTGTCTCATGGTAATCACACATGTCTTCCTCGTGTATCATGCATTCTTAGCTCAGATTCCTTGTTACATCTGGACTGCTCTGTAACAGTGGAACAGGACAGCAGAAGATGCTACTCTGCTTTTTGCATACCCTAGCAGACATCTTGACTGAGAGTGTGCTGCAGGACAGAAGCTTTTTGAAATTGTTTTTTTCTGGAATTTTGCTTTTTCCAGAAAACACGTACTTTGCTTTACTGTACTTCCTGGAAGTATTTGTCTTAGTGCTTGTGTATAGTACATCTTATGTAGTAGAATATGTAGTTTATATGTAGTTTATACATTTGAAATTTACTGACTGCCAGTAAAACAATTTGGGGCACTGCACAATGATTGTTGCAATCAGTCCAGTAGTCCCAGGTGAACATCTGAAACCAAACACAACCCTCACATGCTGAAATCATACCTACTCAGAATTTTGAGACATTAAAGAACAGCAGCTGCAGAGGAACAGTATTTTTGGTTTCTCTCACAAAGGAAGCCTTTTTGACACCAGAAGCTGTGATGTTTGAAGGCAATGTGGCTGGGAAATGAACTTGCATAGTAAAGTTTTCTCCTGTTTCAGTGATCCAGTGAATGTAAAAGCAACATTTCAGACAAACACTTAACTGTCTTGTTCCTCAGAAACAAAACTATTCTTTAAAAATCTTTGGCCTTTTTGAACACTGCATAGTGTAACAGGAACATAAAAACCCAGCTCTCCACTCTAAATATGTATCAATAATCAAGTGGAATATTGTACTGTGCCTTGTTATATTGCAATTGATTTAAGTCTGAACAGGAACAAATTTTTGTTAGAAACCATCTAATACCAATGTCTAAGAACATCTGATTGTGACTTCTGCTGTTCTAGTTCACAGAGCAGACTATAATATGTAGTATTTTTAGCTATAATAGAAATAATAAAAGAAGTATTTGTATGCAGATCTTTAATCTTCAGTTTCACATGAGTCTTTTCCCTTTATGTTTCACAGAAAGAAGAACCGGGAGACACATAATGCAGGTGGGAACATCATGCTTTGCTGTTTGGTCTGGAAATAAGCACAGATACTTTGGAGTAGTAAAACATACTTTACATGGAAAAGGTTCCTCCATAGGAGTTTAGTACACTGAAAAAGCCTCACCCTACCAAACACCTTTCTGTGTCCTTGCATAAAATAACTGTGCAAATTGTTTCTAGTTTGCTGGTTTCCACACTACAAAGTTAAAGTATGAAGGAGCACTGTGCCCCTGCCTTTCCAAAGCTGGTAAATCAAGAAGTAACCAATTTCAGCTGTGTTCAATTCCAAAGGAAAACAACTGCACAGGCATTCACATGCAACTAATATCCACCTCTGTCAAAACAGAGACAGGTGTCCTACCTGAGATCTTTAGAGAATTAGAAGTATTCCTCTAGTCTATTCCTAAGGCACCCACTTGGATGTTGACACCCCAGAAATCCTTCTGTGCAAATGTTGGCTGTATGTTACAGGAGTCACATCCCCTGGGCAGCACCCAGTCAGTGTCTAGTGCCAATGGCATCTTCTACAAGTAGGAACAGAAAGATGGACTGGGGAGGAATCTAGCAGGCTTTGGCCTGGTTTATCCAAAGAAATTGACTGCAGTTCTTCTTTTACCTGAACAGCAGTATCATGGGATCTTCACAAACTCAGCTGGAAAAACCACTGAGCAGTTTCCACGTGAAACCTGTGCAGTGTTGTGCTTGTTGAGTGTGATCAGGGTGTGGCCAATTTCTTAAGAATTAAGAAGAATCAGGAAATAGTCTTATCAGGTTTACTTCTAAGATGGCTGGCCTCATGGGAATTCCTAGCTGCTGTTTCACTTGTTGATAGCTTTGCAAAATCTTTATCACCTGGGCTGAACTCTGCAGTATGTGGGGACCAGCTCCTTCCAAGCATATACTTTCTTAGTCATTAATATATGGAAAAGCTGAGGAGTGTTGTAAATATTACCAAAACAAAAGAGTAGCACTTCACAAACACTGTGATATCTGTATGTATTAGTAAGATATATAAAGATTAAATCCCAAGTGTCCTGTGTATTAATTTTTACAGAGGTGCTGTAAAAATTATATGGTAAATTTCTTGCATGAGAAACTTTGTCTTGCTGTGTTTAGTGTATTTAGGCCTGTCTCTGTCAATGCCAGCAGTCTCTCCTGAAATACAAAAGAAAAATTGTTTGAGAAAGGTAAATTGAAGTAACAGGCTACTGAAATAAGACTATTTAAATTAAATTAGTGAGTCTTTTGTAATGGAGCAAAATGAAATACACTCACCTGCAGGTCACAGTTTGTTTCTGTGTGCCACCAAAAGCAGAGCAAGTGCACAAATCAAAAGGTTTATTCAGCACCATGAACAAACAACACAATGCTTTGAGTCCTGGCAAAGCCATGACAGAACTTTCTCCATTTTTATTTGAAAAAAGACATCTAATAGTCTGATAGTTAACTTAATAGTTTTAAGTTTGCATAGTACATGAAAATATTTCAGTTAAAAAAAAAAAAAGCTACATGAGAGTTAATTATATTTGAAAGATGCTGAGTGTGGTGGATGGAACATCCAGAGATACTGTCTGTAAAAAACATGCCCAGAGGTATTTACACTCCTAGACTTACAGTGTAGACCCTTTCTGCCAATATTCAGACCTCTTGAAGAGGTAAATGGTATCACTAGAAGGCTATAAATGAAGCATTTTCTGACCTTCTCCAAAATAGGTAGTTCATTGGAACTACTCTCCATTTTCTTTACTCCCAGCCAGTTAGACCTTATGGAACAGTTAAACTTCTGGAGATAGAAAAGAGTAACTGGTAGTCCATCTACCTAGAGCTTCAGCTATGTTCAGTGTTGGCTGGCTACTCTGTTAATATAAATTAAAATTTAGCCTGAAGACTGATGAAATCTACATTATTTCTCTTTTGCTGCTAAATTTGACATTAGAATTTAAGAGGCATGGGTTTGCTTTCCAAATCTGAAACTGATTCTTTACATAATCTTTGTTCGTTTGCTTTCTGTATGCGTAAATTTAATTAATTTCAAATTTAATCTGCCTTATGAAGAGAGTGTCATAAAACTGTGTTAGAAAGCAGTTTCAAAACCTGAATTTTGAGTTGTAGGAACTTTACTTTTTCATGAAGGGGTCCAAAATATCCCCACCTTTTAAAGGCATAGCTATTTACGTTATGGCTCTTTGATTCCAGTGAGTATTAATTTGATAACTGAGGTTTACTTTAGAGGAACATTTTTCCTTACTCAAGTTATTCCAGGTTCCAATGTGTAATGAAATAATGTATTTATGAGCCCTTGCATTATCCTAGTTGTGCTGCTGTTGTGCTGACTTGCCCAACCAGATGACACAGTACATATTGTTTTTGCTTAGTGGAGAGACATCGAAAGAAGAAGATTAATGCTGGGATAAACAGAATTGGAGAACTCATTCCCTGCTCTCCAGCACTTAAGCAGGTGAGTATCCATCCAGAGGAGCATACAAGTTTCCTGTCAAATATCCAAATGTTTTTTTGTCTGTAGAATTAGAAATACTTCTTTTACTATTTCTATTAGCAAGAAGGCAAAACTGTCTGAATTAATATACTCAAAAATATCACTAGTTATTAGTATTTTAAAAACTATTTGTAATAGAATTCCTACTTGGAAGTGCAGGGTCACATGAATGTAGTTACACAGATTTTGAGCATTTTATCTGAAAGTGTTGCATATGATTGCTTATTTTTGTCATCCTTCATATAATGGCTTGAAAGCAATTCAGAAACTGAAATTATAAGAATAGTAATTTAAGACACTCTCCTTGCAAAAGATGAAGCAAGACAAATGCTCTGAGGTTGATGCAAAGAAGCATCTTTTTCAAGATAGAGGAATCCCCAGCAGAGACTGTTCCTACTGAACAGTAGAAGAAATTAAAAAGTGAACGAAGGTTTTGCAGACAGAATAAGCTTAGCTTCATAAAAAGATGATTGTGGATGGGTTATTTTCTCTTCCCATATTCCCTAGTATACTGCTTTCAAAATTATGCATATATCTCCCTGGATAGTTGTTCCATGTTTGTTTCCTTTCTAATAAAATATTTACAAGGCAGTATCCTGGAAATTTCATGTGATGTGTATGTTTATTAGTGAACATGAATTTCAGGCTGATCAGCGAGAATGGATGCTGGCTGTTCAGCATCTGTGGCTTTAGTATCTACCTCTGGGCATCAGAAGATGTCAGCTCCAGCACTGAAAATGTTGTTCTGTAAAATCTCACAGCATTTTAGGGTCAGGATCCCTCACAAAACCTGTAGTTTCATCTTACAAAAGCAACCAAGCCAAAAAACAACCTCCAAAAAACCCCACACAAACCAAAAGAAAACCAGCCCTACCCAGTGATATTCAGAGCATATTTTTAAAGTAAAGACCTCTTGGAGTAAGTGCAGCCTCATCACTAATGGATTTACAAATTCTAGACCTTTCTCCTAATTTTATGTGTGTGTTTTCTTTTACAGAGCAAGAACATGATCCTGGATCAGGCCTTTAAGTACATAACGGAAATGAAAAGACAGAATGATGAACTCCTGTTAAATGGAGGGAACAATGAGCAGGGTAAGTGCAGATGCTGCTGGGGGCTCTAGAATTTCTGTCCCTCACTTCTGCTGTGTCTCTGTACTGACTAACAACAAAGCCTGGAACCATAACTGGGAATCCCAAGAAGTTATGCACATACAGGAAAAACACAGCTGCTTAGAATATCTTGAAACAAAAAGCCAGCAGAATCCCCAAGTGAGTGTTCTGGCACATAGCTATGAGATAATTAAGCAATTGCATTGTGATGTAAAATAATTACAGAGCTTAGAGGTGATGTGGCATCATCTGGTAAATTCTGCCCCAGTTTATTCTACTGTAGTGACCAGAATGATTTCTGACAAACTTCAGTTAGATTTTTTTTCATTGAAAAGATGATGTTTTCTTCATTCATAAAGCTTTTTTTTTTTTTATTTGAAGAGCTGTAAAAGTTATAACAGCTCATTTCATAAAAATATAATACATCATATAAAATTTACTTGAATAGATGTGTAAAAGTACAGTGATGGAGGTGTGACAGAAATAATCTCAGAGCTAATGTTGTGGTTTGTGATTTTTATTTCTGCTTTATTGTGATTTTCCCAGTTTGGTGAGCTATCTCCCAAGTGCATTGCCAGTTTCTGTGGCTTTACATGAGTGCTTTGTATTTCATTTTGTCTGTAATTTTTAGATTTACTGAAACTTAATTCTTCTGGAAAGCTGTAAGCTTATCAATTAAAACAGTTTTGGTGTTTGCAAGAGAGCAGGGAAAAGAAAAAAATGAATGTGCTTGTCTTTCCTTCAGGAATTAAACAATTTTGATTAGCATTCAGTTTCATCTGGGTTAGTCCTAATGTTTTTTCCTAAGTAATTTGATATATCCTGTTATTGATTATGGAATAGTCTGTGAAATTCATTCACTTTCCCATTCAGGAGAGAGACTTATCAGGATAAGAGCACATAGGTTGTGCTAACCATTTGAAAAGAACATACATTATTAACAATTTATTCAATTTGTTTCTACAAATCATTAAATTACTACACAGTGTTTACTCTCTAAATCATGAGGTAACATTATTTCATTTTTTGCTCTGGTGCTGATGTAATGGAGTGCTCTCACTGTTTTGTAGCTGAAGAGATAAAAAAACTCCGGAAACAGCTGGACGAACTGCAAAAGGAAAATGGGAGATACATCGAGCTACTGAAAGCAAATGATATTTGCTTGTATGATGACCCTACAATCCACTGGAAAGGAAACCTCAAAAATGCCAAGGTTTCAGTTGTTATTCCCAGTGATCAGGTTCAAAAGAACATCATTGTCTATTCAAATGGGACTCAGCCCAGTGGAAATAACCAGGGAGCATCTGTACAGGGAATAACATTTAATGTCGGTCATAATTTACAAAAGCAAACAGCCAATGTTGTGCCAGTTCAGAGAACTTGCAACCTAGTGACTCCTGTGACAATTGCTGGTATTTACCCCACAGAAAATAAGCCATGGTCACAACCTACAGTTTCTCCACTGGTATCCGCTCAGACAGCTCCAGCAGGGAATGTTCTTGAGCTCTCCACACCGGAGAATGAGCGAGGTGTGCCCACCAATGCTCCTGCCAGCTCACAGAGCACACCTTGGCCTGCAGCAGAACAGGAACTACAGTGTTCTTCAAGTAATGCACCACAGAATGAGCAAAATCCCCCCAAAAGTAAAAGTGATGAGGAGGGCACTAAATCAACAAAGAAAACGCTCCCGCAGGGAACCAGCCTTCCTTCCAGTGCCTCCGTGGAAGCCCCCCAAGGTCAGCAAGTGAATGCAACTTGCTCAAATACACACAGTTCCAGGAGTGACCTCCAGGAGAGCTGCGCCGTTTCAGCCACGGACACCGCTTGTGTGCCACCTGTGAGACCGTCTGCTGCAGAGAGCTGCTCTTCTGCAAACGTCCCCAGGAGCACGGACGCGGTCAGCAGCGCTGGCACGCCTGCGACGTCTGCGGCAGAGGGAGTTAAGGCTGTGACAGCAATAAGCACTCTGGCTGCCAGTCCCCTGGAGAACTGCTGGTCCTTTTCAGGCTCTTCAGGTGTTGGCACTTCAGACTTGAAAAACATGAGTAGCCTTACCCGGATGCCTTCAGCTGGGAACACGCAGACCACGTGGACGACCTTGCAGCTGGCAGGAAACACTGTTCAGCCGCTGAGCCAGACGCCATCTGGGATAATGACTGCCCTCCTCAATGAGCCAGTCAATGGTGCTGGGACTGTGTCTTCTGCCCACAGCAGGCCTTTGACTACGAGTATCAGTTTGCATGCTTCTCTGCCTGGGGATGGCCAGGCAGCTGAACAGATTGTAGTTACCTTGCCCTCGTGCCCACCTGTACCTATACAGCCTTTAATCAGCCAGCCACAAGTCAAAGCTCAGGCTGCAGGAAATATCCTTCCATTAAACTCAGCTATGCAGGTGATTCAGATGGCTCAGCCAGTCGCCTCAGCTGTGACAGGAGCACCAGCTAACCAGAATGTCATCATTCTCCAGCCTCCAAACCCTGCTCCGTGCCCGCCCATCGTGAGAGCGGAAGTTCCCAGCCAAAATGTTAGTCAGCAGATTGTAATTATACAAGCTGCAAATCAGAATCCTCTTCCTCTCCTCTCTGCTCAGCCTTCTGCTTCTGTAAGACTTCCCGTGAATGGGCCGACTGCAGTTGCCAACTCCAGTGGCACCATGCAAAATGCCTCACTTCCACAGACTTTTGGAGGGAAACACCTTGTCCATATATTACCAAGGCCATCTTCTTTACCATCTTCTAGCTCTACGCAGACATTTTCAGTGACAATGTCCAACCAACAGCACCCTCAGACTATCTCATTAAATGGACAGCTTTTTGCATTGCAGCCTGTGATGTCTTCTTCTGGAGCTTCAAACCAAGCCCCTATGCAAATTATTCAGCCCACCACCAGCGAAGATCCAAATACCAACGTTGCCCTCAACACGTTTGGTGCTTTAGCTAACCTCAATCAAAGCATATCGCAAATGGCTGGACAGAGCTGCTTGCACTTGTCTCTCAGCCACCCCACCAATCCTGCAAGTGTCAATAACCAGATTGCCACAGTCAACTGCGTGTCTTTGCCAACTTCTGTGGCATCTTCAGTGCCTGCAGAGGTCTCGGTATTAACCAGTGCATCTAATTCCATAAACGCTTCCCCGCAAAAAGCGGCTGCTGGCTTGCCATCCAGTGCAAAATCAAAAAGGACAAACAAAAAGCCAAGCACAAAGAAACACCTAACGGTCAATAATAAAGTGTCCTGCCCAGCAGTTCCTTGCAAAGATGCAGGGAAAGTGGACTGTGCTCCTGTGGAAACGGTGGCAAAGCCCTCGAGTGGTAAAGGGCCGCCGGAGAACGCCCCGGCAGCGTCACAGGCTGTAAGCACATCGCAGGCGGGCGGCGCGGCTGCATCGAGCGGCGTCAGCGTCTCTGCCTCTCCTTCCAAAGGGACTGCGAGCTCCGAACAGGCGGTGAAAACCCCCTCTGCTCCAGAGCTGAGCACGGCAGAGGTGCCTGCTTCCTCACCCCTGGAGTCTGCAGTGTCAGAGCAGCTGCTGCTCGCTCCCCCGCCGGCCAAAGATGCTGCTCCTCGCCAGCAGGCCCAGGGATCTCAGAGCCACCCACCGACCGCCTCTGTCCCGTCAGAGTCTCCCAAACCCTGCGAACCCCCCAACACCTTAACACCCTCTGGTAAAGAAGCACAGGTTACACACTTGCAGGTTGCAAATAGGACTTCAGCAGCACAGAGTAACACAGCAGGTCATACTTCCAAGGCAGGAATGATTTCGGAGTCCTGTAACTTGGCGCAGGATTCCTCAGTGGTAATGCAAGATGCGGACTTGTTAGAAGGACAGGGTCTAACCAAAATGCTGTCTGACCTCACAAAAGAAAGAACAGCTGTGGAAAAAACCTCTTCATTTACTGTTCAGGGGGAGCATTCTAGTTTTCCTATGGAAAACTCTAAATCAGCAGAATCAAATGTTGATTTGCCTGAGAAGCAGGAACTCTTGCTGATGAACACGGAAAGTGACACTCTCTCCCAGCCTCACTCCTGCATCTCTGATCAGGAAGTTGTCAGTGCTTCCCTTATTACTAGCAGGCAGGCAGACTCCCCCATGTCCACCAGCTCTGGCAGCAGTCGAGGCTTCTCAGTTGCATCTATGTTGCCAGATACCACCAGAGATGATGTCACCAGCAGCACCTCTACCAGTACCAGCTGCACATTTTCAGAACAGACTGACATTGTAGCTCTTGCAGCCAGAGCTATTTTTGACCAGGAAAGCCTTGAGAAAGGTGGAGGGGGAATACAGGTTAACACGAGGGATGTCATCTCTAAGTCTGAGGTTGCACCTTTGGAGAGAGAGCAACAGCCTTTTAAACCTCAGTCAGTGAAAGAAAACAACACAGGGCCGCTGGAAGCGGCACCGAACAAATTCAGTGCTCATGAAACAGTACAGACAAACGTCGACAGGCAGGTTGAGAAGCCAAGCTGCTCTGTAGGAGGTGTGGAAACATCAAACACTCCCTTGCAGATTTCCACTTCCCAGACACCCAGCATAACCAGTCTAAGTGTGAATAATCTGATACACCAGAGCCGCATTGTCCATCCCCTGGTGAGTTGCTCGGGTTTATCCCAGTCTTCAGAGCCTGCAAGCATCCCTGCAACAGTGAGCCTCTCTCTTCCATCTAGCACATACATCAATCCATCTCCAGGTCCTGCTCTGATGAGTGAGTATGCTCAGGAACAACTGAATGCTATCAGGGCAAGCAGCATGCAGGCTCCCCAGCTGCAGGAATCACACTTAAAGCAGCAAAACCATGAAGGTCGCAAAGACTCTGCCAAGAGGGCCGTTCAGGATGACCTTCTGCTTTCGACAGCAAAGAGGCAAAAGCAGTGCCAGACAGCACCCATACGGCTCGAGGGGATGGCGCTGATGAACCGGACACCAGAGGGTATTGCTGATCAAACACAGATGCTGGTTAGTCAGATTCCTCCTAATTCATCCAATTCAGTGGCACCAGTGAGCAATCAAGGGCACGCTGATGGCCTCAATAGGTTATTCCCACCCAACAGCAATTTCGTAACGCCGGCTTTGAGACAAACTGACGTTCAGTGCGGTTCTCAGCCACCGCTTTCAGAGCAGCCAGGCCAGGCAGGGCAGCACTTGCAGCCAATCCAACATGTCCCTGCCCAAGGCATCTCTCACCTTCACAGTAATCACCCGTACTTGAAGCAGCAGCAGGCTGGGCAGTTAAGAGAGAGGCACCACTTGTACCAGCTGCAGCACCACGTCACTCACGGGGAAAACTCAGTCCACTCTCAACCCCACAGCGTCCACCAACAGCGAACGATACAGCAGGAGGTGCAGATGCAAAAGAAACGGAATCTCATCCAGGGAACACAAGCCACACAGCTTTCTCTACAGCAAAAACACCACGGAAGTGATCAAACACGGCAGAAAGGTGGTCAGCCCCATCCTCACCACCAACAAATGCAGCAGCAGATGCAGCAGCACTTTGGAGCTTCCCAGCCTGAAAAGAACTGTGAAAATCCTGCAACAAGCAGAACCCACCATAACCACCCTCAGAGCCATATCAATCAGGATATTATGCATCAACAGCAACAGGATGTTAGCAGCAGACAGCAAGGTTCCACTTCAGAACATGTGTCAGGGCACAATCAGATGCAAAGACTTATGACCTCGAGGGGCTTGGAGCAGCAAATGGTGTCCCAGGCCAGTATCGTTTCCCGACCATCAGACATGACATGTACCCCTCACAGGCAGGAAAGAAACAGAGTTTCCAGCTACTCTGCTGAGGCTCTCATTGGGAAGACGCCCTCTAATTCCGAGCAGAGAATAGGAATATCTCTTCAAGGCCCTAGGGTTTCTGACCAGCTTGAAATGAGAAGCTATCTTGATGTTTCTAGAAGTAAAGGGTTGGCGATTCATAATATGCAGGGCCGCTTGTCAGTCGACCACACAGTTGGCTCGGATGTGCAGCGTCTTTCTGACTGCCAAACATTTAAGCCCCCTGGACCCAATCAACAACCGACGGGCAATTTCGATGTACAGGCTTCAAGAAACAGTGAAATTGGCAATTCTGTGTCCTCCCTCCGGGGCATGCAGTCACAAGCGTTCCGAATCGGTCAGAATGCTGCACCATCCCTAGAGAGGCAGAAGAGACTGCCCTACCAGCCAGTACAGGGTATTCCAACGGGGAATACCCTGCCATCGAGGGAGAACGAAAACACGTGCCACCAAAGTTTCATGCAGAGTTTGCTTGCCCCTCACCTTGGAGATCAAGTCAGTGGAAGCCAAAGATCAATCCCAGAACATCAAAGGAACACGCAGTGCGGTGCCTCCTCCACAATCGAGTACAACTGTCCCCCAGCGCGGGAGAGCGTCCACATCCGAAGGGATGGTGATGGCCAGAGCAGGGAAAGCTGTGACATGTCCATTGGGGCAATTAACACAAGGAACAGTTCGTTGACTATTCCTTTTTCGAGTTCTTCTTCCTCAGGAGACATTCAGGGTCGCAATACAAGCCCAAACATCTCTGTGCAGAAGTCCAACCCCATGAGGATGACGGACAGTCATGGAACTAAGAACCACATGAACACACCCGTGTCCAGCAATATGCATGGAGTTGTGAGGCCGACTCACCCTCACCCTGCAGTTTCTCATGGAAACGGCGAGCAAGGGCAACCTTCTGTTCGCCAGCCAAATTCTTCGGTCACTCAGCGCTCGAGGCATCCTCTGCAAGACAATGGAGGTTCTAAAATACGTCAGCCCGAAAGGAATCGATCCGGAAATCAGAGACACGGAAATGTCTTTGACCCTAGTCTACCCCATCTTCCTCTGTCCACCAGTGGCAGCATGATCCTTGGGCGCCAACAGTCCACGATAGAAAAAAGAGGAAGCATTGTCCGATTTATGTCTGATGGCCCTCAAGTGTCCAACGACAACGCGGCCCCGGACCAACACACGCTCTCCCAGAACTTTGGATTCCCTTTCATTCCGGAGGGTGGCATGAATCCACCGATAAATGCTAACGCTTCTTTCATCCCACCAGTCACTCAGCCTAGTGCCACTCGGACGCCAGCTCTAATCCCAGTTGATCCTCAGAATACGCTGCCGTCCTTCTATCCACCGTACTCTCCTGCCCACCCTACCCTCTCCAATGACATTTCCATCCCTTACTTTCCCAATCAAATGTTTCCGAACCCAAGCACGGAGAAGCCGAGCGGTGGAGGTTTAAACAATCGATTTGGATCCATTTTGTCTCCTCCCAGGCCTGTTGGTTTTGCTCAGCCAAGTTTTCCTTTGCTTCCAGATATGCCACCAATGCACATGACCAACACATCGCACTTATCCAATTTTAACTTAACTTCTTTGTTTCCGGAAATAGCCACAGCTCTTCCTCCAGATGGCTCAGCGATGTCACCTTTGCTTTCCATTGCAAACACATCTGCTTCAGATTCTTCCAAGCAGCCCTCAAACCGCCCTGCCCACAATATAAGCCATATTTTAGGTCATGACTGCAGCTCAGCTGTATGAAAACTGGCAGACTGACTTCTGGTCTGATTTGTTGTTTATATATTTAAGAAGAAGGAAGAGGATCTTAGCATCACCCCTGGAGAGACCATTCATAGCATCACTGTTTATTTGCCTCAATGTATGTGCATGGTACTTTCCATATTCCGTTGTGTTTCCACCCACCTTACTGACTCTAAAGCACCAGTGCCTATAGCAATGCTTACTTACTAGGAAACGGTAAGGATGCAACATTGAGAGCTGTGCAAATACTGGTTGTTGATTTTCCAACAATCAGCTTTGATGTCCGGCTGTCCCAAGGTAAGGGCCGCCCTCAGTAACACATGGAGTGAGAGCATCCGTATGGAGATAGGAAACAAGTGCTACAGGTGTCAGTTTGTTCCTGATGTGTTCACCTGAAACTGCAGAGGAGCTTGGAATGGTTTGGGTTTCTCTTTTTCCTTTGTAAAATATCTTCAGGAGCTTCAACACAAGTCAAGTCTGTGTTAACCCAGTGCTAATTGGAAAAGGCATTTGTTGTGCAGCTTTGGTCTGTCTCAAGCTTGTCCCGTACACTTAACTTAAGGCTGACTTTACCTGGTGAAAATTATTGAGTGCTCCCATGGTCAGCAATTAAAAATACTGGTTTAGAAAATTTAGATTTCTTTAACCCATGACTTTGTTTCTAAGAATTTTGTTTGGATCTGTTTCAACAGTGGCTTCAGTTACTGCTGAACTCAGTCAGTGTTTCAGTGTAGCTCATGATTCCTGCTGTCAGCAGAGACAGCAGCCGTGTTTGTTGCCATTTCATTGTTGATTGCTGCAAGTTACCTCAGGGTGGGTTTTGTACCTTGTTTAGCACCTTCTTAATGTCTTTTTTTCCCCCTCTCTACTTTTCTTTGGCCCATGCTCTAACACCAGCTTTCTGTGAGTGACAGCCCTTTGTTGTACCAGGCAGCACATGGGAGGAGGACTGAGCCTGTCACATCCCACAAAATGAGTGGAGATTCCTGGGAGCACAGTTTTTACTTGATATTGCTGATAGGATTGAGCCTGAGTTAATATCAGTACTCTGCACTTGAATGCACCTTTTATCTAAACCTGTGTGATTGTGGCTGAAGGAGGAACATGGATGTGTTGAGAGTGAAACACACAGAAGACATTGGGATTGAGGAAGGGTGATGTGTTTGTAGATGCATGAGAGATGGAGTGAATGTGTGTGTGCTGGCTGAGTCTCCAGTGCTTTCACAAATTTTCATCCTAATTCTTTTAAAGGAAAGGGAAGAATTAGGTAAATTTTATTTATTTAATGTCTCTGCAGTGTGCTTTTTTCTTCTTACAGGGCAGAATACTTGTCTTTTATGTGTTTGGAAGTACCATTCTGGGTTTGATTCTTCAAACAACATAGTAACTTCAGGTTCCCTGGCATGCAGTCATCCTCTGCTTTTGTGTTGCTTACCAGGGCATCATCTTGTTGCTCCTGGGACCTGTCAGAAGCTCCTGGTGAGGGCATGGACAGGAGCAGGGTCCCTGGAATTTTTTGTTTTGTTTCTTTTTCTTTGAAAGGTGGACAGGAAGATATTCCTCCATCTCAAAGAACAGGACCCACAAAGAGGGACCTAGAACAGTTTTCCACAGCTTGACTGCCCAGGCTTTGCTTTTGCTAAGCCCTTTTACACTGATCCAGGAAAGTAAGGAGGCTTTAACATGAAAAATAATTGGGCTGTGTCTGTAGTCTGTCATGACAATGTCTCTGCTCTTTTAAACTGCGGTCTGGTGTTTTCCTGCAAGCTGAAGTAAAACAGTTCTGATCCTGGTTGGGAATCACAGAGTCACAGAATGAACTAGGTTGGAAAAACCTTTGAGATCATCAAGCCCAACCTGTGACCTAACCTAACACCTCCTCATCAACTAAAGCATGGCACCGAGTGGCACGTCCAGTCTTTTTTAAACATGTCCAGGGATGGTGACTCCACCACCTCCCCGGGCAGACAATTCCATTGCCCCATCAATCTTCCAGTGAATAATTTTTCTCTGATGTCTAACCTGAACTTCCTCTTAAGGTGCAGCTTAAGAGTGTGTCCTCTCATTCTGTCAGTTGCTGCCTGGTGAAAGAGACCAACCCCCCATCTGGCTACAACTACCTTTCAGGAAGTTGTAGAGAGTGATAAGGTCACCCCTGAGCCTCCTTTTCTCCAGGCTAAACACCCCCAGCTCCCTCAGTCGTTCCTCACAGGGTTTGTGTTCCCAGCCCCTCACCAGCCTTGTTGCCTCCTCTGGATGTGCTCAAGCATCTCAAGGTCCTTCCCAAACTGAGGGGCCCAGAACTGGACACAGCATTCCAGGTGTGGCCTCACCAGTGCCGAGTACAGGGGGAGCATGGCCTCCCTGCTCCTGCTGGCCACACTATTCCTGACACAGGCCAGGATGCCGTTGGCCTTCTTGGCCACCAGGGCACACTGCTGGCTCATGTTCAGTCAGCTGTCAAACAGTACCCCCAGGTCCCTTTCTGCATGGAATCATGATTTAATTCAGGTGGAGCTTATCTTAAGACACTAAATCTAAGTGGTGCATCAGTTCTATTTCTTATAAGTAATTGAGTATTTCAGTTCACAGCAAGGCAGTTTCTCTCTGCCACAGGGCAGTCACCAAACGGCAGCCGCTGGCCTGGCAGGGGTCAGGAATGAGTCAGTTCTCAGCCTCAAACCAGCTAAGCTAGCTGCAGGTCTGGGTGTGCCCTGGTGAGACTCCTGACCACAGGGGTGTCTGTAGTGCAGGGAGTCTCAAAGGGTCTGCCTCGGTGGTGAGGTGAGCTCTGTAACAGTGGCTGTTCCATGGGTTCTGGGTGGTGAGGATGGGGATTGGAGCAGCAGCCACGCTGTGGTCACACACACTTGTCTGGTCTTTGGGGAGAGAAGCAAACGTGCCCATTCTTGCTCTCTTTAAATGGGAATTGTGTGTGCAGCAATGGGTTTGCCTTTCAAGACAAACTAGTGAAAAATTAAGCCCTGGCTTCTAGGACTTTTTATATAAAGATTCTAATCCTGCTTGTCATTCCAGACATTCACAGGAAACTGTATTGGTTTCATCTGCTGGGAAAACTACACTACTTTATAATGCCTATGAAAACTGGAGAGAGCTTATAAACTTAAACCTGTTGCAATGCTTGAATGTCCACAGATCCACTTGGCCAGGCAGGATTCATCCCAGAGTTCTGAAGGAGCAAGCAGGACATACAGCAGGACCCTGCTTGATCATCTATAAAAGATGTGTGAGTCTGGACAGGTCCCTGCTGACAGGAAGGTAGCCAGTGTCATTCCCATCTGCAGAAAGGGCATGAGGGAAGAACACAGGGAACTACAGACTGTGAGAGTCTGGGTCCCTGGGAAAATTGTGACTATTATCCTGGGTACTGGTGAAAGGAGTTTTAAGGAATAACACAGCTATCAGGCACAGGCAACATGGGTTCACAGAGTTAAAGTCCTGTCTAGCTAATTTTATACTTTTCTGTGATAAGGTCACCCACCTAGTGGGTGACAAGAAGACAGTGGATGTAGTTTTTCTGCATTTTAGTAATGCTATGGATACTGTCCCTCACAGAATCCATCTGGACAAGCTGTTCAGATGTGGGATTAACAGGTTCATGGTGTGCTGGGTGAAGAACTGGCTGAAGGGTAGAGCTCAAAGGACTTACAGTGAATGGGGCTACGTCTGGCTGGCACCTGGTCACCAGCAGTGTTGCCTGGAGCTCAGTTCCAGGGCCAGTTCTATCCAATGTATTTATCACTGGTCTGGATACAGGAGCTGAACACACCATTGGCAAGTTTGCTGATGATATCAAACTTGGAGATGCTGTTGGCAGATGCTTTGGAGAGGGATCTGGATAGACAGTGAACCTCCTTGCTCCTTGACAGGGGAAGTGCAGAGGGAGGTGCTGATCTCTTCTCCCTGGGATCCACTGACAGGACACATGGGAATGGCTCAAAGGGGCAGTAAGGGAGGTTCAGACTGGGCATTGGGAAGCATTCCTTTACCAGGAGGGTGGTCAGACACTGGAATAGGCTTGCTGGAAAGGTGATTGAGGCCTCAAGCATGTTTAAGAGGCGTTTGGACAACATGCTCAGTCCTGAAGTAGATGGAGGCACTCCAGGCAGTTGGGGTGGATGATCACTATAGGTACCTTTCAACTGAAATATCTGTTCTATTTTCTTATTCCTCCATATTTACTGCTGTTGTCTCAAGGTTAAATGCAATCCTGAGTATTCATGATAGAAAATGTCAGCTGTGATTTTTTTTTTTTTTTTTTTCATGCTGCTCATCATTTTCTGAAGAGGCAGTAACTGTCAGTAACTTTCACATGCCCCCTTTCTGTTTACGAAGACAACCAAAAGCAGCTCCTCCTTGCTCACAGGATGCCTGCAGTGCAGGGAATCACAGCACAGGCATTTCAGCCATACAAAGACTGTTGGGATTTTGCAGGAACTGCACAATTTTGCAGTGAGTGGCTGAAAAGTACTTACTGTGTGACCCTTGGTCTTCTCCGGAGGATTGTATTTTGTAGTGACAAGGCACTTTGTCATCCTCCTTGGGCCTTTTTCTGAAACCTGATGAGACCAGGATGGAGAAATATCATTTCATTCCCCTTCCTGCACATAGGAATTTCTGTTGAAGTTCTGTGTGAGTCTCTTTACATTCTATAAGTGACGCTAAATGGGAGGTGTGGGATCAGGAGACTGCTGTGACAAGAAAGGCAGGCAGACCTCTCTGTGAGGGCCTCATATCAGCACATTCATCCAAATTCTGATATTTACACTGCTGACTGGCCTCTAGATAATTTTAATTAAAGAAAAATTGGATCTGTTGTGTAGCCTTTTGGTGTAATTGACTGCCTAAGATGTGCTTTGAATGTTGAACCTGGCCTGGTCCTCTGGTTTGAGAGCAGTTTGTGGGTTTCAGCTTCTCTCATGATCATGCTCTTTTGTCTTTAGGAGGGACAGTGCAGGGCTGGATATTTCACATCAAAAGAGAGGAAATTAGAAGGTAAATTTCTGTTGGTTTTTAATTATTAAATTGTTTGGTGTTTTCCTTGTCACTGTAAATGAATTCTCCCTGCCATTCCACATCCACTAAGCTTCTTGCACTTAGTTTTGTAGATCAGTCTGTAGCACTGACACGTTGGTGTCTCAGTCCTTTCCCAGGGTCTCAGGCTCTGCTCTCAGGAAGAGAAGCAAATGCAATGAGTCCTCCTTTTCTTCCGTTTTCCTTCCCCTTCCCATTGAACCTGTTGTGCTTAGCTGTCAGGTTGATAAGGCTCACCTTACCTTGGTCTGTGCTTGGAGTGGGCAGTTTGAAAAAGGAGCTACTGCAGATGGAATGATTCTGCAGATGGAATGATTCTAGTTTACTTGTTATGAAAACCATTTGACAAGCAAACACATTTTCTTCAGCAAGCATCAATGACATCAATTTTCTTTTCCTCCTGAGGACTACCCAGCAATTAACGGTTCCGTTATTTTTCAAGATATGCTTGGAAAAGATTTTGTGAGTTTAGCTGTGATTTGTTAGCCTGAGAATGGCATTTTCTCTTCCATAATACTTTCTTTGAGGGTTACTTACATGGGGCTTGTTTTGGCTTTGAAGGAAGGAAAGATACCCAGTACCACTTAATTTAGAAAAATCAGCAGTGGAAGGGAAAGGTTGGGCACTAACTCTGTGGTGGGATTGCCACAGCTGATAGGCATTGTGTGGCTGTGGGTTTCAGCCTGGCCTAAATGACTTCAACCAACAATAGTAAATAATACTGGGCTGGATTGCATGTATGTCCATATTAATCCCTTAAACAGCCTAGGAGAGTAAGAGCAGAGATAGACTAATTTGAAAGCAGGCAATAAAATAGTAATGTGTTAATATTTATATACCTTTTTCTTGAGAGAAAGGATCTCATTTAGGAACAGTTAAAGAAAACGAGAACTGAAGTGATTTGAGCTGGGAGCTGGAATGGGTTTTCCAGCTCAGACTTCCAGCTTGGTACTGTGCTGCTGCCCAGGTGGAAGAGCACCTCTGAAAAAAATGTAAAAGCAGGTGCTAGTCCCAACTAGAGTCCCAGCTCCGGAACTTTGCACAGATTTCCTACTGCACTTTAAAGCTGTGCTGCTGCTGCTACTGTGGTTGATGTCTGTAGTGCTGTTGCAGGAAACAAGTCATGTGGCAGGGCAACATGCAACAAGTCATGAGGCCATGGCTGGAGAAGAGGGGCCATTTAACTATTTCTGGTCTGCTGCTGTCTTTTCACCTTTTCTGAGGTACTTGTGCAGTCCTGGCTCAAGGACTCAGTCAGACTCCCACTGCTCTGGATGACTGAGTGTGCTAAGAGCTGTCATCTTTTGCTGTTCCCCTAGTAAGTTTCATGCTCATCACTTTAATAGTGATCCTACTTCCCTGGCAAGACAGAGTAGCATTGAATCTGTTTGTACCAGATCAGTCATATTTGTTTTGTTTTCTGACACAATGCTCTGAGGAGATCCATTCTTTGCTGACAGCTGACCTGTTACCACCTACTGCTGTTCCCTTCTCCCACTGCCATGATCCAGCATGGGTAGTAGACACAGGTTTGTGTGAGGGTGTTTTCAATTTCCTACTGCCTCTGCAATCCATAAATTGGAAACCTCAGAGCACAAGGCTTTATTCCCACTGAGAGAAGGTTCTTCTGTGAACTGGTGAATGATTTAGCAGAATACCTCTGATCATTCATAATATGAATTTGTATTGGACCTGACAATACAAATTCATACTCTCTGCAAGCAAGCCCTGCTTAGTTACACAGACACCATTTATTATTTGATTATACCAGTTTTACTGAGATTTTTTTTAAAGGCTTTTTTTTCTGTCTCACCAGAAGTATCTTTATGACAAGGTTTCCAAGTTTGCAATATGTGCTGCTGTTCTGGCAATCACAAGTGTGAAACAATAGAACTCATGGGGGGTTGGACCCTGTTCCTGCCTGCTCACTGTGAGAAGGGAAACAAGTATGGATTTTGCCACAGGAGATTAATCAAAGATGCTGTTGCCCTCCACAATGTAAATTATTTATATTCAGTCCAGAGTATTCTGCTGTGCTTCTGTTTTATACAGCTGTAAATGACTTGGATAAGGTCCCTGTGGAAAGTCCTTACTATTTTGTAATGGAAAATAGGAACTCCACAGTAGAAATCTATAATGAATGAACAGGAACATCATCTTCCAATTGTAAATAAGATCTTGCTCTGTTTATTTTGACATCTTTTTACAAATGTGTTGCATTCAGGTGTAAATATCCCAAACCATGATCTTGTTCAGAGTTCTGAGATTTCTATTGTTAAATGTAATACTTTGTTTAATAGTTGTAATAATTATTTGTATAGATATGAACATGATAGTATTTTATTAAAAAAAAGAGAAAACCACTCTTTGAATATTGTGTTCTTTCTTTCCCCACAGAAAGCTATGCCATTCACTCTGAAGTAGAGGTAAAAATAAAAGCTTTGCTTTGAGACTGGGAATTTACAGTCAGAGTTTTCCACTGATGTACATTCTCTGCATATACCAGAGTAATGCACCATATTAGCTGAGATATAAAATTACTTAATTCAGAAGAAATAAATACCAATGGTGTAGTATCTAAAAAATACATGGCAGGTGCTGTCCCTGTCCCGGTGACAGTGATCACTGTTGAGATAGAACTTCATTTTATAAAATGCTTCTCATCACAGTCCCCTTGCATTGCTTTGGAAGTGGTCTAAGACAGTTGTTTTGTCACAGTTTGAAGCTAAAGGATGCAGTTTGGATGAGAGCAGTACAGAGACCCTGCAAGGTAAGTAAAGGCTTTTTTGGGAGAAAAAATTACTAGGAAATAATTCTCTTCAGGGGCTCCAGAAAACCTGGCTTGTAAACCTCAAAATTCTTGCAGGCATGGAAGTTGCCTTTAGGGAAGGTCTTAATTTAAGAAAAGGTTGAAGTTTAGTATTAAGACAGAGGGGCTTTTGTTCCTTCAGTGACAGCCAGTGTATGGTTCAGTCAGAGGGGAGGGGAAACAGGACACAGGGAGCTGCTTTCCTCTTTCACACTGCAGTGCATCCCTCTTGCCTTGGCTGCTCTTCTGCCTGTCCAGAGGCTGGAGGGGGAGTTGTAACAGCTCATATGACCCTGGTAGTTTTCCTAACCTGTGAGGGGATGTCAGTATTGCACAGAAGCTGTTTCCTTCTCCTTTCAGTTTTACTGGGCAGAACATTTTTACCTAGATTTCCTAAGAAAACAGGGAATATATGGAATGTAAGGAAGAAGTTTTTTCACAATGGGAGTGATAAAACACTAGAACAGATTGTCCAGAGAGGTGGTGGATGCACCATCTTTAGAAAGGCCTGGCTGGATGGGAGTTTGAGCAACTTGTTCTAGTAGCACGTGTTCTTGCCCATGGCACGGTTATTTCCCTTTCAGGAGTTGTGACAGCAGCTTATCCTGAGCAGGGGGAAGCAGGGACTCCAGCCCATGGGCAGCAAAAAGGCCCCCTCACCTCCCAACACAATTCCACAGTGCTGCTCTGCTTTCCCCCCTACACATCTCTCTCCCTCCATGAGCAGAGGAAACAGCAGCATGAGCCCAGCAAATGAGGGAAGGAGGGTCCCCCAGGTACCCAGCAAGCTGCTCTCCTGCCAGTGCTCCTGCTCTCTCCGGGCAGTGGCCCAAGGAGGACAGCAGCACTCAAGAAAAGCCGCATTTCTGGGGCAAGGGCTGCAGAGCCAAGCGTGCCTAGGACAGCTGGGAGCACAGAGTGCCCAAGTGCCCAGCCAGACCCCCAGCAGCCACAGCCATCGAGGGGCCAGGTGGCCACCAGGTGGGAGAGCTGAAGCACCAACAGAGCCCAGCAGGCAGGGCAAAGCTAAGAGGAAATTCTAAGAACTGACGCAGCAAGCTGGAAGCACAGCAGCTGCAGGAGATGATTCCAACCTTTCCTCCCATCTCTCAGGCTTGAGGTGCCTTTCCTTGTATTTAACTGAATTTTGTCATGGTTTTCTGTTTGTTCTGTGCTGTTCCCCAGCCTCCCTCTCCCTCCCTGCTACCACCTTACCACTCCATGCTGTGCTCATCTCTGCTCAGCACAGCAAGCCCATATGTTGTTCTACCTCCTACGTCGAGCCTTCCAACTGCTGTTCAACATTATTTTTTCCTCACATTTCAATTTAGAGAAGATAACCAGCTTCCTGTCTAGAAACAAATACAAGCTTGGAACATGGTTTGAGACTACAGATTATGAAAACACAGGGAGAAAGTATATTTTATAAAAATGTATCCCCAGAACTGGACAAATTTGGGGGCACAGAGGTTCTCCTTCAGTCTGGCACAGCTACCCCGACCCCCTCCAGAGTAGCACAGCTCTGCTTGGGAAGATAAAGGCTGGCAGTCTCTTGTGTCATTCCTCCTCCAGCCCTCTCCTCACCCTGCCCAAGGGACTACAGTGACAAACAAGAGTGTCTGTTCTTTACTCTATGTAGCCTCACAAAGGAAATTTGATTCAGAGAACAAGCAGGTCATCCACACCTATGCTCCAGAAACACCTGTGGCAGTCCCGAGGGTGGCAGCAGCCAGGTGTGACACCAGGTGTGACACCACTGGGCAGCCCTCTGCCCTGACTGCTGTCTCTGCTGCTGCTGAGAGCAGGAGCAAGAAGAATTCAGATCAACCTGCAGAGCAGGGAACCAGGAACATCCATTTTATTGACCATCTTGATAAACTCCAACTTAGAAAAAAATAAAAACCAGCTGGTGCAAAACTCTTCAAGGAGATACAGACTCTTGGAGTAAAACATCACCAGAGTCGCCTGCTTTAGTAAGCAGAAGTGGAATGAAACCTTTGCATCACTGGCTACATGCACATACACCAAAGTAAAAATGCTCAGGCAGACAAGAATAAGGACAGCAGGCCTCAAAGAACACTCTTTAATTGCAAATTAGCAAAACAGGTCCCATTTTAGATGCAAGGCCTGAAATAATTCACACCTTATTCTTGTTTTTTTTTAAATAACTAAGAAACCGGAAAGAATGCAGAAGCCATTAAAAAACTCATTTCCAATTCAGACAAGTTGGAGAAGAAAATTTGGTCCACATCTTTCGCTAAAGAGCTCAACACCAATTGCCCCAAAATCTCCTTCCTTCTCCCAGCCCATAAGAGAACCTATTTTGCCAAGGTTGTCCAGGGCAAACTCATGAGAGGAGAAAGTCTGAGGCTGCTGGCAAGCCTCCCTGTCCCACCCTGCCCCTTTGGCAAGGCACCCAGCAGGAGCCAAGGGCCGCACACGAGGCTGTGGCTCTGCCGCGCGCTCTCTCTCAGGGTCGCTTGAGGAGAGCTCTCGTGGTGCCGTGCCGGAGAGCAGAGCACTGCCAGGAGCCAGCAGGAGCTGCCACAGGAGTGTGGCTGTTCAACAGGAGCGACAGAGAGGCTGCACAAGAGCAAGGCAGCAGGCTCTGAGTCTGGCAGAGCCCTCACAGGCAGCTCTAGTTCACCACCTCCTACTGACACTGCAGCCTTGGTACCGTGGCTTCCCACCAGCTACAGAAGCTTTGTCTCCAACAAAAAGAGGAAAAAAGAAAACACAGTCCCCCCACTGCCACCTCACTTTGGAGTCCTTTGCTCCCTCAGCTGCTGCAGTACAGGAACCAAATGCTCTCCCTGTGCTGCTGAAGGGACTCTCTCAGGCAGCAGACATTAGCTCCCTGTGCGGGAAGGTTTGCGTGGCACTTCTCAAGCCTGCTCACCAGAGAGGAAGTGGAGCACATCAGCAGGAAGGAAGGGAAGCAAAGGTCTCTAACGTGCCCCCCTCCTGTTTCCTCCCCCCTCACTGGCTCCAGCACCCACTGCACCCACAAGCCAGAGGGCTGTGCCCGGGCCTTGGCCTCTGGATCAAGCCTGCCTCAGAGGATGTGGCAGGAAAGGATAACAGCGTGTTCCCTCCTGGTCCCACCTCACTGCACAGCACCCCTCCATGCCTGCTGGGGGATCCAGTTCCCCTGCTCCTGCTGGGCTGTTGGCCATGGAAGCAGGCCCGTTCTCCACAGACACCAGTGGCCCAGTGCCTTTGGCTGAGGGGTTTGGGACACCTCTGTGCCCCTGTCCCTGGGGACTCAGAACACTGGGATCTTGTCCCTGCGCACCGTATCCAGGTCATCGTCCAGGGTCAGCAGGACCTGAGGAGGAAAGTGCAAGCCACATTCAGGTCTTGCTGGCCAGGGAGGTCTTCCTTTCAGATCTTCAGGCCTTGCCTTTATGGGAGGTATTCACAAATCCATGAGTCACTGCTCACAGCAACAACCCCTAAGCTTCCCCACAACAGCTGTGTGACCCACAGCCCCAGAGGGAATTTGAGGCCAGAAGGCACTGGGAGAGAAATAAGATAAAGGAGAAAGCCTGATCCCACTGACAAGGAGCATCCCACTTTGAAGGATGTCAGGAGGTAGAGCCAAGCAGAGGAGTTGGGGCACTTCTGAGGAGTTCTGGAGCAGGCACAGCTCCATGTGGATAGAGGGGAGCAAGGTGAAAGGAGAGGGAGAGGCCATCCAGCAGAGTGGGAGGCTCAGCAGGACTCACCAGAAAGGAGAAGAACAAGGCAGCTGCAGAGAGGAAGTGCCAGACATCGTGGTCATCAAAGAATCCCAGCAGGATGCACGGCCGGTTCTTTTCCCGGGACTCTGCTGGAGTCTCCTAGGAGGGCAGGCAGAGGGTCAGGACCTGACATCCACCCCTGCTGGGCCCTTGCTGGCCACAATAGACCCTACAGGGATCACCCTGTCTTAACCCTCCAAGCAGGATCCAGGAAAAGTTGCTGTGCTGGCCAGAAATGTGGCACGGGCAGGCCAGAAACAACACAATGTTATACTTGGACCTCAAAATGGATCTGGGGCCACAACCCACGTGCAAGGGGAACCCTCTGGTCTCCACCTCTGAGGTCCTGCATAGCACAAGTTGCACAGCCTCCACCAGACCACCCTGCAGCAAGTCCCTCATTTCCATGGAGATGGATGTGACATCCTGTTAGAAGGCACCCAGTCAGGATTTAATGGCCTCCCAGGTCTCCAAGAGCCCTAACAACCCCAGGCAGGTTGACCTGGTTGACTCCAGGTGGTCACGTGCTCCAGGGATGTTTTCCCCCAGCACTGGTCAGGATTGTCCCAGTTTTCCTTCCAGATCCCCGGCTCTTCCTTTGTCCCATAGGAAGGACCAGACACCTCCAGATCACCTGGTTATAAACAGCCTCTACACAGCTACAGTCATTTTTGGCTCAGCACAGCTTCCCATGCTCCCTTCACAAGTCTGCTAAATGAGCTGAACCCTTTCAGCTCCCCATGAGCAGCCCAAGACTCTTCTCCAGAGTCGTTTTTGTGCAAAACAAGCACCAGGAAGGAAAGATAATGAGAGAGATGGACAGAAGAACAGTAAAAAGGAAATTTACCTCCCAGCTGCTGAGGGTCTGGAAGAAGAAGTAGAGGGCAGCTGCCCACACCACTGCTGTGGCCACGATGCAGAACATGGGGATGGGCAGGAGCTTCTCAGAGCTGCGGAGCTGCAGACAGAAACACACCCTGAGTTCTTTCCAGGGCACAGAGCCATGCACAGGGCTCACACACCAGCCTGTCCTATCTGCATCTGGGAAGGGCTGCCCAGCCCCCAAAGATACAGCCCAGCCACCCCTGAAATGGCTACACACCATCCCTCCCCAACACCCTGTCCCACCCAGAGCCCCACAGGAGTCCTTCCACATCCCTCTGCAGCACCACAGGAGTCCAAATTGCAGCCAAAAAAAAAGGTTCCTCCCTTCCCCTTTGGAGCCAGGAGCCCCAGGGACAGCTACAGCTGCCTCCTGTTACCTTCATGATGATGTAGAAGGCCAGATACAGCAGCAGGTTACAGATGAAGATTCCCAGGATGTAGGAGGCGAAGTCTCTGGGCCGATACACCAGCCCAAAGATAGCACTGAGAGAGAGACAGAAGGGACACCAGGCAGCTTCTTTCACTGGGGACAGGGTACATCCCCAAACTGACAGCCACACACTGTTCCAGCCCCTGCCAGGACTGCAGGACACAGCACCAGTGCCACAGCTTCCCAGTTCCCTGGGGGAAATGCACAGTTTGCCTCTGCTCCCAGCCAAGGAAATATAGCCATGGTCAGCTGCTGAGGCAACTGGAGACCCCAGAGGACAGGCAAGGGCCCTGGATTGCTTCCAGCCCATGGCCAAACACTTCTCCCTTGGCAGGATCTGGCCCTAGACCTGTACATCTGGTAGAAGGCATATCCCTGAGAAGCAACTTTAGTGAAAAGCAAGAGCCTAGGGCAACGATTTCAGGTCTCATCTGAGAGCTGATCCCTCCCATGCAGTTACTGCTCAGCCAGGCTCTGTGACTGTGCCTGCCAGGTCTCCTGCAGCTTGGCTGTGCCAGAGATCTCCCAGCTCTGTGGGAAGCACAACACAGCAGCACAGTACCTGCACAAGCTCCTCAAACATGAACCATGAGACACCCCCAGCTGAAATGCTCAGGGGATGCTCCATGCAGCTCTAGTGCTGCACTGCATCCCACGGATCTGCCCACCAAAACATGTCAGAAGGGCCCCAGCACAGGATTATTGCACAGACACTGCTGCATCTCCCCATCACTCCAGGCCAGCCCTGTCCCAGTACCAAATCCTGCTGCCCACATGCACAAATACACAAAACACCAACATGCCAGTACTTACAAAGACCAGTTGACCAGGTTCCCAACAATGAGCAGCACCATCCTGTCCTGGAGAAAAGACACTGATGCTCATATAAAATGAAAAGAGTATGCAAAAAGGCCTTTGCCTCAGAAATTCAGGAGAGCATTATGAGAGGATTTGGAGTCCAGTTCCTGCAAACACACATGCACCTGGCTCTGTGGGAGCTTTTATCAGATGAGAACTGCTCTGACCCTCAAAAATTTTAAGAAAATGTTGCAAGGAGACTAAACATCTAAAAAAGGACAAGCTCAGCACTTAAGGGATCAGCCTCAGGAGGTTCTGTGAATCTTTTGACTGCTTCTACTGTTTTTCTAGTTAGATTCCTTCCCTCCTGCTGTTTTACAAAAGAATTACTGCAGAGAGTAAGGATGTGCTTGAAAGAGGTATCAGGGGAAGCTTTGGACAACATCCAGCATATATTCAGGAAGCTTTTTTTTTCCTGCCATCTCACCATTAGTTGGGGAAGCACTGTAACAACAGCAGGCAGAACAATTATATCTGTGGGGCATGTGCATTTATGCTTACAGCTGCTTTCATGATGTAGCTGTTCCAGGCTGGCCAGGCTTACTTCATGCTTGAGTGGACCAAGTTTGCTTATTCAGAGATGGGAGAATAAATAAAAAATTAAGAAGAAGGATTCTTATGGATAAAAACTCCATGTGGCTTCAAGCCCTAATTAGCACTCTTTGCTAAGGAGAAAGCAATCAGTGGGACACAAGGTAACAGACATCTTTTCTTAACTTTTTACTATCTGCCCTGAGGTGCTGCAGAAATGGCAATTGCTTTTGCTTAAGCCACAGACCCAAAATAGCTGCAGCTTTCCCCAGAGAGGCTTCACTGCACAGATCCTCATACCTGCTCCTCTGAATGGATGCTCCCAGAGAACAAGTGCAAAGGCAAATCCTGTCACACTTGTATCATCTTTGCTCTGATGTTTTATTCACCAAGCCTGAGATCAGGGGAGGCCTGGAGGCTGGGGGTAAACCACTCCAGCAGAGACCTACATTTAGCCAACCATTTTGGGGGAATGACAGCAAGGAGCATCACTTTTTCAAACAGCCCCACCTCTTTCCTCTGCATATTGCCTGAAGAAGTGAGGAACTGCAGAGAGGTGCTGGGATGAGAAGTCACCTACCATGTACATTGGTCGGCTGCACTGCTGGATACAGTCCGTGTACAGCACCATCACTGCTCGCCGAAATATGCCCATGTCTGTCAAAGGAAAGGATAGAAAGCCACAACAGCCAGCACACTGAGCTCTAAAATGCCTATGAGGAAGAAGCTGACATCCACTAGCTGACAACAGACAGTCCAAGGCATCAGCAGATTCATGTCTTGACCTTTGGAAGCACTCTGTGCTGAGCAGGAGGGCATCCACCACAGGATGTAGATGGCAGTTGGCCAGAACAACAGGTTATGACAAAAATAAATTTTAAAACCCCCTCTACACTAACACTGCCCAGAACTCACACAGACCCTGCCTGTATGTGTAAAGAGGCTGGCTTTGCAACCCCATCTCTGGAAGAGAGGTGTGTGTATGTAGGAAGGGGGAAAAGCACCTTCCATGGAACAAGCTGCCAGAGCAGGAAACAGTAGAAACAGGTCCCACAGGCTTTAGAGGGTCCTAGAGGGGCAGAGCACACTCAAGACACTCCTGCTCTCAAATCATTGCAGAAGCTTCACTGCAGAGCCATCCATCAGTGGCAGCAGGGATGGACAAACATGCATGAATACACACGTTCCCCTTTAGCCACAACACAGAGCTTGAAAAGGCTCCTGTACCAAGATCTGAGTGCTCCTGTGCTGGATCACTCCCCTCCTGCCAAGAAGCAGGACTGGCAGTGCTGCCAGCAAACTGATTTCACTTCCCAAGAGCTGACCCCAGGTGGCACACGATCCTGCCTCCCCACACACATCCATGCAATCCCTGGCTGCTACAGCTCAGCACAATCAGCTCAACAGGGAAAAGGAAAGCTGTGGTTACCTGAGTCAGGGTCATCTGAGGCAGACAGGGACAGAAGAGGAAGAAGAAATAGGTTTAAGCAGAGGACAAGAGCCAGGCTCCCCAGCAGACCCTCTCCCCCCTCAGCCCATGACAGGGTGTAGGTCACCCCTCTGAGCACAGCCCTAGGGAGAACTGCAGCTCCCCCAGAGCCCAGCAGTCCTGCCAGCACAGAGCACACAGCTCCTGCTGATTCCCACTGGGAATCAGGAGCACAAGGACTTCAGAGGCCAGGAAAGCATCAGATGGATGAGAGGACAGGGTAGCCCAGAAGAGGGGCCACAGGAGTGTGCTGCCCAGGCAGGGGAGGACAGGAGGCACCAGACACCCAGGAGGAGATGGTTTGGTCACAGCACTCACCGATCTTGAAGCGACCCATGTAGTAGATCTGGGTGCTGAGAGCCAGTGAGGCCAAAACGTGGATCAGTGAGAAAATAACCCAGAACCACATGTCATTTTTTCCAAACACCTGAAAGCAAAGACATTTTAAAAGTAAACTGAGCCCTCTTTCAGCAGGACAATCCTTTCCTGTCCTGTATCACCATGGGACATTAAACAACCTCACTAAACACAGAAAAAAAACCCCTAAACCTTCCAACCAGAAAACAGATCTATAAACTCAAAGCAAAGTCCAGAGAAGCAAGATGAGCTCAGCATCCTGGAGAGGAGACCATTCCTTCTGAATGCCCCTTTAGACAAGACGGGGTGGACAGCAGCTGGTCCAGGGAGCAGAAATACAGGGACTCCAAGGCCAGGCAAGCTCTCTCTGCTGAGCTGGGCAGTAGCTCTCTGGCCAGGAGGTAGATTTTTACAAAGGCAGTCAGGGAACCAACCATTACTTTAACAACTGTACTGAAGAAGACCAAAAAGGACAGAGCTGCTCTGCAGGCAATTGCTCCTACGGTGCATTTTCATTTTGTTTAAGGACTGGAAGCAGCCTGCAAGCACAGGTTAATGCTACTTTAATATCCTAATTTTTCATTCATACAATAAGAAGTCCAGAAACTCTGTTCTGCCATCAGTCTGTGACCACTTCCCTACCCTGGGGCAAAGCACTCACCTGAAATTTGCACTTTGTGTGGGCAGAGATAAAAACCCACACACCAAAAAGCAAGTGGAAAAGCCACCTATCCATGAGCAGAACAAGGGAGACATGCCGCTTTCAAGCTCCACTGAACAGCTTCACAGCATCTCACAAAAGACAGAGCAATCCATAATAAAGCCTCAATGTTTTGAATCTTGTCAAGATCTACCACACCTATCAAGAGATTCTTGGGAAGTCCCAAGGTCACCAGCTCCTCCTGCATGCCTTATCCCACAGACAGTCTCGTAAACAGAGACCTCTGCATTATGTGGTAGTGAGGAGCTCACAGCCCACTGGGATCTAGCTGCTAGTTCAGAGTAAGAATTCCATGGATTTTGCCTGGTTACTGATGAATGAAAATTAGTCTTTCAAAAGAAGAGAAGCAGAGACCTCCAAGGTAAAGCACAGCTTGAGGATTCTGGTGAGCCCAGCTCAGTACTTGCAATGCTGTGAGGAAACAGGCAAAGCCTTGTAGGTTCTGCTCCAGTGCCCTTCCATAGGCAGGTACTCCAGGAATTTGCCTGAGAGGCCCCCAGACATTACCCTAGCCCTGCTCCTCTCCAGAGATAGGAAAATCAACTGCAGGAGCTGGGACAAACAACATGGAGTATTCCAAAGGGGAGAAATAGACACAAGCAACTAGGTATAAGATACCTGTCTTGGAAGCCCAGCCAGCCTCACCCCTCTTTCCTCCAATGTGAATCACACCCCAGGAAGACCATCTGTGCACTTGGACATGTACATCTGGATGCATGAATGTCTCCTCTTGAGAATGATGGTATGTGATGGGCAAAGCCCAAAACAAGGGCCCACCTAGAGGAAACTGTTCTGCTCTTCTCCTACCTGAAAGCTCAGGGGAAGGAAGGAGGAAAGCCCAGCAGAACTGAGAATTCAAATGCTAACAGCTGCTTAACACACTCTTATCCTACTCTGCTGCTCTCCCCAGTCATTTTCACAGCTCAGCCATGTTCCCAGCCATGCTCCCTCCTTCCCAGAGAAGCAGTGGAGTAAAAGGGAGCCATACCACTCCAAGGACAGCCAGGGAGATCACCACAGCAAACGAGGCATAGGCGGAGTAGGCGCTGGCATTGATGTCCGGGTGCCGGGTCTGGTAGAGCTTGAGCATGCACAGTCCTGCTATCATGTACATGAAGGAGGTGTCTGTGGAGGGACACAACAGAAACAGTGTGAACAGCTACTGCCAGTGGCCCCAGAAAGCTGCTCCAAGGGCACACAAAGCATCAGGGATCTGTGCCTGCCAGCCTCGGGTTTGGCCTTGCTGCTGCACTACACTGTACAGCACTTTGTGCTTTTCCACCTTGCAGCAGCAAATCTTCCATGCTCTGGGGCAACAAAAACTAAAGGGGATCAGAAAATAAGTGCCCACAGGGATCACAGCTTCCTGGCTGAGTTTTGAAACAGGCAGGCTCCAGGGAGACTTGCAAGGCTAGAGAGATGGGAAACGTCAGCAACTCAGCAAGACACAGAACATGGCAAATCCTAGCTCCAGCTCCAGAGAAAGAAAACTCAGCTTACCAAACTGGAAATTGGAGTAATTAGGGCAGACGTGGTAACAGGCACTGAGCACCCCTTCCATCATCAGAGCAATGCCCATGGCATAAAAGAGACCAAAATGCTTTGGGATCCCATAGTCCTGGAAGAGAGCAGAGGTGTGCAGTAAGTGCCCTCAGTGTCCTGATCCCAAGCAAACTTCCATTCTCCATTACTTCATCTGTCCTAACTCCTACACAAGTCCTCCAGTCACCAGGCAGCACAGTGTCCTGTGTGCAACCACAGGCTCTGGATTTAGATATAAGGCATAGCCAGGTGAACCCACAGACAGCAAACCTAAGCTAATCACGCTGGAAGTTCTCATCTGAAGACCTCAATGTCTTGGTACTGACATCATGAAACTGAAAATCTCTGTCCTGTACCTCATGGCATGCTACATCCTGCCCAAAACTGAGAGGACTGACCAGTATTGCTCTTGTGGTCAGTAGGGTCTTAGAAGTTCATGAGCAGAGCCCGTCAGCCAATGTGAGAAGGCATCTCCATCACAATTTGGCCAAGATTCCACCTGAAAACCACAAGCAGCAGACCCTTACAACTGCTAATGCCTTTACTTGCTACCAAGCCCATGAGAACAGAGCTGTTTGTCTCCAGAAACCACCAGCACCTCTGCCCACAGGGCTGCAGATTTCTCCATCCTCTCCCACAAGACACTACAGAAGCTCTGGCTACAAGAATCTCTGCTTCAGAGACTGAGGCAGCTAAATTCCTCTGAGTTATCATAAGCAGCTCTTGTGTAAGACAAATCAAACTTCACTATAAAGAGAAGCATCTTGGGACACTCCTACTGTCCCAGTTCCTCCACAGCAAGTGCTGCAGGAAAAGCCAGAGCCATGGGAGTCCTTCCTCTATTAATCTCCTTGTCTTCACAGGCCCAGGCTGGGTCAGCACCACAGCAGTGTGGACACACTGCAAGCAGTAAAGCACTGGCATGTGCAGGAACATAAGTATCCCACCTAGACCTTTCTGCACAGGAGTTAAAAAAGAAGAGGATTCAACCCTCCAGTGAGTGAAGGAAGACAAGTGGAAACCCATTGTGTATCACTCTGGTTTTTGAGTTCACTCCATGTCCCCTGCTTCCACTCAGCCCCAGGCAATCGTGCTTCCTACCAGCGTGTAGACATCTTTCATCTCCATGGCCCGACGGTGGAGGATGTCCCTGCGCAACACGATGAGGAGGAAGAGAAAGCCCAGCATCATGTGGCCCACATTGCTGAGGATGTTGTTGAAGGCACTGCAGGAAAGAAGAAGGTTTAAGACAAAGGCAGCACAGCAGAAGGAAGCTGAACCTTGGGCTGTGATAAGCTGAATCCATCTTGCTCCCCCCTCCACCACCTTCCACCTCAGCAGCTGCCGAACTGCAATCTAACACTCTAGATGACAATTTAATTTGAATAGTTCACCTGTCCCAGTTAATTCAACACTTCTTCTGTGAGATTCCCAACTCTGGGCTTTCTTTGCACTCACACAGTAATTTAGAAAAATGCTACACTGGAAGGATTATCTGAACTTCTCAGCAGAGCAGCTGCTCCTTGGATACACGTGTTCTATAGAGCACGGGAGCACCTCATTGCTGTGCCAATGATTTGCAAGGGGCACCCAGGTGCCACAAGTTCCAGGGTGAGTGTGTCTCACTGCAACAGAGCAGCACTGCTGAGCAAAACACAAAGATCAGAATCCTAAACTCCCAGTGGTCTTATCAACATTGCTACTGTGAGCCTGGCAAGCATAAAATCCTGGGCACAGCACAAGCACTCAGGAGGCATGAGACAAATATGCAGTGACGAAAGGGCTCACTCACCTCAGCACCCCAAGGGGATGAGCACACAGGAAGTTGTAGTAGCAGATGTCCTGATTGCCTGTCACATTCACTACCTGGACAGAGAGCAGGTGGGAGGCCTGCCATTAGCAAATCTTCCCTGCTCTGGGGGGTTTGCCCCATGCAAACAAGGCACAAACACAAGGTGTACCAGGACACAGCCTAGATCTAGCACCCGCACAGGGGAGTACTGACGTCTGCAAGCAAAGCTTTTAGGGTGGGACAAGATGTTGTCAAGGGCCACAAACCTGATAACAGTCTTCAGAGAAAACACTGTGTGCTCTCAACCCCCCCACTAATAGACCTGCTTGCAGATATCTGCATAACAGCAGGATAGCAAAGGTTGGGAGAAGGCAGGAGAAATCACAGCAAACACTACTTGCTTTCAGCTGTCTCTTAGAGATAACATCAAATTCCTCCTGTCTCTAAAATGAAACAGGACTCAAATGAGACATCAGTTGATCAGGAAAACAGCAGCACTCCCACTTCCCAAGCAGAAATAGCAGAAGTGCAAGCCCAGTGAGCCAAGCTCACTGTAACATCAACACAGCGCAGCGAGAGCAGCTAAGGTAAACTGCTCCTCACAGAGAGCAGAACTCCTGGGTGATCCCAGCTCCCCTGTGACTGTCACCTTTGCACAGCACCACCACAGGGCAAGTTTACAGCAAGAGGGGGCAGCCATGGGGGCAAACGCACCGTCTGGTAAGTGATGACGAGCTGGATGACGGGCAGGGCATAGAACACCGCAATGGTGATGATGTTCCTGCAGAGGGGAGACAGCAGCAGCAGCAGTTACACACACACCAAACCAGGGCTGCACACCCAGAAGAAAGGCCCACAGTGCTCGTGGGGGAATGTGCACACCTCACTGCTCTGGGGTTACGATCTCATTGTGAGCTCCTGAAGCAGAGGAGCACATGTGCTCATGCACACAGGAGGCAAACAAGAGGCAAATGCTAAGGGCACAGGAAAAGCCAGGATGTCGGCCACAACACTCATGTGTTTGAGTGCCAGTTTCTCCCTCTTCCCATTATGTTTCAGTGCACTGGTTGTTACCACCCTTAAAAGCAATGATGCAAAACAGAATCCATTGCCAGGATCATGTGTGCACTGGTACACAAAACTCCTTACTTGAGGTATGTGGGATGTGCAGTTACTGATTGGAACAGAGTCAGAATGGGCAACAGGGTAGTTCAGAAGTGGTTCAGAAGAAAGGCATGCAGACAGACTCCACAACCAGAGACTTTGGGTCCAGAGTTTGGGCCTTACCAGTTTGCCTTCTCCTTACCAGAAATAGATTTTATATTTTTTGCTGACAATCCTTCGGTCTTTCCTGGACAAATCTGATAGATAGAGGAACACCTAAAACATTAGCAGGTGGGGAAAGAGGGAAGAAAACATAAAAGAACCAATGTAGATTACAGATGCCAGTAGGAGATCTTGACACATTTGCAGCTTGGTGGTATTTGAACTGGTTTTACACAGTGAACCCACTGCGTCCCTTGATTCTATGGGGGTGAGTTCTGCGAAATCCTCTGACCCCCAGGAATGGCTCCAACCACACACAGCAGTGCAGGATGACGAAAGGAGGTAGTTTGAGAGCTGCTGGCTTAAAGCCCCTCTGTACATCCACTGTAGTCATCCACTGTACTTGTACTAAATACAGATTATTTGTATACTTGTACTTGCTGCAGATTATTTTCTCCCTATCTTCACACCTCCTTGAACTTTTCTGGGCATTTTCCTCCTTTCTCAATAGTCCCCAATACATTTTGATTTTCCATATTAAAGCACTCGCTTCAGCAGCACTCTTTAACACAGTGGGAAAACTTTCAGTGACTGAAAAAAGACTAAGAAGCCCACTCAGCTGCATTAGATGAAATCCACCCTGCAAGGGAGCAGGATTTTTGAGATTCACCGACGTGACCGGTCCGGGCGGCGGCCCAGCAGGAGGGCCCCAGCTGCAGCGCCTGCCGTACCTTCGTGCGGATGATGTTCTTGTCGCTCTCGATTTCTGGCATGGTGTCGAAGTCGCTCTCCTCCTCCACGGAGCTGTCTGTGTCCGAGCCAGCCGGGGGCCTGCGCTCCGGGGACGACAGCTGCCGGCCGCCGCTGGAGCTGGACTCCTCTGGGCCACGGCAGGGAGAAGGAGACAGGCAGGGAAAAGGCTAAATCCCTCTGTGCACAGCAAGAATCAAGCTGTCCCAGATGCTTTGATGCTTTTTGACAAGTTGACAGGCCCAGTTCAAGGAAAAAATTTTTCCATGATCCCAAACCGTCCTAAAAGTTTTAGGTGCTCAGCTAAGAGCAGTTTGAAGGACCACTATCTCCCCCTCTCTGCAGCATTTTAGTTTTCACTCTGCTTTTATTCTATTACTTTTCAGCTCTTAACATTTTCTACTCTCTACTAGCCCGGGCTCTGAAATCTGGAATTCTGAGACAAGACAAATACCTCTAGAGAAAGCAGCAGACTGTTAGGGGTCAAAACCACACTCACCTACTTAACCTTCAGATTTTATGTACGCTTTATATATAGCTAAGCTTTTCTAAAAATACTGTAGAACAAAAGACAAAGAAAAAAGTCGATTTTTCAAAGCAGGCAGAGTACCAGCTTTGTTCCCATTGCATCCCTGGTACTGCTCACATACAGGTTAGCAGGACCTGCCTGCACATCTCACAGGCTGGGCAACTCCCAGCTCATTGCCCACATCGACATGGGCAGAACACAGAGGTTTTTTCCTCATTTTCCAAATGCTTTTAAAAGATTTCTTTGGTAAAAGGGGAAGGAGGGGTAAAGTGGTCATTAAGCCCTCAGGAAGTTTTTTTCTCCTCTGCCTCCAGGGCATGATTCACCTGTGGGCAGTATGACATTAGTTCCTCACTAGTGAAACCCCTGGGGGCAAGAAACTCTGATTGTGTCTTGCTTTATGGCACACAACCCTTCAGCCTCCCAGGGACAGGCATGCTTTGGTTTAAAGGCAGGCTGTGAGCTAATAACAGGCTCCTAGAAGCTTGCTTGCAAGGGACCTTTTTCAGTCACTAGTGAATGTCCTGTCTGAAGCAGCATTGTCACCCACAGCTCTCAGGTGACTGTAGCTTTGTCTAAGACACATTTCCAATGACAGTCTCTTAGGGCACCCCTTTCAGATTTGCCACTTTTATTATGTAGATGCTTTTCCCTAAAGTGCAACCTGAACCTCACACACTGTAATTTGGTAGTATGGGTTTGCTTTTTTTTTAATAGTTGCAAGACACTCCTAAAGCACCTTGCAGTTTATTCTCCTCTGGTGTTAAATTACCCTAGAAGTGCCTTCCTCCACCCCAGGGAGAAGCCTCCCTGTGCCCCAATTCTGGAATA
Source organism: Urocynchramus pylzowi (assembly GCA_013397555.1). Classification (NCBI taxonomy): domain Eukaryota; kingdom Metazoa; phylum Chordata; class Aves; order Passeriformes; family Fringillidae; genus Urocynchramus; species Urocynchramus pylzowi. The sequence continues at coordinate 688,902 of VZRH01005668.1, read as the reverse complement.
TACTGTACCAATAGCACCATAGCTGCTTCCCTCAGGAGTGCTGGCTGAGATGGGGTGTGAAGAAGTCATCATCCCAGATCCTGCAATGAAACAGACCCAGGAGGGACAGTTAGTTTCATGTCAGTGCTTCAAAATATCTCTGAGGTGAACACAAACAGCTTGAAGAGCTGGAAGGGCTTGGGAAAAGGAACATTTCTCTAGACAGATGGCAGTCTCCCTCTAGAGCATACTGAGCAAAAGGGAAACCCTCATTTTGCAGTGTGAAGGAAACCCATTTCCTTCAGCCTCCCCACACAGGGTGCCAGTGAGACTGGCAACAGGAGCCCCCTCCAGCATCCTGTACAGATCACACTGTGAGCTGCAAGACTTGGTAAATTTTAGAGCAAGTCTCATGATGTTCTTAACAGCCTTCTGAATTTCTAATTCTTCTCTTTCCCCATCTCATACAACTCTTCAAATCTCTTCAAATCCTGTTACCTTCAGCTATCTCTGGAAGAGTCACAGACTCTGGCAGGACAGCCGCTACATAATTTTAACCAATCAAAGAGAAAGGAAAAAATGTTTCATGCAAAAAGTGGTAATGATCTCGTGCTGATGACAAGAAGGGCAAGCCTTTGAGGGCTAGGAACATCCTGCCTCCTGCCCACATATAAACAGCAAGGAGAAGTGCTCTCCTGCTTCCACATTCCCTCTTTTTGCTTCCAATGTTGGAGCTCAGCAGCTGACCTACATGACAGGAAACAAAGCCAGCTAAATCCCTTCATTGAAAGATCAGTCACAAAAGGGAGGGAAGCAAGGGCAGGAGGAACAGGACCATGTTTTCCAGTAGTGACAAACAGTGACATAGGTTAAGTTGCTTTAAAGCTTCATCCCTGCAACAATCTCATGTGGTCAGTCAGTGGCAAAGCAATGCAGAACATGGCTCAGTATTTAAAGCCTTACTGCAGCCTGGCAATGGCCTGGCTTCCCCAGCTGCATCTCTGGCTTCCCAGTACATGACTGGTTTCAAACTGACTGGCACAGGCAGAGTGCTCTTTCCAACTGGAAATTCTAGCATTTCTGTAATACCTTGCATAGGTTTTTATACCATTTTCATTAGCCACAAACGTAGAGAGATCTAAAACTTGTCCCTGACTGACCCCAAGTCAGAGAAGCACTCATACAGCAACGATATTTGATATTTCAAGTCCCAATTACTGCTTTTCTTTGGCATGTCTGCTGTGCTTGTTGGGCTGGGGGCTAAGACTTGGCCTCAGATTTTGGCTCCTTTACGCTCCTGCCCCATCCCTCTAACAGAGAAAACAAACAACTCAGAGGAGCATCAGAAGTGAACAGGGCATGGAGCAGCAGAGGGAGGGCTCTGGCACACTGCAGCCCCCAGGTGACAGCCCCTGAGCCCCAAGCTGAGATTGGCAGGATGTTGTTGTAGGTTGCGGCAGGAGCAAGATGCAGCTTCTACTCATCACCTCCAATCCAATCTCCCTCTCTCATGGAAGTTTTTCCTGTGGCTTTAAAAGTCATTTGGAAATCCAGATCACCAGGAAGAGGGCAAAAACATTTCCCTATGTTCACAGCAGCAAGGCACAAGCACAATTCCTAGGCCTGTCAGTCCTGTTCCACAAGGATACTCCCTCCTAATTTTAGACCAGGCTTTATTCTCTCAAGTGACCTGTCAACCTTCTCTCCCAAGTTACCAAAGATTTAAATCTGGACAAAGCAGGCAAGCCAAGGAGAAAAGGCACTCTGCCCTGTCTCTAACAGCCACTTTGGACCCAGCTCACCCATTAATTTCCATCCCACTTCCCACTGTGAGAGTGAGTCAGCAAAGTAAATGTACCACACCAGGCGTGGCTCCTCCAGCTATTGCCTCCACCAGGTAGTGAGGATGTGGAAGGGAAGGTGTGCCATGGGATTAAAAAAAAAAACCAAAACAAACAAAACTGATCCACAGAAGCCAGAAATAAGATGGATAACAAGAGCAAGGAGGCACATGGAGTGATAGGACATTCCAAGACCAATGGCAAAGATATTGCTGAGCACTTCTATCCAGTTCCTTGGTGGGGAAAAAGAATGGGGAGTAATGAAGAACATGAGATCCAGGGGTACTTGGGAGGGAAAGAAATTCCAAAGGTGGGAAAGGGGAAAAAAAAACAAAGAAAGGCAGTGTGTCCACTGATCTGGATGACAGGGAAGATGCTAATTACCATTTTATAAGCATCAGTCAGACACACCCTGAAGAGACAATAGATGAAGAAACAGCGTGTGGGTAGGACATGATTCCTCCCCAGAGGAGAGGATGTGGCTGCAACATGCAGTGCCAGGTATGTGAAAGTGGCAATGGATTACAAGGGAGAGGACAGGTCACAGAAGCAGTAGGAACCTCTGGGATGAAAGCTGTAAACTATGAAGGAACTGTGCTCCTCCCTCCCTTCACAGGGATGCTGTTCAGCACTCCTCCCTCCTCAGCAACCCAGTTCTCTACTCTCCAGGTCCATACTAAGTCCAGCATCTCTGCCCTGCAGCTTCTTTGGGAACTTTCCAAACACCAGAATTTAACTTCCACCTCCCAGCAGGGCTGGGAGGCAGTTTCTAAGCTGTTTCTAAGGCAGTTTCTAAGCTGGCTTCAGCACATTAAACCTCAGCTGAAGCATCAGCAGCACTCCCTGGGACTTCTGGTCTCACCTGGCTGAGACTATGCCTCCTTGTCTTAGACAGTGATTCCTTGTCAGCACCCTGGAGCTCTTCCATAGCCTTGGACAGGTCCCTTCAGCTTACTCAAACTCTCCTACACACAGGCCTTTCCCATTGCTCCAATGCCCTAAGACCTGCTCTTGTTTTACAGCAGGATCCATCCCAAGTGATATAAAATTAGAATATATTTATGGACATTTTTACAGTTCCCTGTGCATGTTGTGGGAAAAAAAACCCTTTCACACATATTCCAAATACAGGGGTACATGTGGATCTAGTGGCTGACAAAACAAGCCTAAGAATTCAAATGCCCCCAGGTCCTCAGCAGAAATATTAAGCCAATTATTAATGCCAGTCAGAGTGAAGTTCCACTGCTGATCCTTTAAACACAGCTCAGTTATACTACCATGCTTATCTGATGGGATGTAGCAGACCGGAGAGACTGAAAATGCTCACATCAAAAAAGGAATTACATCAAGAACCTCTCAATGCTGCCAAAACAATGTCCTCCCTTCCTCCAGGAGAGAGCTACAAATGACCTCAGCACCTTTGAACTACCTTGCAGCACTAAATATTTAATAAAAATGAAAAGACTGCCACACATCACCAGAAAGCAAGAACTCCCAGTGCCCCCCATCCACATGACAAAAATGTCCATCTTTCACTGGCAGCTTCTTAGATGCAGCTCTGTTTTTATGAGGCAGAAGGCTGCAGTTTATGGAAATGTGTGTGCAGCACAAAGTAAACTGAATCCAATGCCAACACAAATATCATAAACACCACTACCTAACTCTGTTAGTCATTCATTCACCTGGCTGTCTGCAGCGTCCAGTGAAAAACAATTTAACATTTAAATTCAATTAAAACATTAAAAGACCCTATGCTTAAACCAGGGAGAGGAATCCTTACAGCATAAGAGCTGACATACTCAAAAGTGCCTTGTTTAAAAATCAGCAGACCTGGAATCAGGAACATTAGCCTGTAGCCAGGTCCAGGCAAGGCTTGGCCTTCCTCCACCCCTTCAAAGGCAGCTCCTGGGGGTAGGAGTCAGGACCAGGTTCAGGGCAGCTGGCTTTAAAGGCCCTCTCTTGTGAGGGCAGAAGAGGAAGCTCTAACATCTTTTCTCAGCACCAGAGACTGTGTGAGCTACCAGGGAAGATAGACCCAGGACAGAAGGTACTTGACTGACAGCCTGTCCTTTGCCTGGCCTGGGGCCTGTGCTGCTCACTCAAAGCTGTCACACGACAGAGAAGAGACCTTACCATGCTCAGGGCTCAGTCTCCCAGCTGAAGCCTTCCTCTGAACCCTGCAAAGCAATAGACAGCACTCATGAGACAAGCCAAGAAATCTCATCACCTGCCAGCCATGGCAGGATTATCTAGGACACCAGTAGGTAAATATGGTGCAAGCTCTAAAAAATAAAATAAAACCAACAAAAATAAGCACAAAAGAAACAAACACATGCAACAACAAAAAAGAAAAATACTGTTTGGATTAGACACAACTCAGCTATGACAGCTTGCTGTCCACCTCTCTAACTTCCAAAGCAACAGAGGGCTTTTTCACCCCCTCAGTTATCCACCAGAGGCAGGACAACCATTTCCGTGACTTATCCCATCCTACACTGCTCCGTATGTTGGGAGATACCTTCACACCATCTCTCCAAACCCATCTTCCCTGCTCAGGGGACCAAGCACATATGAACCTACTAAAGTGGCAGCAGGATCTAGAGGCACTAATTAGCACAATGCTTAAGAAGTCCATATCACCTCTGTCAATGCAGATGTCAAGCAGAAAGAAGATGGTTTAAAAAAAACAAAACACCAAAACAACAAAAAACCCCCCCACCAACATACTCCCAAAAACATAGAAAAATACCAGCAAATAAGAGCACACAGTTAAGTAATTTAATTGAATTGTTCCAATGAAATGTATTTTCATTGATGTGTCTTGAAGTTAGGCCATGCCCATGCAGACATTCTTCCCCACACAAGCCCAGGCATCAAAGTCTGGGGCAGGAGAGGCAGGTAAAGAAGGAAACCAGCATTCTTGGGACTCCAAGGCCCAATTTGTGTCACTGCCACTTATTGCAATTCTCAGTCCAGCATGCTCTCACACTCCACATCCTAGACTTGTCCCTTCAAAATCCCACCTGTTGCCCAGTGTCCTTACATAAGAAAACACAGGGTTGGGGCACTACAAGATTGGGAGGGCAGACCCTTAGATTTTCATCCTTCCCATGGTCCCCATAGCAGAGGAAGAAGTATTTTCTGGCTGATGGTCACTAGGAGCCCACTAAGTAGTCATGGACTTATTCAGCTTAGATGCTTGCCACCCCACTCATCCCAAATTTTCTGCAGGGTGTGGTGTCCCTGATGATAAGAAACAGAAAGACTGTTCTTTTATAACCCCTCGACTCACCTAATGTAGTGCACAAAAGCAACAACCACTGAGCCCAGGTAAAAGGAGAGGAAACTCAGGAAGCTGAAGAACATGGCCTGGACATAAACAGATTCTGAGGAAAGAGAAGGGCTCAGTCAGCTCACAGAGCAGGAACAGCACCTCTCAGGTCAGCACTCTTCCAAATACCACTTTGTAAAAATGCCCAGCCCCAAAAAGCCCTTCCAAACCCACTTGCTTTCTTCAAAAGGAATTGGCAGAACCTGTTCAGCACCATCTCCCCCCATTTCTTCCCCCCCAGTGCTAGCTGGTGTGCCACACAGCCCTTCCTGGAAGGGAGCAGGCTCCAAGTGGTTTTGTCTCCTTTGCTGGTACTGTCTGCACCATTCCTTCAGAGGCTGCTGGCCCAGTCACACCCCTGTATTGAGAAGTGCCAAGTTCCCCTGTAAAGCTGCATTGCTCTGCCCAAAGACACTGACTTTTAATGGAGGGCACAATCGTCACTTGAAGGTTCTTTGTCCGCTGCAGGTTCCAGGTACGGTTGATGTTCCCTGTGAGGTGCACAGTGTACATAAAATATAAAAACAATCAACATGAATGGTTTCTGGCACTGATCTTGGTTCTCTGAACTTGCAAAACCAACAGGGTCTGACTTTTCACTAAAATGTGTGGGTGGTTTAGCTTTAAACTGTTCTCTGATTGAGCAATATACAGCCTTTCCCAAATGTTTCTCCCTTCTTCCCTGTTCACAAACTTTTTTTCAGACTAGAAATCCCTGCTTGAGCCTTCAATATACTGCTTAAGTCTGGATGTCTGAATCCCAAAGGCATCTAATCTCCTATTCATTTAATCCCCAAAGGAGAGATTCTCTCATTACAGGTAGTGGGAGTCCATTTTTGCCTTTGGCCAAATCTCTGTGAATAAAACACTTCTGTGCAGGATGCCACTCTAGAAACTTGCTCTGTTTCTGCAGGGCTTAGCACACCTGGCCAGTACAGCTCTGCTGACAGCATTAGGATGAGAGAATGACACTCCAAAGGACACAGTCCTTTTTTTGTGGGAAAACTGGGGTAGAAAGTTGGCAGGGGAGTAGTAAAAAGCTGTTGAGGGAGCCCAATATATCTGTTGGTTGCAGTCTTGCTTCTTCTACAGGGAAGAAGCTTTGAGGCTTTGACAATAGGAATGTTCCCACTCCAGTTACAGCCACTACATGAATGGTGGAGACTTTGCTTTTACCACTGCCCAGCAAGTGGGCACGGTGTTTTCTGGTTGGAAAAGACACTAGAACAAGTTTTTTGTAAAATTATTCTCCCAGAATTACCAATTTTTCCTGTTCCCCCAAGTTCAGAGCTGTCACAGATCCCAAGATAGCAGTAGGAGAAGATGCTCTCTGCAGGAACTGAGACTCCATGGAACCAGGAGGATAATACAGCAGCAGGGAGCAGAGGTGAGAAGCAAACAAAAGGCTGTAAGCAGCATTGCCTGGATGACTCCAGTGTCTCCCAGGGCCCCAGTGGTGCTGCTGAAAAGCACATAACCTCAGCATGCCAGGCACTGTACTAGCCAGCCACCTCCTGCATTTATCAAGACTTTTAACCTGCCCAACAATATCAAATTGATACTTCACTCTTCCTCACAACTACCTGGATAAGACAGACCTACATAATCACCCAGTGGCATCCCACAGGAAGGTCCCAAAATATATCCACTGCTCCATTACTCTGATGCAGCAATCAAATCCACTTCCCAGAACAACTTACCATGAATTGAAGAAGGCACAGAACCCCCACAGGCATAATCCTCTGGTTTGATGACAAACACAACAAAGAACTGTTCACCTGGGAAATCTTTTCTCTGCACAGAAGGATGGAAGAAGACAGAAAATCCATGAGACAAAGCCTCTCCCCTCCAACAGGCCAGAGATCAGGTTTTAATTGCTACACAGGCACTAGATAATACTGGGACACAAATCAGCATCTCACCTGCACTGTTATGGCTGCCTGCTTTGTCATAGACTGATAAACTCCATTGAACTCCACATTATGGTCCAGGTCATACACTGGGCACTAAAACACACAACTAAGGGTTAAACCAGGGACAACATCCAAACTATTTTCAAAGGAAGCCAGCTGGAAAACACAGCACAGAGCAGCAAAAAAAGCCTCAGCTGGGGTATCCAAGGGAACAGAACATCTTGCATCTCTGTCTGCTCCTATACTGCAGGACCCTGCATTATTCAGGGAGGTGGGAAAAGAGAATAAGTATGGAGCTATTTCCCAGCTGCAAGCAACAGCCAACCTCCATGACTGGGAAGATCCCAGGAAAGGGGGGGAAATATATAGAAAGGAACTCAAACTGGAAAGGAAGAAAGACATCGTGTGTCTGAAAATCGGAAGTTCCCCAAGCTGCCTTGAGCCAGGGGAGAGTCAAGGGAACAGCACTGTTCCTTCCCTGAGCCACCAACATTCCACCCAACACCTTCCACAGAGAGACAGACCCATATCACAGGGCAGCAGGGAACCTCACAAGGAAGACAAATTCCCCCCGTGGAATGTGTTCCCTATGGACAGGCTAGAAAGGAACAACTTGTTCACCTATTTACAACAAAAGTCTCTGTATGAGCTGCTTGAACTCAGCATCTCTGTCTTGGCCTCCTTCCCACAGAATTCTCATTCCTCTTTCAGGGGCTCCCTTCACCACCACCACCAGGGCAAAGCCCTTCCTTGGGCTTTTCCCTCTGCAGGGCACAGACCCCTCACAGCTGGACACAGCTCCAGCAGGCAGCTCCTTACCCTTCTCTGCTCAGACTTACCACAATATCCTGGACAGAGACAACTGAGCATGGGTAGGCTGCATCAGACACCACATTAATAATGACTGAATCGACATCCTGAGGAAATCTGTACAGAAAATACTGTGGAGAAAGCAGAGTACAAGAGTCATGATCCAGAAATCACCCTTGGCAGTATCTTCACAACACCTTCCTAAGCTACCTGAACAGAGCCCGATGGGCTTTGGGGTTGGATGTGGATGGCTTTCATAAAAAATCAGATTTCAGATATTAAGACCTTAGACTACAGAAGAGCAGATTAAATATATACAGGCAACTGTCCCCCTTGCACAGTATGCTATTAGACACAAACATCTTCAATGAGCAAAATACAGCATAGCTTCTGCTCCCTTAAGCTTTTTTCCACCCAATGAAGCTGAAGTGACTTCATTTTACACCCCATTCCATTTGATGTTGATATGAGCAATTTCCATATGTTTCCATACTACTGGCTGTACTTTTATATATGGAAAACATCACAGAGCTTTCTCAAATGGGTTGCCTCAAAGACAGACCATGAACAGTATTAGTTTCAAATGGCTGAAACTCTGTCAAGAGTTTCATAAATAAATAATTGATATTAGTTGAGGGATTTGAGCTTGTTTGTTTGCTTTGATGGCAAAACAGAATGGGGGTTTCTCTTTGCACTTCAGCTTTGAAAATAATTCAGCTGTAACTCTAAAAAATTTGTGAGATGCTAATATCTGGCAATATTCCTACTTTTCATGTGGGGGAAGGAATGGCATCTCCCTCATTGAGCAGGCCCACAGGACAGTTTGTGGGGTTAGAAAAAGCTGTTTTTTCAGATCTGGGCAAAAGATGTCCCAGACAATATCATTATTTGTATATTTGTCCAGTAAAAAGTTTGATGCCCTACCCCAGCCAGCTGCTGGAGAAGTGGGGCTCCTGTGCCTGCCCCAGCAGGACACTTGTTGCAAGGGCTCCCATCACCCCACTTGGAGGCCAGACCCTGAGAGCTCAGGCTCCAAGCCACAGCTACCACGAGGGGCTGACGGGCACCTCACACCCCCTCAGAGGGTCACAAGGCTGAGGAGTGCCACCAGCCACCTTCCTCCCTTCCATACGGTCACCAGGCAGCCATTGCTGCCACACTGGGAGCTACCACCACTCCTGCTCCAAAACCATCACCTGATACTTTCCCAACTGTAGAGCTCCCTTTCTGGCACATAAACTTTAGTGCTGAGCAAGGGCCAGCTGTTTCCTATTTCTCTTCCCCCATGCCAATCCCAGGAATTACAGCCCCAAAGCAGGAGGCCAGGGACAAGCAGGAAATCACCCAAACCTTTTCCAAGTTGCCCATTTCTACTAAAGCAGTTATTCCCACCACCCCTCCCCAAGCAGGGTCCCTTCCCTGCTGAAGGAGTGCTGGCTCCAACCACAAGTCCCCACAAAGTGCAAACTCACCGAGCCAGTTTCCTTAGCAGAGCACATTTTACCTGCACCAAGCAAGGACACGGGCAGACTGAGCTTCCTGGTTTCCCAGGGGCACTTTCTCCCCTTGGAAAGTTTTAGGGGCATGAGGACCACCTTTTAGTTCGTGAGGACTCTTCTATAATTTCCTCTAAGCCATGCTTGCACCAATGTACAGAATTAACACAAGGGCATTGAGGCCAGCAGTTCTCTGCTGCACACACTGCAAGTGTTAAAAACACATCCAGCCAACACTTCTCACCTATACAAGCATATCCAATTTCTGCTTCTGCCCCCAGTCTCAAGCTGGGCTCCAGACAACATCTCCTTCAGTTATGTCTTTTTACAACACCCATCTAGATTTTAAATAATCTTTTTTTTTCTTCCTGCTGTAGACTGCTTAATACTTTGACTTACAGAAACCTCAGCATTATACCAATTAAGAAGCAGTCTTCTACTCCATACACCTGGTTATTAATTAAAATTCATAAATCTCATATTATTAATTGTGACAAAAAGAAAAAAAATCAGACCACAGTCACAAAGTTGATTTCATATCCTAAACACTCTATATTCAAATTACAAAATCCTACGTAATGAGCACTTATAAAGAGTCACCACCATTCCCTCCACTTCTATAGTATAAAACACTGCATGAATCTGAAACCAGATTAAGACATTTGTCAGCAAAAAGGATTAGCTAGGATGCCTGCTAATATAAAACCTAAAATTAAATGGTGTTATTAACAGTGAAAGCAACAACAAAAACAGAGTCCCAGAAGCCTGGGTAAATCACACACCTTCCTAGCTCTACAAGTTCCTGTATCTCTGCAGTTACTGCCAACAGCATTTTCTTTCGAGAGAGGATTTCTTTCTGCAGGGCTCTAAGCAAAACTGTTCAGCTGGAGGTGCTGCTCATATGTGCCTCCTTCTGAACTAACAGACATATTGATGCCTTAAGTTTTAGCTTTCATATTTTCTAGATTCTGTACTGTGGTAGTATATAACTCTGAACTTCATATAGAAAGATCAAAGATCACATCAACCACTTGGATCTGGTAAGACATACAAGCAATCTACACAGGAGTCCTTCTTACCTGGGGCTGGGAAGGGCTGGCAGTGAAGTTAAAGGCTTTGTTGGTCCTAGAAAACAAATGCCAGAATGTTGAGATCTAAAACTTTCAGAGCTGGAATGCACACAAAGTATACTCAGATTAAACTTTTTTTTTTTTTTTTCCCTAGGAAGGAAAAATAAGGGAAGAGTAGGCAGATGGACCAAGTCCCTAAAGTGATGTTCAAGTGATACATGAAGAAATTGCATTTGTATTCTCACACCCCAGCTTACTCAAGTTGGAAGTTCTCCAGCCTGGTGACTAGCAGCTCATATGCAATATTGAATGGTGCCATGGAAGTGACATCCACAAATATAATCTGGTCAGAGGGTCTTGTTTCAGGTGTTGGCTCAGAGGGACAGAGGGTCCGACTCACTTCTTGGTAATTGTAGGTCCTCTGATAGCTACAACAGCCAGGGAAAGGAGGGATGAGAAAGTTGGATGGGAAAGAGAGAGAGAGAGAGCAGTTAAAAAGTTTTTCAGCACTATTAAGAATGGCATCATTTTCCCCCTGTCTGCATAACTGCAATTCTCATCTGAAAGGCCAGGAGCATTCACTCTTTTATTCAGCATTCAAGCTCCACCTCTGTTGCCTCTTGCCATCTGCACAGGGGACTGGTCATCCTCAACATTTCAGTTCCCTCGGGGATGCCCACGACAGCTGTGGATCTCTAACATCTGCCATTTAGTGGAGGCAAAGAGAGCCTGACAGCCACTGCTGTACCCATCACCTGCATCAGGCAAAACACTGCAGGATATCTGCTGCTGGCACCAGGATTCAGTCACAGGATGAAGCTTCACATCTGAAATGGATTAAGGTGCCTGAAAATTCTCCATTTCCAGCCCACCGAGCTCTGGGGTTAATGAAGATACAAAGCAGCATTGCTTTCATAAAGAAGCAGCCCCAAAACAACCACCCCATAGAATAAACTTAACTTGGATGTTCCTGAGGTGAGAAACAGAAGCTCTTTTTCCCCAAATACACTGTTACACAGAAGCTACAGTGCTCTTTCAAGAGCCTATTCAAACCCTGTCCCAAATCAGAGCCCAGGAAGTACCTGCACACATGGCAAGCAACTGTGGAATGACAGCAAGGATGTGTGGTAGATTCAGTGACTGGTGCCACAGGCAGATCCTCTGCAGACAAGCCCCCTGGTACTCTGTGCCCATCTCTGAGAAGCTAAGAGCCAAGAGCAGGCTGCCAAGTGAGAGGTTACCTATCAAATCCTGCTCTTCCTACACCCAGCTGGCAGTGAGCAAGGACCAACCAAGCCCTGCTGTGCACACAGGTTACAAGATGTAGCACGTGAGGGAGGCTGCTGATGAATACAGCTGGTAGAGCAGTGTGTCACAAAGAAGAGCCTCCAGTACTTACAGGCCTCGGAAAATCAGTGGGACCTGCCACGAGAGCACTCCCTTCTGCTGGCGGACTACAAACAGGACGGGGTACCGGAGGTTCTCGGAGCTGCTGTTCACGTACACCCGCACTGCATCCACCTGTGGGGAAACAGAGCATGAGCTGAAGGTAGAGAACAAGGCAGCTCCAAATCTAGGGGGGGAAGCCTCTCCCCCTTCCTCAGTCTGACCTAGGTGCTGACAATATGGACAGGGAGACCAGCAGTGTTTATCACTAGACTAATCATTCAGATCCAGAAGTCATTCATAGAAGTGCCTCTCTGCTGATGCTGCAGTCCAGAATCACAGCCCTGTGTCCAGGTCAGAGGTGACTGTCAGACAAGACACAGTGGACAAATGCAGAATACATAAGAGAGCTCAGCAACTTCTTTTGGGAGCAACTTATATAACTTACCTTACAAAAATTAAGCAAACAGACGCAGACACACAAGATAAAGACCCAAAGCTACAACTAAGAATTTTCTTGCCAGAACTCTTATGTGCCTAACTCAAATCAACATTACTGGGAAAGTCACAAAGATGAGATCAAGAGCCAAGGATGAAAAAGCAGATTAACAGCTGGCTCTCATGTAAACAATTCCAATATGACCATAATCCCACCTAACAAAACAGGAATGCACTGCTGACTGCCCTCAAGTGGACAAGAAAGACTGCTTGTGAGAAAGGGTCTTAATGCAGCCCACTGCAACAGCAATTGAAATTTCTCCTTACATTATCACTGGCCACCACATGGTTGCAGAGGTAGGACAGCTGTGGTGTAACACATCCTCAGCTCACTATTTGAGAAGCAAGAAGTTTGTCTATACCACATGGAAATGTCACCATTTCCATTTGAAAACAGCATCCCTTCAGCTCCCTCACTAGAACTGATGAAGAATACATCAGTGTATTCTTCAAGAAGAATGCATATTCTGTACTCTTTATATATATATAATGCATATTATGTATATTATGTTATATTTTATATATATTATGTTATATGCATTATATTATAATCATATAATGCATATTATGTACTCTTCAAGAAGAGTGCATAACATATCATATGATAAGAAACAGTCCATCTCACCTAGAGGCCTTAAAATAATGAAAACACATTAAGTAGATAATACATACACATTTTAAACCTGCCACATCCTGAAAGATTATAATGGACCCTCACTAGATCAGTAAAAGACTTCTCACAGATATTCTGACTTTATACCCTACAAGAAGAGTAAAGGTACAAGGAGGTAGCACCTTCTGAAAAGAACATACAGGATTAGGAAGCTAGAAGAAAGTTATCAGAGACAGCAACTTATTCTTACCCTGAGGACACCAGTTTCAGAGAAATTACTTACTTCTGCAATTCCAAGTCAAAGAAAGTTTCCTTGGAAAAAGAAAATTTTCCAAAGAAAATTTATTCTTGTTTGGTGATTCTAGGCTCACATGGGAGTTGAATCTAGTAGACCAAAACACCTTCCTGAAAGCCATAATCATCAGTTTTCCTGACATTATCACCATAATACAGAGGCGACTGCCACCAATTCCTAAAAAATGAGGTCTTCAACAAAAAAAACCCCAAATAATTTAATTAAAACCCCCTTGAAATAGAAGGGCTGACATTAGAATCTTTTCTCATTGCCTTCTGGCTTCTAAACCTTTGCAAATCTCTTTTGGCCTGCTTTCCAGTTTTTTCTTTCCAGTCACAAGAACTACATATGCAATTTTGTTTCCAAGTATATTTCACCATAAGGTGCTAAAACAAAGTTAAGAAAAATGGCACCACAAAGCAAAACACACAAGGAACACCTGAAGGGTGTCACCACAGGCAGCATTGGAAGATAACTCGGTGGCTTCCTTAGTCCCTGTAGCTGCCCCAAGAGAGCTGAGCCAGCACACACTAGTGTGACTTGGAAACACAGGGACTGGGCTGAACAAGCTCCTGCTTGTTTCCTGGTGTTTGCTGTGACAGGAAATGAGGACATGAATGAAGCAACTGGAACTGAACAAGAAAACAAATCTAAGGAGCATGAAGACACAACGGTCAAGTCAGTCTCCTGCAAGGACACGGAACATTTCTCCACCCATGGGGAAAACAACTATCACTGCAGAAAGGACACATTTCAGCTACCTGTCCAGCAGCTTTTTGCCCATGAAACGGTTCAAGCAAGCCCACCTCCACAGGTGAAGTGATTCTCACTTGCCTCAGGTTGGACATGGCTCTGTGAACCCTCCAGGGCTCAGCATATCAGCTCAATGCAATGGGGAGCTCACATCAAACTCACAGCAAATATCACGACTGCCTTATGCATCCTCAACTATCCATAAATACAAGCCAGAAATTGGGAAATTCTCTTCTGTTGCCCTGTTCTCCATTGACTTCACAAATACAGACCATAACCCAGGGCATGAGTTATGCATATATTGCAGATAGTCAGGTTTTCTTAATTGCACATGAGTATGTGTACATTAAATGAGTACAATTCACTCCTTATAGGAGAGGTGTTCCAGTGCCTTCATCAGCCTTGTGGCTCTGCACTGGACTCACTCCAGTAAATCCATACCTTCCTCATACTGGGGAGACCAGAACTGGGCACGAGCAGGATCACCTAGAGGCAGCTGACCATGGATGGAGACTCCATAACCTCTCTGGAAGACCTGTTATGATTGACCATTCTCAGTAAGAAAAGAAAGTTTCCCATCTATTCTAGAGAAGCGCAAGGGAAGGGAAATAAAAGCATTGGTGATTAATAGTCTGACAAAGAAAAGCATGAGAAGTGGGAGAAAGTCCCTTCCCTCTGCTATGATCCAGCAGCCAGACCCCTCATTTGGTTTCCCTCTCCCCACAAAACTAAGCTGATTATACACCACCTACAACATTTATTCAGCTTTGCTGCTGATTCCACTATCTTATAATACGTGTAGGAAATAGGAATATCAGGAGAGGGAGGTAAGAGTCTCAAGACTCAATACTCTTAAATCTAAGCAGTTATTCACAAGAAAACTGGTACATGCCATATTACTACCATAATGACTCTTCTATATCCTTACTGTGCCCAGCACTCTGTACTTGCTCACTGTTACAGCTGGTTATAGCTTCTTTGCCCTGCTCCCCTAAAAGTCCATATTCAGGTGCCTTGAGCTCTTTTTGGTCTGATAATATCTGGGGCAACATCCAGCTGCATCAAGGCAGGACCAGATATGGCCTAAGTACGGGCACACAGATGGGATCCCACTTCACTTCTTTCCCTCTCTCACCTTTCTCTCTGTACTCTACACAGGCAAAGCTGCTTCCCAGGCCACATTCAAACAGGGTGCCTCAAACAGAGAGGAACATCAGGAGTCAGAAGCAACACTTACAGAGCAGCTCGTTAAGAAGATCCCAATGTAATTTAAATTTCCCCTCAATATACCAACAATTCCCTTGCAATGAATACCTCTGCTCCTCCTACATTTGCACATACCCAGATCAATCTGGAGCATCACATTGAGTATAACCCCATCAATATCTTTATTCTAAAGTCCAGGAAACAGGGTAATTAAGAAGCTGGACAGATGGCAATTGAGGTTCCAGTTCACCTAGTTATCTACCATGCTGCCATCACCACAGCAACACAGGCCTCTTGTGGGCAGATCCTGCACTTCCAGTGAGGGGCCAGATCCTCATCCCAGGGTGCAGCTCTGCTCTCCCCTCACAGGATCTCAGGGATAGCAGCAGCTCCCAACAGCTTTAGTTGATGGGCATCTTTCTTATACAACAGCTATTTCTGCCAAGCACTGCAATAAAACAGGTGGGATTTGTCTTCTGGCCAAACCTGCACAAGAAGTTCCCAATTAATGGTTGATGACTTGGAAATAAGCTTGGGCGTAAGTCCAGCAAAATTTAGGTGCAATTATGAGGAAGCTTAGGAAAGTGCAGAAAGAATTACCATTTAACTGCAACCAGGGCTTCTCTTTGTCTGTTGTCACTCACTCTCCAATTTAGTGCTACAGATTAGAAGGAACCCTAATTAGTGTCTTGGAGAAAGATATTTTCCCTGGCAGGATGAACTGTCTAGCAGGAGCATCACAAGGGGCAGGGATAAAAATGTAACATTTTGAATGGATGTTTATGATTTTTCAGGCCTTCTTCTATTTGACCTACCTTAAACTTGTAATCCATGCTTTACTCCTAGATTCTCTTGCCTTAATATAGACAACATATACAGTTTCATGCTACAAATTTAATGAATTCACTATTGAGCCAATGCTAGTAATCCCATCTTTCCCTTTGAAAGTCATTTGGCATTTGCCTTCAGCAAAATATTTTTAGAAGAGTGAAAAAAAGCAGAAGGTGAAGAAAAAGAAGTGATTTATTTACTTCAAACATGCTTCCCCCTCCACACCTTTCCAAAGGTTATTTCATTTTAAAAACAAGCAGTTCTAATTCGAAAACCCCTCCCTGCTACAGAACCGCTGCTCCCATCACACATACCTCTCCCTTCCAACACAAAACTTCATGTAGAGACAAGAGGAACTCAGTGAAAAAGCAGTGTTTTAATTTAAAATTATAATCATCACAAAGACTATGAGCCTCCTCTGCATCCATCCCTACTCACTTAGCACTGGTGAGAGGAGGAGGAAGTTTTGCCTGGGCAGAAACAGGGTCAACCAGGCTGCTGTCACTCCTGCATTGCCAGCACTGCTGAGGGACTTTATTTTGGAGCAGATCATTGCCAGCCCCACAGAAAACTAGTTGCACCTTCCCCTTCCTTGTACACTCACAGTAGGAGGCTGGCTCTATTGGTATTATAATATAGTGCTAGACTTCATCGGCACCCTCCAAGCTGAAACTCTCATCTTGGGAAACAAACTTGCAGACCAAATGCTCCCTTGGACAAGGCAGGCCCTGCACAAATATTTGTCAGCAACAACAATACTGCTGCCTTTTGTGCTGTAGGCTGAGGCAGGGTCAGAACTGCTTCAGAGACTTCTGCTCCTCACATTCCTTCCCAGTGCCAAGGCTCTGCCGCGTGCAGGGGCAATTCACCAGCCACGCTCATGATAGTTTTGTTTCTCAGATGACTGACCTTGAAGTTTCTCCTGTGTTTCAAGGTGGACAGAGCAGTAGGACAGCTGAATAAAGAGAAAGCTCTCAGCTCTGCATAAAAACGTGTTAGACAAGGAAAGACAAATATTTGTACTTCAGTTCCACCACCACCACGGAAATAGGGGGAGGGAAGAAAAGAAAGGAAAGAAAGTACAACTGAATTCCATTCTCTACATGGGAACAGGCAGAAGGAGCCAGCCCCAAATTCATACAGCTGAACAGAACCAACATGGCTGCAAACATTAAGCAAAACAAAATAAACCAGGTTCTTGTTGACATGAAAGAATCCTTGGACTGATTATTAAATCTGCATTTCCCACAGAGATTACACATCATTTTAAGACTGCGGGGATGTGAATTTAAGGGCAAGGCAGGAGGTTGCAACAACAGTTTGTGCTGTAAGCAGAGGCTCTCAAGGGCTTTACCATGGATTCCTTTCCAAAAGCTCTTGCTAAGCAAAGCCTTTGAGTCACACCAGGGTTCCACCACGCTCTCCGCCGCACCCACACGCCGGCGGCTCCTGGCCAGCCCGCTGGGATTACCAGCCCGTGTTGCCACAGCGCCTGGTCGTGGGCCTGCCCGGGCACCGGGCCAAGCCCGTGGGCAGGGAACACATCCGGCAGGCAAGCACACACACTGCTGCTCACAATGAAAGGTCTCCGTGCAGGATACGTGTGCAAAAGGCACTGAACTGCTCCTGACGGCTGCTGCACCAGAAAGAGGTGCTTCATTTTTATACAAATCCTGAAATTAAGTGAATTAGGATTGAGCCAGATGGACCAGAGCAATCGAGGCAGTGAATGAATACCCCACCAGCACCCAACTCTGCTGATCTTCCCACTGAAGAGGCAATAGGGGAAGCTGAGACCTGAATGGAAAATAATTGAGACAGCGACAGGTTTTAGAGAACCTCTTTTCTGCCGTCTCATGAGATGGGAGCACCGCTCCTGGCTGACAACAAAACAAGCGGAGCTCAGAGGATCGTTCCCTTTCAGCCTTTCTCTGTCTCTGTGCTCCAATGTCAATAAGTCTTAATTGCCAAAAGCAATCTGTCAAATAACCTTGGCCCAGAATTTTCTTCCAGCATTTCTGCCAGGAGCATTAAATACCTGAAGCAGCATAAAAACAAAGAGACAGACTCTGGGTATGTCAAGTACAACATTGGACACATTAACATAACTGCTCCAGGATTAGTATTTTTCATTTAAACGTTTCACTCTGTGCAAATGTGCTGTGTGGACTTACAGTCTGCCATGGACTTTCCCATGAGTTCACTTGTTTGCAACAATATCTGTGAAGCATAAATGGAAGTAAGGCAAATATAAAACATGATAATATTTGTCTTTTTCCATTATTGAAGTTTTGTCCTCTAACCAATGTCACCAAAGAGTCTCCAGGACAGCCAGAAGGAGAAACTGGGAGTTGCTATGCTGAATGAAGTAGGTACCTGTTTTGAACACCCTCAGCCTTCGGAAAGATGTTAAAAATAAAAAATCCTATTTTGAGCAGTCAGTTAAGGAACAAACTACACTGCAATAATTGCATCTTCCTAAACCACAGCAGCTGGAACTCTGGGCCAGGCTAACCCTTGAAACAAAACGGTTTGTAACCTTTCCAAATTGTAACTCCAAGCTCCTGGCAGTAACTCCAGGGATTGCTGTCAGAACACAGATACCTGGTTCTTTCTTGGCTTCCAAGTTCTCCACTTCAGTATGTGAAGAAGTTCAACACTTCGGATGTGGACTGAATTATGTCTTGAAATGCATGATGCCTTTTTTTTAAACCATTTTCCATTTATTTTAAACTACTCTGAAGTAGCTATTTCTATGCTCAAAAAAAACCCATCAGTGTAAAAAGTAAGGAAGGCTGTTTCTGAAATCCTCTGTGGCTCTCCAACTATACACAGCACAAAATAATGTTTGCTTATGGAAATGTACTAAACTGTATTTTCAAACCGAGCAGATGGCACACCCTTGCAATATACCTTTTACAGTCTGCACTTCGATTCCTTAAATATCCCCTGAAACAGCAGATGAGGTCCATACAGAAAAAGCTTACCTCCCAACCAACAACTTCTGCACAAGTTATTTGAGGACATTTCAGCCTCTACTTACAATGCAAATGTATAATAAATTGCTGCACTGTTCTTGGAAAGAGTTCAAACTGAGGAGAGGCATTTTGATGAAGTTCCTCTTATTCAGAATTTATTTTCTTTTTTAATCTAAACATCTTGGGGCTGGGGAGGGAACAACAAAACCTGATCAGCTTTCATTTTAAACATGACAGCCCAACAAGAAGAGAATGACTAACATTTAGAACAACATTCAAATTCAAAAGAAATGCTTTAGTTCAAGGACAAGTTATCGAGCTTGACAGCATTAGCTTACACATTTGAAATAAAAATAAAATTCATGCCAGCACCGCAGTCACCATCTGAAGGTCTGCTGGCTACCCTGCAAGAAACCAGAGCAGCTTTTAAAGCCTGCAAACTGACAGCCTCTGTCAAGACATACTCTCTTTTTGCCTCCTAGGTAGGAAAACCCATAAAGTGCAAAATCACAGAAAGATAAAGAATGATTTAAGTTTGAGAGGATCTCATCTGCTTCTATCCCCGGCCCAAAGCAAAGCCATGTCCCACACTGTCCTTTCACCTAAGATATCCCACTTTTGTCAGAGTTTTCAAGACTGTATTTCCTGATACAAAAAAATAACAGTCAAGTTTTAAGTTTTTAGTAGATTCCCATGCAATTTCTCTCATAGTTTACTTTTGTTTTCCCCTGTAAGCAGAAGCTTTTTGTGTGACCCCAGGCAGGGTGAGGAGTGTTCAAGAGAACCCACTGAGAAGCAGCAAGCACATTCCAAGTGCTGTGTGCTCTACACTGCCTACACTGTCACCTCCTAGGGTTGGCTGTTTTCTTTGAGAAATATAAATTATATACAAAAAAGTTACTCCAAAGGGATTCTGTTGAACTTTGTTTGGCTTCAGACATCATATACTATAATTTGCTTTGATTTTTTTTGGATTTGACATTGTGCCTACATTCCTGTCACATAAGGCATTTACTATTAGGTTCCAGAAATGGTGCACTGAAGCTCTTCCAGGGTCCTGTGGTGAACAGACTAGAGCCAGCAACCAAAGAGCAACAGTGTTCAGGCCCTGGAGAACCTGTAATAACAGCAGCTCTACAGACATCAGGAGATCTTCTCATGCAAGCATTTGTAATCCTCCCAATTTCTTTGATTTTTTTACCTGCATCTTTGTGGCTAAACTGGTGGGATTCCACTCAGCATTAAGAAAAGACAGAACTTAACCTGTTGTCCTCACTATAGCTCAGGCCAGCCTTCTCCAAACAGCAGACTAAAGTTTTATTGCATGCATGATGTAGCTGTGGACTGAAAACTGGGCTGGAGCCAAGACTAACATTATGGAAAACGTGTGCAGGACACCATGGGAATACTTCAAGGTAGTTTAGCCTGAAGGTTCCTACATGTGAAACCCAAAGCCAGTTCAGAAGCAAGAGGTGAAAAAATTGCTCTTAGAGTTGTTATAAGAGACATGGGTGCTGCTGGAGTGAGACCTACACTAGCATGTCAAACAGCAGAGAACAGCAAACACAGATTTGATCACTACCACTTATTAAACCAGGCTGCCCTGTGTAGCAGATCAGATAGGACAGATGGCTTTAGTCTGAGCAAGTGACTCATCACACAGTTCCAGAGGAACATATGGGTTCTGGCTTCTTGCCTAAAGGAAAGCAAGTGCAACTACCATCCACACCTCGGAAACGAGACCCATTCACTAGAGGTCAGAGGAACACAAATGCATTGTGCTCTTTGGCTGGAAAAGGCACTTGGTCACAAAATTTAAGGCATGTAATTGCAACACTTCTGATCTTCTTGCTAGTGTTGAAATCACTCTTCCTTTAGGACAGTCAACTTTTTCCTATCTGCAACTCTGAAAAAACTAAGGGTAATGATAGTAGCAACCCTCCCAGGAAGCACACAGCCTCTCATAGACTGAAGGTAATTTTTTACCCATCACTCCTCAGACAGACTTCACAGATAAGACATTCACTCCAGTGCTACACATCCTCACACTGCACAACAGCTCAGCAGAGAAGCCACGGATTAATCAACTGTCAATCACAATTTATGGTAAATTGGGCCATATGGGAACAGGGACTGGGGCTCTGTTCCTAGTCCTGGCAAGGGAGGAGGAGGGAAATAGCACCCACTCTTTCTCTTAAAATAGGTGCAGCCCACTGTTCAGCTTCAGAGCTCATCGCGACCAACATGTACTGCATGAATGGCCAAGAACTGTGTCTGGATTGCAGCAGCTTTCCCTACAAATGGAAAGTTGGAAACTTGTTCTCTTCAGAGATACTTGGTTTTCTAAATATAGTCAAAGTATTTCCCAAATCATACATTCAGCTGACCTGAGCTCCAATGAGGAAAAAGAATATCTGTTGTCTTCTTTCTCATTATATTCTCCTGGACCACTTAAAATTTGGTACAGGACATACCAACCGGCACAATATTAGTGCAATTTGTGTTTTCAGCAAATTAACCATTAGCAACTGCCAGATCCTACAGAGGTGCAAAGTCTCATTCACTTAGAATTCCATCAGTACTCACACACACACACTATTCTTTTTGAAAACCCTGGTATTACTGCAAACACAGAACTAAGCACGTTCTCTTACTTGTCACATAAAGCCTTCTCCAGGCAGTGATACATCCAGCAGAAACATTCTACAACACCTTTTCAGTCTTCTGAGCAGGAATGCACTGCACGTGCAGCTCCAGCAAACCAGCAAAGGCCTCCTTCCTTTCTCCCTCCCAAGCAGGGACATGTTGAACATGTGGAATGAGTGTGCTTGTTTTTTACCCCCATCCTGGATGTCTCCAGTGTAAATAATCCTAAAATAAAATAACCCTGTTTGCTCAACTAATTATTCACCAGACTTCTAACAGGGCACATCTGCCTTTGCTGTTAGAGCATGAGGGCATAGCAACAAGTGACACAGTTGGGTTTATTACTGTATTTTTTTTTACACTCAGAGTTAAAAATTAAGCAAACAGCTGTACTGGGGGGAATCTCAAAGAGCAGCTAGAAGGAAAAAAGGGAATTAAAAAAACAGTAAGACTACCCCCTTAGTCTTAGCAGTAAGACTAAGCAGAGGTGGCTGTGCTTCTCCTCAGCACAGCTTTACCTTCACATTTCCTCCTTAGCAATTAAGGCCTAAATCCTAGTACATAGGCTGTCAGCTCTCCTGACAGCCTCAAGACAAGGGTTTCTGCACAGCACATAGGAAGGCTTTTCCCCCTCCACAGACAGAGAGGTTTTACACACAGAAGTTTCAGCTAGGTGATTTGGTTCACATATCATTTTCATTTTACTCATAAGTTGTACAGAAAGGAAACCACATGTCTCAAAGCAGCTCTGCTGAAGAGCCCTGAGTTGAGGTTTCTTCACCTTGTATATATCTGTTTGCAAATACTCTCATGGGACTCCCTTTCTCCCTCCCATCTTGCATGTATTTCCATATCCCATAGAGTAAGGATGATGAGGTGGATGAAGCACATCCTCTGAGATCAGGCAAGCACAACTCTTTTCAGAAAGCAGCAAGTCTCTAAAGCACCAAACAGGAGAAAAGGTCTTGTTCCCTCCTTTCTCTCATCAATCATTCAAGCACTGCTCTATTCAGCTGCATTTTCAGATGTGCCTGTGCAGCCATAGAACATCAGTAACCAGAAAATTTACAGAGGGTTGATGGAAATCACAAGCCAGCCCTCACATTTTGTCCTTGTTCCCAAGTTTTCCCTTGTTTTGTAGGCCTGGCCTCATGAGAGAGAGCAGCAGAGGTGAAAACAGCAGAATTTACAGCATCATGAAAACAAATTCCTGTTTTCAGAGCCAGATCACTCCAGACCTGACTTCGTTTCAGAGGGGAAAGCAATTAAACCCATCCACTGCAGCCCTTCCATACGGGGAATGCTCTTTTTATTCAATTAACTTTCCTGTAACTAAGGTTAATTGCCCATGTGGTATCTGCCTTGAGTTATCAGAGGTTTCTGGCTAAACTGCCATCAGCACAGAGACAGGAAGAGACCAAAAAGACCAGGAAGAGCAGAGAGCTCACAAGTGGCAGGCAACTGGCAAACACTGGCTGGTATTCCCTCCCTAGGAGTTCAAGGCTTAAGACTGTAGCAAAAGGCAATGACTAATACACTGAGTTTTTGCAGGACTTGCATTCCTTCATAAGACCAAACACCAAGAAGACAGCATGTCCCTAAACATCTTCCCAACTTTTACATAAGAAAACCCTGCCCACAAGAACTTGGTGATTAAAGCCAACATTTCCACTACCAAGCTTCTAAATCTTGAGCAGTTCTCAGCAACAGATACACAGGAGCACCAAGGCAGCTCAACCTTTGACCATGCCAGCAAGAGGAGATCCAGTCATGTTTGCCTCTCGTGGGTTCAGGGCTGCAGCTGGGAAAGGGGCTGCACACAGCCATCACCCCAGCTAGGTCAGCCACCTTCTTCCCAGCTCCCACTCGCTCATCTCAGAAATGGCTCCTGTGGAGCTCAGTGAGGAATCACAGAATTGGAAGATCATCTTGAGAGATCATCTAGTGCAAACATCCTGCTATGGGCAGGGAGATATCTTCACTAGATCAGGCTGCTCAAAGCCCCATCCAACCTGACTATGAACATTCCCAATGATATGTATCCACAACTTCTCTGGACAACCTGTTCAAGTGTCTCACCATAAAAAAAAAATCTTCCTTATGTCCTACCTAAATCCAAACTCTTTCAGTTCAACACTGTTCTGCTGCTCCTTGTACTGTCATTACGCTGTACAAAGCTTTTCTTGATCATTTTATAAGCTTTTTTATACTGAAAGGCCATAATAAAGTCTCTCTGGAGCCTCCTATAGCATCAGAACCTGTTCTAGTCATCCCTCATCAGAAAACTTCCTATGAAATTCCATCTTTATTTAAAGAGTTTTTATCTTCCAAACACTTTTCCTAGCAGGAGCTGGTTGCATGGCCCTCTAAGCATATTCATAGCAGTGCTTGGTGAGTTCTGCATTGAAAAAAGTATTCAATCTAAAACCTGAATTTTCCCTTCTTAGATATGCTCTTGACCCTATCTCTGCAGAGACTTCATGTTCCAGCAGACAGGACCATGGAGATTAGTCCATAAAAGCTCCAGCTTAAGTAAGGCAGTAGTCTGTACTGAGCAGTCTGTACTTCATAGCCACAGGAACAGCTTAGTGTCTAGAAGTAGCCTAGAAGTTGCATTTAGGTACCTGCAAACACCCCTGAGCAGCCATGTGCCTCCTCCCACTGTGCTTTCACTGTAGCTCCCCAGGAGAGAAAGCTTTTTTTCCAGAAGGTGTCCAGCAAAAACCATACAGCTTCAAAGAGCACATTACATTGAAGGAACCAGATTAATTTTAACTGAAGTCAGTATTTGTGCTGTCTCTGCTAACAAGCCACAGACAACATCTGGACTGCCAATAGGCCCTCATCGTAATACCCAATACTTGTAACACCTGAAGAAACCTAACTTACGCCTCGTCCAGCTTCCAAAAGGAGGCTCAAGCCCAAAGTGAGCTTTTGGGTGAGACCTCCTGAGATCATTGGTGACACCCAACAGTTAAGTAAGGCTGGGCTCAGTTGCATCATAGCCCAGACACCCAACTGCTGGCCCATAAATACATAAATACCAGGTGCATTTTATTACATAGTACACAGGGTGGGAAAAAGCCATGGTTTCCATTTTCTATTGTTCTGTGCAACTGAGGACAGGAGGGAAGAGTCATCTATCTAGTTCACCATCTTCTGGTACATCAGATCATCTTACTCAGCAATTTACACCCAATCCAAAAAACGGGGGGAGTGGGGAGGGGTGGGGCAGAGTTACCACTTAGCTACTTGAGATAAACACGACACGAAAAATGGAGAGGGGGGAACCCACAATAACTGGGTACACATAAAGGACAAGTTTCTTTCCACCATCAAACAGCCATGGATGGTCCTGGCCACCCTGCCCTCCTCACCTCACGAGCATAGCCCTGCCTCACCTCCCAGGCCACCAGGGGAGAGCACCCTGATCCTAAGGAAATGCAGTAGATAAAACGGCATTTAAGAAGGTTTATTAAGTGCACACGCACTCTTTTTTTTTTTTCTTATTTTGGTAGTTCTTTTTTTTTTTTTTTTTTTTTTGGTTCTTTTTTTTTTTTTTTTTATTTGTTTGATTTAATCTGTTTGGCAACTCTTTCATAAGACATATGACAAACAACAGCAAAAATAACTCTGCCTGTAAGTAGACAGCTTTTCACTTCTAAAGTACTCCAGCAAATGACACTTTATTTTTGGGGGATGCAGGGAGGGGGAGGCTTGGTGAGTTTTTGCTTGCTTGCTTGNTTTTTTTTCTTTTTTTGGTAGTTTTTTTTTTTTTTTTTTTTGTGGGTACTGTATTGGTTTTTTTTAATTATTTCTAATGTAGTACTATTATCCTCACAACTCTCTTCTAGACTTCAAACGCATTCTGCTGCTGGAACTGCTGGATATCAAACCCCCATCTGGGGATGGGGGGTACAAATCCAATCCAATCCCACCCCGCAGCCTCTGGGACAGCGGCACCCTCCCAGCCGGCAGCCCCGGGGAGCCCTGTCCGCGCCGGGGAAGGTGCAAAGGAGCCCGCAGGTGCACTGCGGCTCCCGACCACCGCGGCGGCGGGAGGATGCGGGCAGGACACAGGGAGAGCCCGGCCCGCTCCCGCACGGCGGCGGAGCCGCAGCGCGCCGGTGCCTCGCCCGCAGACAGCCCCCCTCAGAGCGGGTGAGGGGACACGGTGCTCGGCCCGCCGCGGGACCCTGGCGCTCCGGGGGTCGCTCCTACCTGCCCGGGCTCGCTGCGGTAGGCGAAGGCGTAGACCCGCTCCGAGCTGATGTTCACGGCGCCCCGGTAGACGTGGCCGAAGGCGCCGGGAGCGGGGTTGTCCCCGGGGCCGCCCCCCGCTGCC
>VZRH01005668.1:629957-657835 GCA_013397555.1 Urocynchramus pylzowi | reverse complement strand
GGAGGAGGAGGAGGAGGAGGAAGAGGCGGGCGGAGGAGGCCGCGCTCCGCCCCTCCCCTCAGGGCGGGCCGAGCAAAGCCGGCGCCGTCGGTGGCGTCGCTCCCGCCCCTTCCCGCGGCCGCGATGTCGCTGCTCCGCGGGCCGCGGCCCCGAACCGCCGGCAGGAAGGGCCCCAGAAAGGCGGCGGCGGCCAAGCGGGACTGGGATGTAAGTGCTCCCCGCTGCCGGGCGGCTTCCGCTGGGAAAAAGGCCCGGGAGCCTCCGTGCCCGCGGCTGGGGGAGCCACCGCCCTCCGCAGGGGTTGCGCCGTGGAAACGCCGGGGTTGCGTGTGGGTTCGGGCGGGCAGACACGGCCTGTGCGAGGGGGACACGGCCCCTCTGCTTTCCTTGGCCCCGGTAGAGGCCAGGCCCCCTGCACGTCCTGGGGAAAGAGCGCGCTCAGGTTCGGTGGAGGTCTCGTTTCTGGCGGCTGCCTCGCCGAGGGTGGAACGCTCTGCATCGCCATAAAAGTCCACAGCAGTATAATGTTAGGCTAATTATACTGCACTTTAAAAGTTGTTTGGGGTTCTTTTTAAATACAACTTAAAAAGAAAAAAAAAAGTTTGCCCTCAGTTATGACTCTTGACGTGTTCCCTGTTCGCAGAGTACCGTCCATGATTTGACAGTGCACCGTGCAACTCCTGAGGATATTGTAAGTTTAACAGCAGTCACTGCTCTGTCCCTGTGGCAAGGACATTTGGCCGGTTGTCTGACATAAAAAGTGCTTACCATGCTTACGGGGATATTTTCTGCCGATGTTTAATCTCTTTTTCAAGCTTCTGAACACGTTGCTCTTTAGTGCTAGTTTTTTGTTTATGATACTGAGCATCCCCAGGTCCAGCAGTTGATGTTCTTCAGTTTCCTGTTCCCACTGGGAAGCAGTAGCTGCAGTTTTTAGTTCAATAAATTGTGTGCCACCATAAAAGCAAAAAACCATAAATACATGAAAGGTCAGTGGATTAGTTGAAGGCCTTATCTCTGCTGGGAAGGACTGAAAGATGTGCTTTGTCTGAGGAGCCTCTCTAATTCTGAAAATATTCAATTTTCATTTAAACAATTTAACACAATTTCTTTATACTGAGTGATCTGGTGACTGCAAAAGATGTGAATTCTTTGCAATAAATAGATCGTGTGTATTTATGTTTATTTAATTGCATTGTATTTAAATGTGTATTTACATTTTCTTGATAGCACTAATTACCAGGAGGGAAGAGGCAGTATGAGCTATTATAAGTTTTGACAGGTTTGTCAGGACCAGAGAAAGACTTGATTCTATAAGTGTTTGCCTTGATAGCTTCTAGAGACTTTAGCAGGCACCTCACACATTTAATTTCTTTAATTTGTATTTAAGCTATATTTTTTATATATAATCTAATTGTTAGAAGAGGGGAGACACTATGTCTGTTGACTGACAATCAGGAAAATGCATTTTGTCTTTTTATGCACTTTACAGGTGCTAGTGTTTGGGTTTTGCCTCCCTTTACAGCTGAGGAAACTCTTGCCAAGTCTGTGGTGTAGGGCAGACAGAAATTGAGACTTGCCCCATTCACCTCTGGAACTGCTTTAAATTTGGATGAGTTTGGATGGCAATACTGATGGCATTTTACACTTGTGGATGTTTATGAGGTTGTCATTGGCACTACTGTGAAGTTAACATAAGTAGAGTGCAGTGCATGAACGATAAAATCAAGAAGAGCTCGTTAGCTTTGCTCTCCAAATTTTGCTTAAGATTGATTTTTGAAATGATTTCTTTTATGTTTCTGTAGCTCCGCCGCCGTGAAATACACAAATCAAAAAACAAAGCATTGGCACATCTGGAGCTCCAAGAGAAAGCGCTGAACAGAAAATGGAAGAAGCAAAGGCAGGTGGATGCAGATTCCTTGGAGAGACGGAGATTGGCTCTGATGCGTGAGGTGAGAGCTAAATTTGCACTTGCAGCCTGCTGCAGGTGATCTGCAGCACTCCTGGAAAAGTGCTTGTGCACAAGGAAGCCACAATTGCTCCTCTTGTTGGACAACTTGATTTCATATGTGCACATGCTGTGTGTGCTCCATGCATGCAGTGGTTGGAGTAGACTGTCTTGACAAACCAGCTGTTACATAGAATTGCACATTTGACCCAGGTTGCCTGGCTATGCCCTCTGTAATTCTGCAGGCCTCTTTTCATCTGAACAGGAGCTGTTTGCAGAGTTCAACTGTTGTAAAAAGTATGTGTATTCTTTGGGTTCTTATTGCCAGCTTGCCTTTTCTTCCTCATGTCTGGCATTTTTCTTTGATGCAAACATGAACATTTCTCTGTCAGAGAGGGACACTGTTTATTTAAACAGAGAAAGTGCAGTGTCAAGGGGGCTGAAAGGGTGAGGCAAGAAGTTGTTAAGGAAGGAAAATTGACACAATAAAGATTGATGAGCTATGGCTGACAAGCTTGTCATCTGAGGATTGAAAAGCTTGTTAGCAGCATTCTAAAGCACTGTGACTGTAAATATGTTATTAAATTTGCTTTTGAATATTGAACTGTAGCAATAAACCTAAGCCTAGTTAACAGAGAGTAGCTGTCACTGAAAAGTGGTGGTAGATCTCCTTCTTCACATGGCAGGTCCTTTCCATGTGTTACAAAAACTAATCTGAAAATTGGCATTTAGACCTCTGTGCTTGAACAGACTGAAAATTGTTCATGCTGGTAAAGAATGATGATGAACAGCATTCACTTAGCAGTCAAAATAAACAAGATCCAGTAGTTCTGTAAATGTGCAGTGGACTAACCATCACAATCTTCATTGTTTTGTCTTTTGTAATTTTTCAGAAGTCTCTTTCTGATCTCTGAGAACATTCAAGCATAGACAAACAAATGGAAGTACTTGGAATTGAAGATCACCACCTAGTTTTCTATTTGACCCCTATTTCGCTGCAATCACAGTAGAATTTTTGTCTTATGGATATTTCACTAACTAAGCCTCAGACTTGGATTTTTGTTATTTTGGTACTTTTCTGCCAAGCATATTTCAGCAGAGTATTCAAAAAACACTGTGAACCTCTGCATAACTTTCCCTAATGCAGCCTAGTTTCAGTAATATTTTCATGCAGAAATAAGTGAAGTGTCACAAAAGGTAGATTAGGCCATATTTTCTAATATTTGGCTGGGCTACCTATTATGTGACTTCATTCTTTTGCAGATGTGGAACTCACGTTTAGGAAATAGTCTTCTGTATTTGTTGCTGTTTCTAATGAAAATGTACAAATCTCAGATCCTCCTGAGGGGTTTCCCCTTTATAGTTAGGAGATTACTTTATTCAGTTTACTCTGTGTTTACTTCTGAACCAGTGAAAAGGAAGACAAAAGGAAACTATGCCAAGTAAGATGAAGCTAATCTGGCTGCTGCTGTTTCAAACACTGGTGTCTTCTTGTGTGTAGAGAAAAACAAAATAGATAGAGAAAAACGATAGAGAAGAGTTACCATTTTCACCTCTCCCTTACTTAAATCTTGTTACTTGCCAGGTCCTGTTGTTCCAAGTAACTGTGGAGACTGTGTCTCCCAGTAGAGCACAATCACTGAGAATTGTTTCCTTGTCTCTGTTACCTTGGTGATCTTTTTCTTTTAGTGCTGTGAGTATAACTTTCTAAGCCTCTTGAATCCTGCTCAACTGCAAAAAACTCAGACGAAAGCTGAGAAGGTGCTGCTGTTAGTGTTGTTTCTCATGTATTTGTGTGTTGAACAGACAGACATTACAAAAGTATTACAAAATAGATAAGCAAAATTTTAATATTTTGGGGATTCGTCTGCATAAAAATCTGAATGAAAAGATAATGAGTTTACTCTGAAACTTAGGACTGTGAATTTGTAGATACCACACAGATTGGTCCTGTAACAACTTATTTTTAAAATAATGTTAGTGCATTGCACCAAAGAGTAGAGGTAAATGGATTACTGTAGTGGAGAGATTATAGGATGAGTCCAGTTTATTTTGCTTTGATAACAATCTGAAACAAGAGGGAAGGTGATTTTTAATGAAATTTGTAGGAAATACTAAACTGGGACAAAGCACACTGCTCGGTGAATTTGTCCAGGGCATGTAAATGGCCCTAAAGGAGTTACAAGATGACATCACTTTTTCTTCTCATCACAAGCAAATGTGAGCTAATTTGCCTTGGGAGCAATGCTCTAAAAATGTTCATAACGTGTTCAGCAGGAGGGTAGAGCTTAGGAACCTGCTGATGCCAAAAAAGATCTAGTGAGGAGGGTAAAAACAAACTAATCAGGATAATTTTTGTCTGATTACAAACATCACTCTAATTTTAATTATCTTCAGGAAATCAGTCATAAAAACTTTTTTCCTTTCTTTCTTTCTATTTTTTTTCTTCTGCCCATCTGGTATAATAACTTTATTTAAAGACCTGCATTGTTTTGATGTCACATGGAAAGACTAGATTTAGTTTGTATGAGATGTGAAAATTGAACAGTGGCCTGACAAAGGAGCTATGTGAAGTGCTTGAAAGATGAATATTCACTGACCTGCTAAATTATTATGAGAAGTCTAATTTACTCCAGTGCCATGCAAGTTGAAAAGACTAGAAAAACATGAGACTCAGTTATGTAGGGGTACTTTGACATAACAAAGCATGTAGTGAAATAGGGGGTGGAGGAAAAACAAGTGAAATGCCATTGCCTAGAATTTTTTGTATGAGGCTAAATGTAAGCCAGCAAATTTACCAATGGACATTGAAAAGAACTCTTTGGAGATAACAGCATAGAGTATTGTGAAACCATTTCAAAAGACTTGCTCATGATTCCTGGAGTAGCAAAAATTGTCAGTCACTTTTCAAATTTTGAGTAGGAGGGCATACATGAGTCTTTTCTGTGAGGTCTTCTAAAGTACTCACAGTCTCTGGACCAGTTTGATGAACCGTGATGAAGTGGAGGTCACTTATATGTCTCCTCTCAGATTTTTAAGAATATCTCCCTTCTCCCCAGGTTGTGGGATATAATTTTACTAGTTTTCAATTTCCAGCTTTTGAATGAAGCCTGGCATCAGTGAGGAGCTTTAAATTGTGTTCTGCTCACAAATCCCAGCCCCAGTCAGCTCCATTTGGCTCATGGTGACTGGATGCCTTTTGCTTTGCACTCCCAAGACATCCTTCCTTAGGAGGAACCTGTTGTGATGGACTTCAAATACTAGGGAGAGACTTTGGGAGAGAGAATTTGAATACAGAAGCTGTATCTTCTGCAGATTCCCAGAATGTCTTCTGATGCCAGATGTAGTCAGCTGTGTTTACCTCTGTTGGAACTTTTGGTGGTATGTGGCTTAAGTTTTAGGTAGGATTTTCAGGAGGCAAGACTGAAACAAGTCTGCTTGGATTGATTTGAATCTCATCAAATAGTACGTGTTTTGGGTGTCAGATGAAGGTAAGTGTTCTATGACTTAACACTGAGATCAAATTATTTGAGGAATGCTTTCTTTTTTTTTTTTTTTTATGAGTATGTCATAAATACCCAGCTTCTTGTGTCAGGCTGGGAGGAGAACAGGGAGTGAAAGGATTTGTTCTAAAGAGAGTCAGTGCTGATGGGGGCCTCAGAAGTAGTAATTGTTTAATTTTTCTGAATTCTAGTTACTCTGAATAAAGTATGATGTTCTGATCTATTTTATTTAGCATCTAATTGCACAATACCGACTTTGCAAAGGTTCTCTTGTTGGCTGTTCTCTTGGTAACTGTTTAGATGAATAATACCAGAAAAAAACAAAAAAGGGAATTATCAGTCTGCTCAGTATAAAGTTTCCTTATACACTGTACTTTCAGATTCTGTCTGATCAGTACCATTTGCAAGATGTGTTGGAACGATCTGGTCAGGTTATGGCTGTGGCAAAAGACTTGCTTGAGGATGCTCCTCGCACACGAACAGGTAGAACATCTCATCTGTATGTGGCAGCATGTTTAAGATGATCTCCTTGCTTTCCAGGAATAGTCTTGCTTTGCAAAGCCTTCTTTTTAAGCTTTCATCTCATTGTCTAGCACAGTGTGATTGATCCTGTTCATGTTGGCTGAAACACAGGTGAGGCTATCACCTCCCGTGGCAGGGGCGAGTGACTGATGGCTG
This sequence comes from Urocynchramus pylzowi, assembly GCA_013397555.1. NCBI lineage: Eukaryota > Metazoa > Chordata > Aves > Passeriformes > Fringillidae > Urocynchramus > Urocynchramus pylzowi. The sequence goes on along the minus strand of VZRH01005668.1, from coordinate 651,706 downwards.
GTTATTCCACTGCATTGGTCCACTGTGGAATTTCACATCAAGTGCTCTGAAGCACCTCCGTGCTCACCATTTCACAGCCAAGCTACTGGCCTGTGCAGAGCAGCAGTTTGAGCTGCTGCAATAGTTCTGATTCTCATTGCTGCATCAGCTGACTCTTTGCTCTTGGATATGGTTAAGATTTATCAGCAATATCAGCTTTTCCTTTTCTTAATTTGGCTTGTGAGTCCTTGTGCTGCTGGAAGGTAGGATTGGCTGTCTGTATATGAAATCTTAAACCTAGGGGTTTTTCTCTGTAGGCTGCCGTTCTCTTTTGTTCCTGGTGTCTTTGATCCTGCAAGCTGCTTCTGTACAAGTGAATTTATGCAGGTGGGAAGGACAAAAGCTGGGTGTGTGGCCCAGTGTATTGAATTAACCCATGGTCGGTCTTTGGTCATTGTTTAAAGTGACATCCCTGTGACCCTTTTTTGTGAAGTACAGGAGCTTGATTTTCAGTACAAATTCCTGCAACATAAATACAGACCAAGCCCTCTGTGTTCTTCCCTGTGTTGTTTAATTCCTCTAGGTTTTCCTAATGTAACAATGGCTCCTAACTGTGACCTAGAATCATCTCAAGGACCCATTGTACAAAAAAGTCATCCTCCCAGTCAGCTTTCCATCCTTAGTGAATCTGTCATGGATTCCCAGGTAATGTATATTTTGTTCCATGCATACACATCCTGTGGCTTTTCTGTCTGCACAAAATAAGACTATTCAAAGATAAGAATTTCCAAGCAGAACTAAATTGGTTATTGTTGATAACATTCATAGAAGACAAGATTAAACAGAAGTGAGTTTCTTTTGTAGGACTGTGGTGATCATGATTTTTTTATTTTACTCTCAGATATGAGAAACAAACATCATTATGTCTCGTAGAAGCTCTATCACATTAGCATGCCCTCCCTTTTAAATTCTGGAATTCTCAGAAAGGGTACAATGTGATTACAATCTAAGAGAAGAACTTCTGTGTCATTTCACTAAATTGCCACATTTCAGAGTATATCTCTCATTTACCAATTATGTCTGCATATATGGGGACACAGCCATTTGTATCCCAGTTCACTCCACAGCCTTGATGACTCCTACGAGTTTAACTTTTAGTATTTCACGTTATTTTACATTTATTCAGATTAGTTGTAAATAATTTTTAAATTGCTTAAAATTTAATTTAGTTTGCCTTTGTGCTCTGTTTTCTTTTAATAACATACTGTACCAGGAATGCTCACTGGAGTTTGAGAACAGGCATGTGGTGCTCCTAGAAAACTTCCCTCTTATGAAGACCAAACGGGCTGTTGGGAGCAGAAGTGATGGTGTCATATTCCCACGGTCTTCTGCTTCCATTTCCTACTATCTTGCAAAAATATCTGTAATTTGAGTTGTGGTACTTCAGTGTTTGGTATTTTAGTGTGGCATTTGTTTTTCCATTTTTTTAATATGAAGAGTGAACTGCAGCACCTTTGTAAGCTGTGTCACTGGATGCATGCTGCAGGTTATACTGAAAATTTTAAATAACATGTACTGATTGTGTGCCAAGCTTCTGTGAGTTCTTATGTGCCTATGAAAATCACAGTTAAAGGCTATCTGGTGAAACCTACCCAGCAGCTCAGAAACCTGGTAGTTTGAGGAATTCCAAATTTGGTAGTTTGTATTTAGCTATAAATGTAGTACGTAGGATTGTATTTTGTTCTGGTTGCATTTTACACACAGACTATAAATGGAATTTTGAGGGTCTCATTATGAAGTTGTTTAGCTTGTAATATCAAATGACTGAAATGTTACAAATGGTATGGATTCTGGTTGCTTTTCCATATTTTGCCTGCTGTATCTCTGTTTTGGTACAGCCTTAACAGCTTTTATTTTATCCTCTAGTTTGCATGGATTTTCATATCTAATATAAATCATACAAAGAAAATATTGGTTATTGAATTAGTCACTTGCTGTGTTATTTTTCACAGGCAATTGACAGTATCAGTGTTTCTTAGGTACTGAAGTCCCCCAGAACTTCCTACAAAGGGGTGTGGATTTGGGTTTTTTCCTGTGTGGCATTTTTATTTTAAGTATGTTTTGGGGGGGAAGACTAAAACAAACGTTCTTGGTTTTTTTCTTGAAACAATTCCATTAAATTGGCCTCTAACTTCTTCTGAATTCTGTTTTGTTTTCTTTGTTGTCTCTTGAGAAGGCTCTTAGTGAAGAGGAGGAGGAAGCATTATCAGAAGATGGACACCATGATGTTTTGGGTTTCAAATCCAGCATCACTTCTGACAGGTCAGTACAAATACAGGTTTCCACCTGCTTGACACTGGAAACAGGTGGAGTTAAAAGGGTGTTGAATGGGTATATTAAGTTAGTTCTTCTGTTTCCCTTTGCCCTCCTTTCCTGATCTCAGAATTCCAGGGAAAGGCCTTGTTGTAATATTGAGACTGGGGATGAAAGTAAGTAGGGAAACTCACCTGAGTAATTGCAGATAATTTTAGGAGCTCTATCAAGACAGATAATCTGGAATCATGCCATTGTCCTGTTACAGTTCACTGTTATTCTTGTTTTGAATGTAGGCTACTTCGGTTGTTGAGAAAAGAAAATTCCTTGGTGAATTCTCCGTTGTGGGTTGAAAAGGATACGAGAAAAACCACCTTACCACAGGAATCAAATGTGCCTCGGACTCCAACAACTGTTTCTCCTTCATTGGATCAGTCAGGTTGGGTTTGCCAAATCACAGCAAGGTTCTTGGGCTGTTGGTAGGATCCTGTCTGGAGTTCCTTTCCTGGGTGGGGGTCAGAGACAGAAATGTATGCTAATTTGGCTCAGATGTATTTCCAGACTAAAAAGCCAGCTCTTATCATAAAATTACGCTAGAACAAAGTACTCTTAAGAACATGCCTGAAATATTTCACATGTGCTTTTGTTTTGTTTGTTTTGTGTTTAATTCAGCCCTCAATGCTACCAGTGTGATCAAGAGAACCCATTCAAGACTTCGGAATGAAGATGAAGAAGAGTCTCTGGACTCCAGTGACACTGTGAGACAAGTGCTGAACCCAAACTCAAGGAAACAAAAGCAAATTGCAGCAAAGAGTTAAGTACTTTTAAAAATAAGAAATCATTTGTCCAAGGTCCCTAATGTCATAAGAAAATGTGGTTTGGAAGGGATTTTTGGAAGTCATTGCAGGGCTAATACCAAAGTCTGACGAGGGGGTCCTTGAGTCTTGAGCATGTCTCAGGTTGGATGTTCCACAGCTCCTTGTCCAGTGTATTTCCCCTGTGTTCTGCATGTTCATTGGCAAAGCTGAGTCCATGGGAATTTGGGAGCCACAAAAACAGCCCTTTGAGGCTGCCCATTACCTTGCTGGTCATGGAGTTCTCTCCTGTGCAGGACTTCTCTAGTTCTGATCCAGATTTGTGTTCTGTGCTGCATAGATTAAAGATGCATTTCAGTCCCCATATTCTCAGTGTTGGTATGAGAGGGGCTGGCATCAGTTACAAGCTGTAACATGAAAGGGGAGTTGCTTACTGAGTATGAGAAAGCAGCTGATGTTTTTCATTAGCAAACTATTTCCATGCATTTAACTGGAAAGGAGAAAAGTACAAACAGGTGTATTCAAGATAAAATCACCAAACAGTGGTGCTTGAGAAATACTACTGTGGCAGCAAAAAATGTGGGTTTTAGGATCTGAAAATAGCTGGAATAACTGGGGGACATTCTTTGATGGTCTGTTTCATCTTATGGCAAGAGCGGGCATTTCCTTTGATTTACTTCAATAAGCAATGCAATTTCATTGGTGCTGCAAAGATCTCTATACAAGTTGAAATTCCAATGACCCCTTTTTCTTCCCCTTCAGTGAAAAGAAAGCAAGCTGCACAGAACTCTGCAAGACAGAAGAGAGGTGATTCTCCAGCTAATTTAATCCAGACTGACCTTCAGAGGGACAACAAATCCAGCCTAGATGTTCTCAAGCACATGATCCAGGAAGTAGAGCATGAACTGGAGGAATATGAGCGATGTACAGGTCGTGAGGTCCCAAAAAAAGAGAGAAGTGAGGGCCTGTCTGGGTTTACTCTGTCACTGGTGAACGCTCTCTGTCGCTTGATGCGCTACCTCAAAGAGGTGAGAGACTTAACCCTGGAGAGTGAATGAAGAAGGGTGTGAAGTTATTTTACAGATGGGAACTTTGGTCTTTTCTGGCTTCCAAGCATTTTACATTGAACTCTGATTATCATTGCTTATTACTAGGTTTGTATGCAATTAGGAGTTAAGACTTTTGGTTTGTTGGGAACTGGTTTGTTAGGAATTGGTATCCCTAGTGAAAATGGAGGAGTTGACTGCAGTGAAAGTCTCTGTATCTAAGGGCAGAAAATACCAATTGAAATAATTTTAAATTACTATTTACATATACTCAGAGTTGTAGCAGGGTAATAACTACAGCATTGTTTGCAAATTCATTTTCCTCCTTTGCCTCCCAAAGGTGATGCTATTGTCACTAGAGCATTGGACCCAAATCCCCTATTTTCCTTGAGGGATTCCTTAGTCCTCTTTTACTATCCAGAACAGAAACTTTACCTTAAGCAAGAATGACCTGAAGTGCTCACTGTAACAAAGCACAGCTGGGAATTAATGGAATTCCATAAAGAAGATCACCTGTGTGCCATGTAGAAGCTTTATAAAAAAGAAAAGCAGGGGGGGGAAAGTGTGTTCTATTTCATCTGTATCTCAGAGCTATCAAGAGGCAACAGTGCCTCGCAAATTCATTTGGTCTATGTGACATTTTAAACCAGTTTTTGACAGTTCCTGCACTCCTACTAGGTGCACCAGAGTATATCATCTAAATGCTAATGCTCTAATTCATAGCAAAGGTAATAGATCTCTAATGAATGTGGAACTGTCTAATTTTGATTCCTTTTCAGAGGGTGTAATAATTGAAAGGGGGAAACCCATTTTATGTGGAACTGCCTAATTTTGGTTCCTTTTCAGAGGGTATAATAATCGAAAGGGGGAAACCCATCTTATTTTAAAATTCTGGGGTGTTTTTCTTACCAGATAAATAATAATCCTTGTATTACTCTGTATTTAATCTGTTTGGAAGAATTTACTTTGATTAAGTCCTGGAAGCAAATTGTAAATAATCAATCCAAGAGTAAAAAGCAACTGCCATCAGAAGACGGACTTCAGCTGAGAAAGTCTTATGTTTTAAAACAAGTTAATAATGCTTGGTTTTTGTTAAAACTGTAATACCAAAGCAGGGAATTAAATTTGGTTCTTTTGCAGTTATAAGGAAGGACCTTAGTATTTCAGTAGAATGCTTTCTGTTTATTAGGAATGCATCAATTTAATAGCATTTGGTGTGTATTATAAATGTAATTGCAGTTATAATCCTATTTAGATTGTCTTTAATTTTTATACAGAAATGGGTTATTCCTGAGCTTCAGATGTCTTCCAAAGCTACTCTCATAATTTTTGTTATCATTCCATTCTTCCAGAAGTTGATTGTTTGCATAATTGTCTGCCACACACACAAATTTACTACCTAAATTCTTGAGTAAGCAATATTACAAAGTCACTCAAGCTGCATAATGTGGTTAATTGTATTCAGGCTTGCTTGAGATAGATACTGCATTCATAGTCTACAGTGACTTTTCTCCTTTTCAGGGAGGTTTAATTACAATTATAATTTAAGAATTTGCTGGGAAGAAGTCCAGCTTGTCTTGAGTGCTTCATAAAACCTGGTCCCTGTGATGCCAGACACAGATCAAGCACTTGTGTGCACCATCTGTCTTGCCTAGCCAGCAGAGTTAGCAGACTTCCAATGCCTGAATTATCACTGGCAGTGCTTTTTAAGAAAATGACTTTGTAGGAATATTTAGAAAGCCCCAGATTTTAAACAGTCAGTCAGGACAGTCAGTCTTCATGAGGTTTCAAAGCATTTAGAGATTCCCTTCCTCTGCTTCCAGTTTTGCTGCAGAAAATCAGAAGGATTGCAGTAAAGGATGTTGCCTAATTTATTCTCAAAGTTGTATCTTAAAAGTAGGAAGAGAAACTTGAATTCAGGAATATTCCATGAAAGTGTTTTTATTAAGTGATTAACAAACCAGTACCTATAAGAAGGAAGTAGTGACTATGGAAGAGGTTAGAGAAAAGGAGGAAAAGAAACTTCTGAAATGTTTTTGTAAAACCATGTGAAATTCTTAAAGGGAAATGGATAAATCTGACTTGGTTTCTAAACTAATTTTTAGATCACCTTCCAAATGTTAGAATTAATCATTCCCTCCTCACCCTCATTCTGCTAAGAAAGCTGTTTCTTTGGCAGACCCACATGACAAAAAGAGTGTGGGCATATTCCCTGAATCTGTGCTGCTCTGTTCTCCCTGTCTGCCTCGTGTTCTGGTGCAGTGTTAAAGCTCACACGATTAGAGCCACACCTGGCAGTGGGCTGGGATGAAAATACTTCTTTCAGGGTATACCAGACCTAAATCCTCCCTGGGGATAGGAATGGATGTTAACCCTGATGGTTTCCCTGTGCATAAATGTAAGACAGAGCTGCTTGGAAGCTTTTTGTCCAAGACTAGGTTAGTGCTGTGTAGGATTGGTAGATAGAGTAGCTCATCCAGATGACCTGAGGCATCAGAAGCTTCATTGCTGCTGCCAGGGTAGAAGTTCTTCTTTTGTGCTGTCCTTGATTTCTGAAAAGAGAGGACCAGGTACAGGTCTTTTTATCCATTTTCTGAGCCAGCATGCTTCACTTGGATCAATACAAAAAGCCCTGTTCTCTCCAGCTGGAAAGGAAACAGAAGATGGATTATTTGCCTCTCATATACTTAAGGGAGGTGTATCTGCCTGTCTTTGTGTCTAGTGGCAGTATCTGTGAGTTAGTCTCAAAAATACTCATTTTTTCATTCATTTCATGTGCATGCAGAGCTGTTTGGATATCATACTTTTGAAACCCTCTAGAACTTTTTCTCTCTGATGGAAAACATTACAAAGCAAGTACATTCTCCTTCACTTAGTCAAATTTGTCTTCATTAATGAATTAGGGAAAGTAAAGATTAGGCACAAGTAGTACAGGATACTGACAAGCATCAGCACACCTAGAGTTATTTGATTCCTGCATGAAGATTCAGTGACTTAAGAAACTGTATCTGTGCAGAGAGAAAATTATTTTAGTTACATCCTGTAAAAGCTGTAAAGGCAGAAGAGCAAGGATTCCCTACAGTGTCCTGGAGGATCAAGGATACACAGTAAGCTCTCTGACAGTTCTCAAGGCTGGATAATTCAATTTTGTCATGAAAGTAATGAATTTTAGCAATAGTGGGGAAAGCTGTTACATTATGATGTTATAATGGCTCATTCCTGTTTTCAAATGAGTTTGTATTGGTTTATAGTAAGTTTTCAATTTTTTTCTCCATCTTTAGGCTGAAATGCAGCTGCATGAGAAAGAGACGGTGAGGCAGCAGCAGAAGGAGATGTTGAATGAACACAGGGAACTGATTGATGCTCTGACTGCTGAGGTTCTTCAAGTAAGGGAAGAAAACATTGCTATGCAGGTACTGAGACCCCTTGCTTCTTACCCATCAGGATTACGTGTTAGAATTCTGAGTTCTATTGCAAATATGGGCTGAGTGCTCTGGAGATTTTAACCATAAACAGAAAGTGATAAAACTGAACGAGGAGCCTAAGAATTACGGTAGCAGGTATGGGTATGAAATGTTTAGGAAATTGTTTGTTTATCTTTATTTAACTTCAAAGCCTGAGAAAATGTTGGTTCTGTGAAACTGACCTTTACTTTATCCATCTTAAAAGTTTAAGCATCTTTCTTCACAACTCTATACTGTTAGCACTACTGGAGCTATGAGTAGATGTAATACTACGTTTTCCTTTTTTTAGTTTCCAGTGGAGGTAGATTTGATCAATGGCTACATTTGGGAATGATGTAATCAAGAAACCTTAGAGAGGAAGTAAAGTCATGAGTAAGAAAAGGCAAAACAAATTATATATAAATGGGAAACATGGAGACAAAAATATTTAATCCTCACTGGAATCCTACAGAAGCATGCAGTAGTATTAAGAGACCAAATTTCTTCTCAGGACTTCTTGTAGTATATAATTTTCTAATTTATTTTGGTAGAACACAAATTCCTGTAATTGTGCATGGGGTTTTTTTTCTCCTTTAGAAGAAGCTTCAGCAATACATGACAGTAACAGATCAAAAGCTAATGTGTCTCACACAAGCATTTAAAGGCCTCCCTTTGGTAGAACCTGAAAGAGAACAAAGTCCAAACCATTTTGGAATTGCAAGCAGAGGCCCAGCAAGCAGCCAAGGTGCGTATAGTGAATGTGTGAAGGATGAAAGAGGAGTTGTTAGTTTATCCCTGTAGTGGAAAATCTGCTATTTAATAGATGTCTGCTTGTACAAATACCTCTTGGAACAGTGTGAATGTCACTTCTGTAAATTCACAGGCCATAGGTTCACAAGCAAAGGAGAGTAGCTTTCCCCTATTAAGGTGGCTTCCAAAGCCAGTTTCATTCTGAGGCTCCTAAAATAACCCCAGAAAGCCAAAGAAGTCAAACCCAACAGAATCAGGATCTCAGCTTCCTGTTGCTGAGCAACCTGGCAGTCTGAGATTGGTTCTTCCATAGGACACTGGAGGTCGCTGCTGGCCAAAACAGCAGCAGCTGAGGCCCGGAACCAGCCAGTCAGAGAGGTCTGTCACTTGTTGTTTGTGGCTCTGTGTGAGGACAGTGACCAGCTGAGTGATGTGTGACATGGAGACTGGCTAAGCTGAGCCAGTAGATTGGTGGCCAGACTAACCAAACATGATTGACCTTGGACTGTTAACCACCTTTCACCACTGAGTTTCCTCCCAGCTGTCTTTCCTGGTCAGTTGTTTAAATGCATTGCTTTTGCTTCCAAGGTCAGTAACTTCTTGTGAATCCCAAGATTTCTGACAGTTACTTGTATTCCATAGTTAAATGTTGCTTTTGTGCATCTTTCTGTAGCTAAAAGCTTTCTTCCTGGAAAGATTTTCTTCTTCAGAAGAAGCCACATACCAGATCATTTTTTGTGTGATTCACCCAGGCCTTGTAAAAGCAAACAAAAGGAAACCACCCCCCAAAATATAAAATCCAAACAGTCAGAAAAGCACCCCCCAAAAAACCCCCAACCTAACACCCAAACCTTCACATTCAACAATTCCGCAGCACTAGAATTTTCAAATCTTCTTACCTTACTTTCCTTAGTTAAAGGAAGAATTTTTGGGGTTTTTTTTTTTAACTGAAGAGATGTCTCATTTGAATTAAAGGATAGTAAGACCAGCAGAGCTCAAAAAAGCCTTGAACTGTTTTCTACAGCATTGTTGCCATCAAATTTATAATATGGGGGATTAAGATGAGTGCATAAGTCTGATTTTCTCAAGAGAATGTTGCCAAATGCAGCTCAGATACCTGTTCAAGTCAAGTATCTGTAAGTCTTGTGCATGAGCTACAAACAGATCTCAAGCTACTGTCCTGAAATTGTGAGGCTACATGTAAGAGTTGTTGTTGCTCTTATGGCCAGTAAAGATTTATAATTTGCTTGAGTGAAAGACTTCTGTACCTGGACATCAGAAGAAAGGTGTAGAACGTACTCTACTCTTGTCTGTCTTTTCAGGTATCTGAACATAAGAGTTGTTATGAATATTTTTCCTACATTGCTATTTCACTATAAGTAGTTTTTGTTCCTTTTTTTGTTTGGTCGAATTGTTTTGTTCATTTAACTTTTATCCCTGCTTTGTCTTTTTCTTTAGAAAAACCTGATTTGACCTACTCTGAGCCCAGGACTGAAGCAGGCAATAGGGAAAATACACTGAAATTTCCACAGGAAGAACTTCCTTTCACATTTCACCCAGGGCCAGGTGCCTCAGCTGATATGAGACCTGGTAGAAGCTTCCCAGCTCACATCTTCCAGCCAGCTGTGCTGTTGTCCCCACCACAACAGAAAAGCAGTCAGGAATTGTCTTCCCTCCAGAATGGTGAGATCTTTTTGACTGCAGTAGGCTTAGGAGTCTGTGTTGTGTGTTACTGTTTGAATCTCACACAACCTCTGAAGATGTATTTTCCATGGAAAATTTTTCATCTGTATGCCTAGACATATTGGCCCTATAGCTGGAATATCCTACTGCTGCACCCAGATATGCATTTCCTTTGTTGCTATGCCTGTTGCTAGACAGCCTTTACACTTCCTGTTTTCCATCTGCTGGCAGCAGTCCTGCCAATGGCAATCCAGACTGACATTTTTATTCTGGACTCATTTTGATTATCATATCTTTGTGATTGCTGAAGCTTTTTGTCAATGACTTACAGCACATCATTTCAGATTTCCATCGGCTGATGGTGTAATCCAGCCTCCATCCCCTTTTATGGTGGGACCACTGAAGCCTGGACCTTCTCTTTCTGCAATGTTGCAGACACAACAGGATGTCTGTAGGCTGTGTGCTCCTGCTTTGAGCCAATCTTCCCAGCAAAGGGGTTTTTGGAAGCTGTGGGAGCCAGGTTCCCATTGGGTTTCGTTCAATACACAGGAAATGGTTGAGGAAATTTTGGGTGAAATTGTGTTGCCAGATAACCAGGTAGCTCAGTCTTGTTCTCAGTATCCATAGCTCAGTTCTGGTTCATGGGAGGAAGAAAGTTCATCAGGGTGATTAGGGAAGGTGTTTTTCATTTATCCTTACTGAAGTGAGCAGAAGGAAGCACTCTGTGATTCTAAAACTGATCTGTTTCCTGCTGCAATTTTCACCGAAAGCACATGCATCCCACAGGACCTGCCAGGGCCCTGGATAACCCCCTTGAGAGGCAGATAATTACATCCATGGCCAGATTGATGGTGGCTAACAAGAAGGCTTACTCAACAGGAGTGAGTTTTGGAGTTTTCCTCCTTTTTCCTCCCTTTCAGCTGTTGTTTTGTAAGCCTTTTCCAAGTCAGAAAAACAACCAAAAGTCCTTTTGATTTTTAAGGAGTTGTCTGGGCAATTGGAAGTTTATATCTAGTTCAGCCACTTGGTGGGCTGCTGTGCTGTGAGGAGGTACATAAACAATCTGGAGGAAATGAACTAAAGGTCTTGCTCTACAAAGAGCAATGTCTGGTTTCAGTCCCATTGAGAGCTGTCAGATGTCTTCTGTCATTTGAAACAGCAACGCAGAACTGTATTCCAAGATTTCTCTAAAATGTATTGTTCTTCTCTTAAGACTGATGCTGAATGGCCCAACAAATCTTAAACTTAATGAATGGTTCTTCATGCTCATAGCTTCATAAAACACACTTGAGTGCAAATTTTTAAGTGTTCATCTCTGCTCAAGAGGCAGAAACTAAAGCTTGTGAAGGAATGGGCTGTTTGGTGTATGAAGCATAGAAAATCTGGTTTTGGTCACAAAAGTCAAGTTGGACTTAACGTGTAGCAGCAAACAGTGCTGTAACTGTAGTCATGTCTTTGTGGTGTGTTATCTCTTTGCTGATGATGACCACAAAAAAATACCTGACTACTTTTGTTGGCCACAGTGCTTCCTTTTTAGGGGCTAAGTAGTTAGTTTGCTCTCATGCCAAAAGTCTTGTGTTTTTTTGTTTCAGTATCCTAAAAGTTTTGTTAGTAACTCAATATAAATATCAGAACTGGAACAAAAATTTAGTTTATCAGGTAAGGTAACTGAATTTTCAAAAATGGAAGACTAACTAAGAAATAGTATTTGATCTGTCAGCTAAGAAATTCAAAACAATTTATCTTTTTAGTGACTACTCTGTCAATCTTGAATTAAATAATTTAAATGTAAGACTAACTGCAATAAGAAATACTCACCTAGAGAGTTCTTATGGCAGGATATTGCATAGAGCGGTTTTGATCAGCACCATAACACCATTCAGGCCAGGTGTTACAATTCAAATTCCTGCTTGATTATTACTAGATTATTATTAGACTTGATGCAATAAAGTCACTGTTAGTCTCCTCAGTGAGGATCTCGTGTCACTGTCCTTATTGTTTCTTTATTTTGTGTTTGTAGTGTTTGCAGCCATTTCCCAGGCTACTGAAAGAGAGCCATGCAAGGAAAGGAGCTTGCCTTCCTCCCTGAGGACACAGAGCACAGCTGAGGAGAACTGCCCCATCTCTCGAAGGCAGCCAATTCCTCCTGCAGACAAAGACTTGGAGAGTTCCCTTGAGAAAACCAATCTGTCCTGCCCAGGTGACACTGGAAAAAACTGCACAGCTGAAGAGTTCCTTCGGAATGGTGATCTGCTGGGACAGATAGCTGAGCTCACACGGCAGAATGCTCTAATTAAAGCTCAACTGAGCAAATTCAGAGGTGTGCCTGGAGACAATTGTCTGCATCAGCCAGACCTGACACAGAATGCAGCTCCCAGTCCAGACTCTTCACAAGGACAGGTCAGAATTTAACAGAAAAGGAAGGCTGGATCTCCTTTCTGCTGATCTGCTATCCCATAGTTTACTGGTGATTTTTTGTCTTTCATGTTGTCACTTACTATTTGTATGCTTGGAGACTTGTGATTTTTATTATTGTTCCATTAGCAAATCAGCAGTAGTTGCTCATATTGGGCCTATGTTGTACATGGGTTCTGAAGAGGGTTATAAGGTTATGCTGCAAAAAGAGGTGGTGTTGCAATGAGAGCTTGGTGATCCAAGCTCTTGTAGTTTGGATACTGTTAGCAGTGAAAGCACTGCACCAACCCACAGCTTCTTGTCAAGCTTGTAAAATGCATATTTAAAGCCAAGTCATACATCTCCTCTGCTGCTCTGACCCAAAAGCAGATGAGATTCAAGTTAGTGCAAGTACATCTTTTGCAAATGTTTGATCATAGTGTATGTGCTTGTTGGGTCTGTCTTGTCAGTCCTCTTCTGTGAAAACCTCAAAGATTTTGGGAGACACCTTGAAGGCTTCAGTTTAAGTGGAAAAAAAATTAACCTGCAACTAAGCAGTTACTCAGTAGGATCGTAGTGAGTGAAGTTAACATCACAAAAACATCCCTGCCTTTGCTATTGTCTTTTGTTCTACCACAGTGACTGTTAAATTAAGGATCCTGAAGATTTTTAATTTCTTCATTTAAATGTAGGCTGAGAGTGTTGTCACTTTCCACATTGGGTTATGTTGTGTAATATTTAGTCATTTGGTTGTACAAGGTGATGCAAACCCTTAGTAAGTGTTCTTTTGTGGAAGTAATTAGTGACAGGGAGGGGAAGAGGTCAAAGAAATTAAAACCTGGCATAAAGATGAGTCCCAGGACACTTCTGCTAGAAACCTGCTTTTGCTTCCTCACACCCTCCTGAATGGATCTCTCTGATTAAGTATGTTCTTAATTGTAGTTAATTGCTGGGTATTTATTTGGTTTGGTGGTTTGTTTGGGTTTGGTGGGGTTTTCTTTGGGGGGGAGCAGTTGTTGTTTTTTGGGGTTTTTTTTGTGGTTTGGGGGGAGTTGAGTTTTTTTTTTTTTTTTTTCTCAAATCATATGGACAACAGCTTCCCTCAAGTATTTTTCCTACTTGAGGGAAGACCAGTATGAAATATTGTAATGTTTCATCAATTGAGGACTTAGATACAGGGCAGTAGAAGGGCCAAAATCAGATTTTTCACAGAAGTGCTACATAATTACATTCACTTTCAGTTTGAAAACGAAAGGCATAGAAGTACTTGAAATATATTGTATGCCCTCCTTTAGGGCAAAAATTGTAAATATTTCATTGGAAGTAATTATCCCATTATCCAAGTAGAGTCATCTCATGGTATCAAGGAGCTTGGAGGAAAGAATAGCGGAGCTGAATCGCCAGAGTACAGAAGCACGGGATAAACTGTTGCAGTTGATAGACCAGCAGAAATCAGCTTCTGCTGACATGGTCCCTCCAATGCTGTCTCCTGTTCCAACCCCATCCCTGAATTACACTGGTAAGTACCCAGCTTCAGGAGAAACAAAAACTTGCCAGACAGTGTTTTTCTCCTTTGGCGAGTCCTTATCTTACTGGATCAGTGGTTGTGGTCAGAAGTACACTTGCTGTTAACGCCTGTGTGGTACAAACACCTCTTACTTCAGAGAGCTAAAAATGTATCAGCTAAACCTCTGCTGAAGTAATCTTCTTAGTAATCAGTCTGCTGCAAGTACTGATTGTTGCTTCATGTTAAACCTGTTCTTTGCTTTCTTCTTGTCTGAAGAACAGGTGCTACATTTGGACATTAGTAGGAACTTCTTCACAGAAGGGGTGGTCAGGCAGTGGAATGGGCTGCACAGGGAAGTAGTGGAGTCACCATCCCTGGAAGTGCTTAAGGAAAGATTGGATGTGGCACACAGTGCCTTGGTCTGTTTGACAGGGTGGTGTTCAGAGGTTGATCTCTGGTGTCTTTTTCAACTTAATTGATTCTGTGATAGTCTCTGGTGGTCAGCACTGGGCTTTTTAATCAGTCCTCTGTTGTGCAGAATCTTGGGTGAAAAAGAATGAAGTATTTACATCAGGCTTCTAAAACTTATGGCAGAGTGGTCATCCTAGTCTCAACCCCATTTTAGTTTTTGTTTTTTGGGTACTCTTTCCATCAGACTGTCTTGCTCAGTTACTGCCTGTGCTAATAGAAAGGAGTAAATAGCTGGAGCTTCCAGTCATGTAAAGAGGTAAATTAGCTTAGGGATATCCCTGCTGGTTCAAGATTCATAGATTAGCTGCCATATGTAACTATAAAATAATTACTTTGCAGAGGTCAGGGCTGCTTTATCTTTTTGTGGTGTCATTGTCATTACAAGCAGAACTGCTTGCTACCATGCACACATGCTCTGTGTGGGACAGCTGTCCTTTTCCCTTGTGAAACCACAGAGGATGTATAAAGGGGGAGGGACTTGGAAAGAGGAAGAAGGGGGAGGAGGGAGCAGTGTGTGGGTATTTGCATGCAGGTGCCTATGCAGGACTCCTGGGTCAGTTCATAACACTTTTAATGCTTATTTGTCTATTGTAATGTAAATTCAGCATGGTAAGTAAGATCTTAAAGGAACAAAGTTGAGAGATCAGAAGTCTCTAAGCCTCTAATTGCCAAAAAACACAGAAACTTTAACCGTGGAAGAATCATTCTGTATATGTGAGCATTGTCTGCAGTTGCTCTGAGTCTCTGCTTTCATTGTCAGTCATTTTCAGAAAGTGAGTCTGAAGTTGATGTTTAACCTGATGTTTTATTTCTGGTCTGTATATCTGTGTAATTGGGAAGAGGTTGTGATGCCTCTGGAAAAAATGGTAAAACAAAATGAATGTTGTGCAATGTTGCTGTGTTCTCATCAGAATCAAGCAATTATTTATCACCTAGAAAATGCAAGGAGGACAGTTGAAGTGTCTGTTCCCATGGCAGTGGCTGCAGACAGCTCCAAGGATGACAGTGTTCCCCATGCCAGTATGACCAGTATAAGGAGGTAAAAGCCCACCCTTCACTGTTTCATATTTGTAGTATCTTAATTACCCGTGTGGCAGAAATTGAACACAATGGAGAAATTGCCATAATTGCCATGAGTTTTTTTGGCTTTGTGGATTTTCCCTTACTTTCTCACATTAAATTCTGCAAGTGGGACAAAGATCTAAAATCTTTTCACAACTTCATTTGTTTGTATTTAAAATATCTGCAGTCTGACACAAGACAGATGACTTGTGTTGTTGAAGACTGCTGATGAGGGGTCCTAACTCAGGATCAGAGATAATATTCTAGTAGTCACTTCCATTTTTCACTTTTTAAATCTTATTTTGAATATTTCCAGGACTGTAGGAGACTCCAGCAAACCTTTAAGTGCCATGTCAGAAAGTGCCAAATTAACTTCTGTCAGCCAAAGACCAAAGGTGAGACTGAAAATTCTTCAGCCAGAAAATTTTAATATGTTGTCATAAAAGAGAAAAGATAATTGTAAGATGGATGAAGGGAGGAGAGCTCTGTCCTGTTTTAAATATCCAAGGCTGTTATTAATCAGTTAGTGGCAGGTTGGATTACAGACAATTTGCAAGAAGAGACCTGAGAACTAGTGACATTGATTATTTTCTGCCACAAAGTTGTTTATAAGTAACCCTTTTCTGCTGTGGCATCCTTGCGTGTTAGAACTGGAAACCTTTGGAAGTCTTTCTCTGGTGGCTCTGGAGAAACTCAAGCCATGATTATGATGTACTGACAGAGCCACAGTCAAGAGGCAAGCAAGCTCTTACCTAGCTGTTGCACAGATCAGTTGCTGAAGGGTGAATAAATCCAAATGTAAAGAGGGTCCCAATTCTGACTCCTGATGTGCAAAGAAAAGGCTAGCTTGTGGTGAGATGCTTTCACAGGGGAGATCTGCAGTGGTACAGACTGATAAACCAGTCATAAGAGCTGTTTATGGGCTTGGAAGCAGCCATGAGGACATATCAATAACCTATTTCCTGGTGTCCAAAATAACTTAAATTAGGACTGATAAGGAGAACAGAGTTAGTGTCCAGGACTTGCTATCCTGACAGCAAACTATACATCCCTAGAAGGGAAATTTGAAATTATTAAGGTAGGTGTGATTCCCTCCATGGTGCCAATGGTAGACAACAGTCCTAACACACCAGTCTATGGCAAATTTACTGTATATTAATCTCAACTGATTTCTTCTTTTACAGGGAGAAAAGCAAAAAGAAGAAGGGTGGTTTGCATTGTCAATGCACGTTATGTAAAGAAAGCTGAGCTCAAGTTGTGTATTTTTAAAATATTTTTTAATGAACTACAAATAAATCACAATCTCTCTCTACAGATGTGCAGTTTAACTCTGAAGTGTTTTCATGTCAGTACCATTAGTATGGAAAGGTCCATGTGCTTATTGTATTTGTGCCCTACAGAGCACTCTAGGAAGACCTGGGAATGAGTTTGAGCTGGACACACTGCTATGACCTTACACCTTTTCACCAGAAAAATCTTTCATGAGGTTGTAAACTCAGGCTGCTGGAGCTTTACAAGTGAGCACCTTGATACCTCTCTTAGGTATGCTAAAGCCAGGAGGTTTTAGAAATTGCCTGTGAAACTTTCTAGAGTGTTTATTTGCCTATCTGAAATATATCTGGGAATAAAATGTCAGGAGGAACTGAGATGAGGGAAGGTACCTGCATTGAAAAGGAACCTGAAGATTAGGAAGTCAGTCTGTTTCTGATGGATAAGGATTTGCATCAGAAAGAATTTATTCCTTCTGTGGTTTACAGCTGCTCCCAAAAGTTGTGTTTTCTGTGCAGTTAACATGTTAGGGATTGCATTTGGACTGGAGGATTGCTTTTCAAAAATCTCATTTAATATTTTTATAGTAAATATGAAGTGACTATTGGAAGTTAAAATCAGAATCTTTATTTGCTATGTACTAAAGTACGTGGTCTTTGATATAACAGAAGACTGATACATATAATTGTATTAAGCTGGTTTGCTGTGTGTTTATGTAATATTCTAATAGCTATGGTTCTTATATTGGTTTTATTTGACTTTTTAAAGTAGTCATTATTTTATTATCAATGATTACCTCTAAAATTTAAGACTATGAGGAAATGCTTTGTTCTTTACCTTGTAGTTCTGCTGTAATCTGTTCTTACCTTATAGTAAACCTTGCCAAAAACATTTATGATGGAGATCTATGAAATGAAAATAATTTGCAAGTCTGGGAAAGAAAATAGCTGGAAGTATCAAAACCAGACTTTTTTTTTTTAACTGAAATTTCCTCCTAAAGGTAGTGATAGGGTGGAGCCAGCCTCTTTCCTTTCAGTCAGTTCAGTTATAGAAGAATGAAGAAAAGAAGAAAATATGCTTTTTTGTTTTGTTTTTTGTAAAGGAAGGAATATTCTAAACAGATCTAGAAAATTTAAAAAAAAAAAGTGGGATTCAAAAGAGGATTCTTTGATGCTTCCATGATTTATTTTTCCAATGGGAAGTGAATAAGGTTTATATTTCTGTATTTTGTGAAATAACAGTTAAAATTGCTTGGAAGAAATCCCTCAACTCATGAAGAGACAGTAATGCTTCATCTGGGATGGGACTACCTAACCATAGCGCCACGAGTTAATGCTGTTGCCTCTGCTAATATTTGCTACAAATGCTCTGGAACTAATGAGAAATCCTTTTAGAATACAGGATTGGAATTAATCCTTTGAGTCATCGATTTTCTTTTACTTGGAAGTCTCTAGGTGGGAGGGACACTTCCACTCCAGATGTCTCCAGTCACCTCCCACCATCTCCTCCACAGCCTGTGACTTGCTGTGGTTCAGGCTGGGGTCACACAGTGTTCTGTGGTTATAAATGAGCTGCCCCTGAGATGTCATGGAAGGGTGTTTGCTGGAATGCTGAAGGCTAGTAAAACTCAAGGCAGTGTCTGAGAAACTGCTAGTGCAGGGAGTTTTATGGGGGGGGGGGGGGGTTTGTCTGTTCTAGACCCAGAAACTAACTGCAGCTGTTGCTAGAATTCAACTCACCAACTCAAGCTTTGCTGCTTGATAAGCAGGCTGGCCTGTACCTGTCTGAAACAAAATGCTGACTCTCATGAGATTGACATCTGCTCCTGCAGGGAACTAGTCTTCTGCACACCTGTTCAGGCAACAGATTTTATATTTCTTTGTGTGTACATATATGCATAAAAGTATGCTTGGTCAGGCCTCATACTGACCTCAAGTGTCATCTAAGTGAATTCCCTGCTCTCACTGCCCTGCAGCAAGGCCAGGTTTTTGTTCCTAGCTCTATCTCATTGAAATACCCTACTGTAATATCCTTCTGTCTCATTTTCCCAGCAGTGAAGGGAAAGAAAAAATAAACCAATTCCATTTGTCTTCTCAGCATCAGTATTAAGTGGGCACAGCACCAAGCCTGACAGAGCTCAAGAAGTGATTGCACAATATTCTTGGATACATGGTATGGTTCTTAGGGCTGTCCTGTGCAGGGCCAGGAGTTGGAATTTAATGATCCTTATGGGTCCCTTCCACTTCTGAGTATTCAATGATTCTATGATATTTTGCATGTAGAAACTTAGAGCATTTCAGATCACTTCCCTCTCTTAAATATGGCTAAAGGAACATAAAAAAGATTAATTGCCTGACATCACAAAGAACTTTCTTCCTTAGAAAAGCCTCCCTGGAAAAAATCCAGTTTCATCTTCCCTTCAGAAAATGTAGGCAGGATTCAGGAGAGATTAAAAAGAATATATATAGCAGCTGAAAGCTGAAAGTGGCAGCAGGTGGCTGGAAAGCTGCAGGGAGGAGGGGAAAGCAGGAATGTCTGGTCAGAAGCCACAGCAAGGGCAAGTCTGCACAAATCCTGTGTTGCTGGGTGGTTTGGCTGCAGCTGCTTTGGTCTTCAAAGAGCTGCTGCCAGCTGAGAGGGATAGTGCTTGACCACTTCAGACCCTGTGTTTCCTGTTGCAAATCTGGAGGACAAGAGAGATCCACACATCTTTTGCTGCTTTCTTTCTATGTTTCAAGTGTTAGCACATCTCCATGCCCTATCCACTTCCTGTTTGCTGTTTCAGGGTTAAGCCAAGTCCAATGTGTGATGATGGTGAACCTTCCATTAGTCAGCAAGTGGCAGAGGTTTAGGCTGCCAGGTGTGCTGTTTTGCTGCCTTCTTCCTTCACCTCTCCCAGGTCACACTGCAGTGGCTGAAGTTGTGCTGGAGCACAAGTTTGATGTGTGACAGCAGCAGCTCACAGAAACGTACTTTGGATTCCAGCACGAAAATGAAGATACATGGGCTTATGTTAAATGAGGTAACTTGAGATTCAGTTTAGTTTTGTCTCCAAAGCTCAACAAAAGCCTGAAGAGAAAAAGCTACTGGCAGATTTAAAAGAGAGAGTGTAAATGTGCAAAGGGAGATGTTTGGTAGTGAAGGTGTTTCTCTGAAGAGTGAGTTCTAGGAATGCTTTGTAGAAAATCTGTGAGAAATCCCAAGTGGTGTTCCCAAGCAGGAGATCAGTGTTGTCCTTCTGCTGCAGCTGTCACATTCCCCCATGTGCCATCAGCTTCCAGAAATTTTGTCATGTGAGACTTGGGCTTGGGACAATTTACTTGTGTGTGTTTGAGGCCCAGCACAAGTAAAGGTCAAATAGCACCTCCTTTTAAAACATCTGTAGTTTTAAGCTAAAAAAGGAGAGAGTTAGGTTAGATGTTAGGAAGAAATTTTTTACCCAGAATGTGGTGAGTCCATGGTCATGAGGCTGGATGCAGAAAGTGAGGGCTGGGGATGACACCAGCCTCTGTGCCCCACAGAAACGCTCCTCTCACCATTCAATTGCCACATAATTTCAAATGCATCTTTAGCTGACTGAGGGAGAGGTTCTGCCTAAATTGGGAGATGTTTGTAAGTCCTTTGTTGGATTTTCTGGATGAGGTTGATATAAAGGGGAAGAGCTGTCAGCTGGGTAATGATGCATCAAGTACTCCCAGACCAAGCCTGGCAGCTCTGCCACGTTCAGAGAAGTCTCTGAAACACAGTAGCTCCCAGGGCTGACAAATTCACAGCAAAACTGGACTTGGTGGTCAGCAGGAAAGAAGCCAGCAGTGTGTTCTACTTGTCTTTTCTTTGAAAATTCCCCAAATAAGTTATTTTCCACACTCCTCTTCTGCATTAAGCTAAATTCTGCCACTTTGACAAGTTCTCAGGTTTCTGTCAACAAGTCATCTTGGACTTTTCTTCAGTCCTGTTCACTAATGACTTCTGTTTCACCACTTTTTCAGTTTGTTTCATATGACAGCATATCCAGAAACATCTCCCTAAAATTATCAGAGTAAATAGGTTCAGGAAAGCATGAAGCATCCAATTCAAAATTTAATAAATGGACTATACCCACACCTCTCACAGAGTCTAGGAGGGAAATTAGGCTTTAAAGATTTTTTTGAACATGCTATAAAAAGTTTTACCAATATTCCTTCAGAAAAAATATAAACGGGAAAGCAGCATAAAGCTTTCCCCAGAAGAGGCTAATTAGGAACTACAATAGAAATATTAGTCAGAAGTCCTTGACGAGAAGGGAGAAGGAAACAAATATTCCATATCTCAGTGTACTGATCATGTGCTTAATCATAGGAAATGAGAAGCAGATAAACAGGAAAAAGAGGAAGGAGCTGGCAGTGAAAGTAAGGTGGGGAAAGACAAGATCACTCAGAGCAACTACTCTGGGAGGCTCTGATAGACATCATTAACAATAGGGGCAGAAAAACAAGTTCAAAGAGGACTTCATTTCAAGTAGATCTTGGGTCAAATGAGAATAATTAGCTATCCATCAACTCTTGTGGAAAAAGGAAAACATTGGCTTAATTTTAATGGCATTTTCATTGCTTCATTTATGTAACTATGCTCCTTTATTGCTCTCCAGTCTCTATAAATTAACACGTTGGATTTTTCATCCGTAAATTTTGATCAGTTACAAAGCAAGCTGAGTAATCCAAGATGTGAGATGCTCTGACAGTCAAGTTCTTTGCAGTGCTTTGCAGACCAGTGTGCCTAACTGGAGATATCTACAGAGCTCCAGTTTAGATGTCCATTGAGTTGCCTTCCACAATTTAGGATGCCCTGGCCCAGGGGCTTCCTCCTCTGGCTGACAGTACCCAAGAAAGCAATATTATGGGGAAAGTAACCGAAGTGAATCATGAGTTTGTAATAATGCAGGTCCTGTTTTGTGGGTCACAGGATTAGTTTTTTTGTTGTTTTTTTTTTTTTTTTTGGGTTTTTTTTTTTTTTTTCCCCTTTTTTTTTTTTTTTTTTT